>OZ023263.1:59493490-60093490 GCA_964006375.1 Tillus elongatus | reverse complement strand
TTCTTTCTCATAAGAGATACACCAGCCCTAGACCCGTCACAATAAACAACCAAGTTATTCAAAGTAATGAGTCCTTTTCACTTGTTGGCACTTCTGTGGATCGAAATCTCAATTGGCACCAACATGTCACATCAAATGCAGAAGCGGCTGCTAAGAAATTAGGTTTCCTCTTCCGGGCTCGCAAATACTTTTCACCAGCTAATTTCTATACCTTATATACTTCACAGATAAGACCAAACCTCGAATATTGCTCCCACATCTGGGGTGCTGCTGCCGCTTCTACACTCGCTATCCTGGACTCCGTTCAGAAGAGAGCTATACGTCTCATCGGTGACCCTACCCTCACCCAAAGGCTGCTATCCCTTGCCCACCGACGCGCCGTTGGTGACCTCTCTGTCTTTTATTGATTTCTGCACGGGCACTGCTCAGATGAGCTTTCTTTCATAGTTCTTCCACCTGCTGCCCTCAACAGATCTACCAGGGGAACAGAGCGAATGCACCCTTTTACTGTCCAGGTCACCAGACATAGAACATCTTGATATGACCGCTCTTTTGTGCCGAGGACTTCCAAGTTGTGGAATTCCTTCCGGCACATGTTTTTCCTTCTCCCCCGAACCTCCAAACCAAGTCCAGAATTAACAAGTTGACTATTTGCTCCTTGTCGACACCCACGGTACGATATTATTTAGGCTGTAAGCCCTCGTGGTGTGTTGTTGAAAAAATATGAAAAAATAAATAAAAGGGGCAACATTAAGCGCCCAAGGAAATAAACATTTTTTTGTTTGAGCAGCCAGCATCTTGTACAAACCAGTTACGCTTCTATTCTTAGATTTACCTTTATATTTAGGGACGGAGCTAGCAATTTATCCTTTCCCACCGACTTTTTTAAGATATTACCGTGGCGCTTCCGTGTAAATCTCTAAAACACTCTGTTCAGCTTTATCTTTTTCATTGGAGTCCATTGCTTGAAGACCAGGCTGCAGCCCTTGGTTTTTGTTCCTCAAGTGACTAGAACCTCAATTTTGTTGGACGATCGCATTGGTGGTTTCGTCTTATTCTTGTAAGGTTCCTGCTGTGAGGCCTCAGAGATGCCTTGTTTTGGATTCGCCGACTCACCGTAGCCGACGCTATCTCAAGTATGATGAAGATTCGCTTGCAGCAACTTGATACCTCCATTTATTTACCTCCACTCTGGGCGAATGCCTCCATTTATTGTTATTATGACCCTTCTACCTTCGTACGAGTTATCGGCCCCAGGGCTATGCACCTCTTTAATAGACCTGTCTCCGAAGGAGCCGCTGTTGTTGAGTATCGCCGTCCGTTCTGCTTTGCATTGGACTTTCTTCTGCCTTTCTGAGATTCCGTGCTCGTAGATTGTAGTGTCCTCTGTTGTCCCTAGCCTATTTGCAAAAATTGACACACATGGCTTCTCTGGGAGTACTGTTAACATATCCGCATTAACACCCGTACGCCCTTCGGAGCTGCTGGCCTTCTTATACGCTAAGTATTTTGCAACCTTCTCCTAAAAGCAGCAGCGGAAAACAGATTCAGTCTAACAGAGCCCCGCATGTTGAGGTGAGTCACTAATACAAAGGGATGTGCCTGGTACCCTCGGAAGGCTGCTTAAGCGACTGCGACTATTCAGCGTTCCGTACTTTGTCACAAAGCATGACTTCGATTTTCTTAAAAGCGAGAAGACAAGCCAATCTTGCCAGGGAAACCATCGCCCTCCCTCGTGGGCAACCCCCCTCTTGGTTGAGTTTGTTTCTACCCTTCTTGGCATTTGATGAACATTCAGGCATTTAGGGATCCATTTTACAAAAATTTTAGCAGGTCGCCGTGAGCTATATGATGTAATCAGAGCTTCAGATATTCGTTTTGAACTATGTCGACAATCTGATAATATCATACCACAAACTGCGTCTAAAACCTCTGGGACGAAGAATGAAATGTATCTCACAGATTGCCAGTATTCAGCATTCTTATTACATGAAGGCTGCTTAATAAACTACCGGCCTATGGCCTACCATCAAAACTCTGTACGTGGACAGCAAATTTCCTCTCCAACCGGAGCATTTCTGTTGTCGTGGATGGCCATTCCTCTAAACTGTATCCAATTAATGCAGAAGTTCCTCAAGGTTCAGCTTGAGCCCCTACTTTGTTTCTTCTCCACATCAATTACCTCCTCTCTAGCACATCCAACCCAGTTCACAGTTACGCGGACGACAGCACCCTCCACTCAAATATACAATATTTTAAGCCTGTCTCTTTAGCCCAATGAGATAAGGATCGCAGACTCATGGAGAGTTCTGTGTCCGTGGAAATCTTGTACAATTCAACCCCACCAAATCACAGTCTTGTTTTCTTTCTCATAAGAGATACACCAGCCCTAGACCCGTCACAATAAACAACCAAGTTATTCAAAGTAATGAGTCCTTTTCACTTGTTGGCACTTCTGTGGATCGAAATCTCAATTGGCACCAACATGTCACATCAAATGCAGAAGCGGCTGCTAAGAAATTAGGTTTCCTCTTCCGGGCTCGCAAATACTTTTCACCAGCTAATTTCTATACCTTATATACTTCACAGATAAGACCAAACCTCGAATATTGCTCCCACATCTGGGGTGCTGCTGCCGCTTCTACACTCGCTATCCTGGACTCCGTTCAGAAGAGAGCTATACGTCTCATCGGTGACCCTACCCTCACCCAAAGGCTGCTATCCCTTGCCCACCGACGCGCCGTTGGTGACCTCTCTGTCTTTTATTGATTTCTGCACGGGCACTGCTCAGATGAGCTTTCTTTCATAGTTCTTCCACCTGCTGCCCTCAACAGATCTACCAGGGGAACAGAGCGAATGCACCCTTTTACTGTCCAGGTCACCAGACATAGAACATCTTGATATGACCGCTCTTTTGTGCCGAGGACTTCCAAGTTGTGGAATTCCTTCCGGCACATGTTTTTCCTTCTCCCCCGAACCTCCAAACCAAGTCCAGAATTAACAAGTTGACTATTTGCTCCTTGTCGACACCCACGGTACGATATTATTTAGGCTGTAAGCCCTCGTGGTGTGTTGTTGAAAAAATATGAAAAAATAAATAAAAGGGGCAACATTAAGCGCCCAAGGAAATAAACATTTTTTTGTTTGAGCAGCCAGCATCTTGTACAAACCAGTTACGCTTCTATTCTTAGATTTACCTTTATATTTAGGGACGGAGCTAGCAATTTATCCTTTCCCACCGACTTTTTTAAGATATTACCGTGGCGCTTCCGTGTAAATCTCTAAAACACTCTGTTCAGCTTTATCTTTTTCATTGGAGTCCATTGCTTGAAGACCAGGCTGCAGCCCTTGGTTTTTGTTCCTCAAGTGACTAGAACCTCAATTTTGTTGGACGATCGCATTGGTGGTTTCGTCTTATTCTTGTAAGGTTCCTGCTGTGAGGCCTCAGAGATGCCTTGTTTTGGATTCGCCGACTCACCGTAGCCGACGCTATCTCAAGTATGATGAAGATTCGCTTGCAGCAACTTGATACCTCCATTTATTTACCTCCACTCTGGGCGAATGCCTCCATTTATTGTTATTATGACCCTTCTACCTTCGTACGAGTTATCGGCCCCAGGGCTATGCACCTCTTTAATAGACCTGTCTCCGAAGGAGCCGCTGTTGTTGAGTATCGCCGTCCGTTCTGCTTTGCATTGGACTTTCTTCTGCCTTTCTGAGATTCCGTGCTCGTAGATTGTAGTGTCCTCTGTTGTCCCTAGCCTATTTGCAAAAATTGACACGCATGGCTTCTCTGGGAGTACTGTTAACATATCCGCATTAACACCCGTACGCCCTTCGGAGCTGCTGGCCTTCTTATACGCTAAGTATTTTGCAACCTTCTCCTAAAAGCAGCAGCGGAAAACAGATTCAGTCTAACAGAGCCCCGCATGTTGAGGTGAGTCACTAATACAAAGGGATGTGCCTGGTACCCTCGGAAGGCTGCTTAAGCGACTGCGACTATTCAGCGTTCCGTACTTTGTCACAAAGCATGACTTCGATTTTCTTAAAAGCGAGAAGACAAGCCAATCTTGCCAGGGAAACCATCGCCCTCCCTCGTGGGCAACCCCCCTCTTGGTTGAGTTTGTTTCTACCCTTCTTGGCATTTGATGAACATTCAGGCATTTAGGGATCCATTTTACAAAAATTTTAGCAGGTCGCCGTGAGCTATATGATGTAATCAGAGCTTCAGATATTCGTTTTGAACTATGTCGACAATCTGATAATATCATACCACAAACTGCGTCTAAAACCTCTGGGACGAAGAATGAAATGTATCTCACAGATTGCCAGTATTCAGCATTCTTATTACATGAAGGCTGCTTAATAAACTACCGGCCTATGGCCTACCATCAAAACTCTGTACGTGGACAGCAAATTTCCTCTCCAACCGGAGCATTTCTGTTGTCGTGGATGGCCATTCCTCTAAACTGTATCCAATTAATGCAGAAGTTCCTCAAGGTTCAGCTTGAGCCCCTACTTTGTTTCTTCTCCACATCAATTACCTCCTCTCTAGCACATCCAACCCAGTTCACAGTTACGCGGACGACAGCACCCTCCACTCAAATATACAATATTTTAAGCCTGTCTCTTTAGCCCAATGAGATAAGGATCGCAGACTCATGGAGAGTTCTGTGTCCGTGGAAATCTTGTACAATTCAACCCCACCAAATCACAGTCTTGTTTTCTTTCTCATAAGAGATACACCAGCCCTAGACCCGTCACAATAAACAACCAAGTTATTCAAAGTAATGAGTCCTTTTCACTTGTTGGCACTTCTGTGGATCGAAATCTCAATTGGCACCAACATGTCACATCAAATGCAGAAGCGGCTGCTAAGAAATTAGGTTTCCTCTTCCGGGCTCGCAAATACTTTTCACCAGCTAATTTCTATACCTTATATACTTCACAGATAAGACCAAACCTCGAATATTGCTCCCACATCTGGGGTGCTGCTGCCGCTTCTACACTCGCTATCCTGGACTCCGTTCAGAAGAGAGCTATACGTCTCATCGGTGACCCTACCCTCACCCAAAGGCTGCTATCCCTTGCCCACCGACGCGCCGTTGGTGACCTCTCTGTCTTTTATTGATTTCTGCACGGGCACTGCTCAGATGAGCTTTCTTTCATAGTTCTTCCACCTGCTGCCCTCAACAGATCTACCAGGGGAACAGAGCGAATGCACCCTTTTACTGTCCAGGTCACCAGACATAGAACATCTTGATATGACCGCTCTTTTGTGCCGAGGACTTCCAAGTTGTGGAATTCCTTCCGGCACATGTTTTTCCTTCTCCCCCGAACCTCCAAACCAAGTCCAGAATTAACAAGTTGACTATTTGCTCCTTGTCGACACCCACGGTACGATATTATTTAGGCTGTAAGCCCTCGTGGTGTGTTGTTGAAAAAATATGAAAAAATAAATAAAAGGGGCAACATTAAGCGCCCAAGGAAATAAACATTTTTTTGTTTGAGCAGCCAGCATCTTGTACAAACCAGTTACGCTTCTATTCTTAGATTTACCTTTATATTTAGGGACGGAGCTAGCAATTTATCCTTTCCCACCGACTTTTTTAAGATATTACCGTGGCGCTTCCGTGTAAATCTCTAAAACACTCTGTTCAGCTTTATCTTTTTCATTGGAGTCCATTGCTTGAAGACCAGGCTGCAGCCCTTGGTTTTTGTTCCTCAAGTGACTAGAACCTCAATTTTGTTGGACGATCGCATTGGTGGTTTCGTCTTATTCTTGTAAGGTTCCTGCTGTGAGGCCTCAGAGATGCCTTGTTTTGGATTCGCCGACTCACCGTAGCCGACGCTATCTCAAGTATGATGAAGATTCGCTTGCAGCAACTTGATACCTCCATTTATTTACCTCCACTCTGGGCGAATGCCTCCATTTATTGTTATTATGACCCTTCTACCTTCGTACGAGTTATCGGCCCCAGGGCTATGCACCTCTTTAATAGACCTGTCTCCGAAGGAGCCGCTGTTCATGAGATCCTAATAAGTTCCACAGCAAGGTATTGAAATACAGGTACTGCATTGGCCTGGTTTGGAAGGTATGTTACAGACAAAAACACAAGCTGTTGTAATGTCTAACTCTACAAGTACCTACTTATCTAGGACTTCTGAAGTCGGAAGTAACAGGTGGGATACCACAGGAAACATTTCTTGGACCTACGCTGTATATTATCTGTGCCAATAGCATATTTCAGTACATAGCTCACCGATCTGCAAACATAATTAACCCAGACAACAATGGAATCAACTTTTTGGTGGGTGGATCTGATATTAGGGCATTGTGACTGATACTGACCGATAAAAATAAACTTGCACTCAATAAGGATAAGACATAATAGGTGCTTTTCAATTCATCTAGGTTGAAAAATATACTGAACGAGATGAGAACTCTATAGCGAAACTATAATCTGGCAAATCTTTACGAAATCACTGGGACTTTTATGGACAGTGGGCTGAAATGGGGTATATATATATATATATATATATATATATATATATATATATATATATATATATATATATATATATACACCATGCTGAACTCTGCTCAGGAATTTTATCCATAGCGTATGCAATAAGAAAACTACCTCTGCCGTATTGTCACTGTAGTATGGGTGTTTCTACTCAAAACTGAGGCAATAAGAACACTACATCTACCGTGTTGTCACTGTATTATGCGTGTTTCTACTCGCAATTGAGGTTGGTTATTGTACTCTGGGGATTGGAAAGTTAAACAAATCGGGTCTTCAAACAACAAAAACAAGTGATGCGGATCACTGTTCCATTGGTCCCCTTCCGACAACAACTTTGTCCAGCTCTTCGACTACTTTTCTGAAAAAAAAAGCGACCATCTGATCTCTGAATATCCTTCCTCTGATGTCACTATTCTTGGTGACTTCAATGTACATAATAAGGAATAGCTAGTATCTTCAAAAACCGATCCACAAGGGAGAGCACCGGAGGCCTTTGCAGTCGGAAATTCTTTAGCCAATATGGTTCAGCAGCCTACTTACTTTCCTCGCATCCCAACACACAGCTCAAATCGCTTGGATCTCCTTCTTACTACAAAACCTGAATTCTATAAGATATCAGTCACCCCCCCCCCCCCTTGCTCGCTCAGACCACGGCATAGTCACTACTTCCTGCGCAATGCAACCCGAGGTCACACAGTCATCACATCCACGTATCGTTTGGCACTACAACTCCGCGAACTGGGACGAAATGCGATATTACTTTTCCTCATTTCCATGTGCCTCTGCCTGCTTCTCTCATCTTGACCCCTCTGATATCTCACAAAACGTTACGGTCATTATCCAAGCTGGCATGGAATTATTTATTCCACGTACACAGATAACCTCTTCAGCCACTCAAAAGTCCTGCTTCTCTAAATCCTGTAACAAGGCCAGACTTGAAATGGTCAAAGCTCACAAAAGGCTGCTACACAATCCCAGTCAAGAAAACCGTCAAGCATTTAACGACGCAAGAAACCGCTATGTCCGCATTCTTTCTGAAGCAAAAAACTCGTTTAATAACCACATCAAAAACAAAGTGTTCTCAAGCTCCAAAGGCAGCAAACCCTTCTGGACTCTTGCTAAATCTATTGGGAATAATTTCTGCAAGAGCACGTTCCCACCCCTTGTTTCAGGGGATGAAATTGTTTATACCGCCCTGGGCAAGGCTGAACTTTTTGCCTCGTTGTTCGCCGGCAATTCTACTCTCAACCAACCTCCAAATGTTCAACCACCAACAGTCCCCAATGTCGCGCATAATATGACGGATATTATTTTCAAAACTAAAAAGGTACGAAGGATGCTCTCTTCTCTTAATACAAGGAAAGCTTCTGGCCTTGACGAGATCCCAGCATTTGTTCTAAAAAAATGCGCACCAGAACTTGCTCCTGTCCTGACTCGTCTGTTTCAGGCATCTTACAATAGAGGCATATTCCCTAGAAAACTGATCAGGTACAACCCGTCCCCAAGAAAGGATCCAAAGCGCTTCCTAGCAACTATATACATATTTCTCTCCTTTCAGTCGTCTCTAAAGTGATGTAAAAGTATATAAACACCGAATGACTAAAATTTCCTGAAAAACACAGTCTAATCTACGATAGGCAGTGTGGATTCCGTCAGCGCAGATCAACTGCCGACCTCCTTTCCTTTGTCACCCATTCTTGGAACAAGTCTATGGAACTACACGGTGAACACCAGATTGTCGCTCTGGACATATCCAAAGCATTCGACCAGGTCTGGCAATATAATATAATAAACTTCCGGCCTATGGCTTACCACCAAAACTCTGTACCTGGACATTAAATTTCCTCTCCAACCGGAGCATTTCTGTTGTCGTGGGTGGCCATTCCTCTAAACTGTATCCAATTAATACAGGAGTTCCTCAAGGTTCAGCTTTAGCCCCATCTTTGTTTCTTCTCCACATCAATAAACTTCTCTCTAGCACATCCAACCCAGTTCACAGTTACGCGGACGACAGCACCCTCCACTCAAATATACAATATTCTCAGCCTGTCTCTTTAGCCCAATTAGATGATGATCGCAGACTCATTGAGGGTTCTGTCTCCATGGATCTCCAAAAAATATCTGACTGGGGAAGTAGAAATCTTGTACAATTCAACCCCACCAAATCTCAGTCTTGTTTTCTTTATCATAAGAGATACACCAGCCCTAGACCAATCACAATAAACAACCAAGTTATTCAAAGTAATGAGTCCTTTTCACTTGTTGGCATTTCTGTGGATCGAAATCTCAATTGGCACCAACATGTCACTTCCTCTTCCGGGCTCACAAATACTTTTCACCAGCTAATCTCTATACCTTATATACTTCACAAATAAGACTAAACCTCGAATACTGCTCCCACATCTGGGGTGCCGCTGCCGCTTCTACACTCGCTATCCTGGACTCCATTCAAAAGAGAGCTATACGTCTCACCGGTGACCCTACCCCCACCCAAAGGCTGCCATCCCTTGCCCACCGACGTGCCGTTGGTGACCTCTCTCTCTTTTATAGATATCTGCACGCGCACTGCTCAGAGGAGCTTTCTTGCATAGTTCCTCCACCTGCTGCCTTCAACAGATCTACCAGAGGAACAGAGCGAATGCACCCTTTTATTGCCCAGGTCACCAGACATAGAACATCTTGTTATGCCCGCTCTGTTGTCCCGAGGACTTCCAAGTTGTGGAATTCCTTGCCGGCACATGTTTTTCCTTCTCCTCCAAACCTTCAAGTCCAGAATTAACAAGTGGCCTCTTTCCCCCTTGTCGACACCCACGGTACGATAGTATTTAGGCTGTAAGCCCTCGTAGTGTGTTGTTGAAATGTAAAAAAAACATCTTCGAAGGCATTTATACAGGATGCTGAAGCTCGAGTCTAATTCTAACTTCCACTGCCGTCTCACAACCCCTAGTTCCATCACACTTGCAAAAACACACCTAAAGAGCAAGGCAGCTTCACACTCCCCAGCATCTACGTCCTAGAAGTGCTAGTTCATATTTTTCAAAACAAGACCAAATATATCACAAGAGGTAAAAATAACCTGCAAATTGATACACATCGCACTAATCTGTAACAAAATTATCTGTTCTGTAATGGTTGAAGATGTACGGAATATAGATCTACCAGCTCTCAAGAAAAGAGTGAGAACACTTCTGAACAACGCGTTCTCCTCTGTGGACAAATTTTACAAGTAAACTACGAAAAAAAAGGCGTTGTTTTAGTGATATGTTTTTATTAGTAACACAGTTTTTTTTCCATAGTATATAAATCTTCTGCATCTGGTATTTTCTTAAAAAAAAGATGTTGCATTCAGATCTACATCCTGCAACTTCTTTAAACTGTTCTTGTGTTTTAATTCGTTTTTACCTTTTTTGTGTGCTTTTAAAGAAAACATTTTCTTAATTGTTTTGTTGGTTGTTTTTGTCGTTAACTTGCTGCAGACGTACATAGCCATGCATGTATCATTCAGGTCACGCAGGCGAATATCATATATACATTATGCATTATTATACCCCTTTATATACAATTATTTGATCATGGCTCCGTGTTCCAATTTGTTGCCTATTTTGGTGGCTATTCTTTTTGAAAACCATAATTTTACTTTTCGGCGTGAAATTTCATACATTTTTAAGTTATTGTTTCCTTGCTATGGTATCGCTGTTTGTTGTTTGTTTATGAAGATGGTCAATGCAGGTGGCGTAATAGAGTAATTTTCAGAATTTTAGCTTTAACACCTTGTATCTCGAAAGCTAACGTTTATAAGAATTTATTTTTAAAGCTTTCATAAGCTGGTGAGATTTAGCGTAAGCAATTCGGGACACCTGTATTTCTCTTCACATAGAATTTAAAGTAACTTGATCATACGTAGAAACAAAATTATCATTGCATGTTTGTTTCCCATTCAACAGCACCGGAGCAATAATATTTGGTTTGTAACTCAATTTCACCGCCTGGAGGAGAACGCCGAGCACCAAATATGTACCATGTTCCGGTAGTCTTTAGGCGAAGTCTCACCTTAATTCCATCTATGGTGTCATGTGGGAGGGCGGTAGGTCGCTATTCATAAGAGTCGTTAAAATAAATGCTAGAGCACAAGATTATATCTGCGAAATACCCATGGTTTTGATAATACTACGCATTGTGTTTGATAACCATAGCCTACTAGTATGCAAACGAAAGTTTCAGCCGGTAGAAAAGTGTTTCACGATTATGTGTCATCGAAGTTAACGTTGTGGAAAATTTAAAAGGCAAATTATTAGTGTTGTTCTAGCATATTGTCTATAAAATTTTATCTTTATTATATGTAAAGAGTGGTTGTAATCTGAATATGTAAGATTTTTAACCTAGAAATTATTCATGTGGCTGCAGACAACAGTATTCAGCGTCAATTACGTAAATCATTCATATCAGGTTAGCTGACATGGATATTCAAGTCGGCAAAGCTTCTGCAACCGGAAGACTTTTACCTAAACTGTCTGAAAATCTAAAAATTCCTCTGAATGAATAACTAAGTAGGTATGTGAAACAAAAACCAAAACATGTGAATAAATTTCTGTGAGGAGCGTGTTACTGCATTCTATGATAATTAAGGGACGGGTTTTATTGCTAAAACGGTTGCCCAGGCAATGTCTATATCATCTTTCTTCACGCTGGAGGTAATTGGACTCGGGACCTCGTACCCTATAGGCGTTAACTTTTAAGAAAGTTTAGATAACATAATTTCTAATAAATCTTTGACATCTTTGAATTTAGTTCTATTGTCTGGCGCATAAAGTTTGTGAATTGTTTGTTTTTATCGACAAAATGGCCTTTTCAAGTAAACAAAAGAGTGATATGTTGCAAATCTATTGCACTTCGCTTCTAAATGTGACAATTACTTCTCAAACATATCTGCAGCGGTATACAGAAAGAGAACAACCGCCTGAAAATTGTTATCTGTCACTTCACAGGAATTTAAGAGGATACGGTTCGTTTCTAAGCCCCGATTAAGATATAGGTGCAGACCAATTAAAACTGAAGCGAAAATTTTACAAGCTGTAAGTTGCACATAGATCTTTCCGCTATTAATAACTCATAATATGTAATGGATTTTTGCCTAGGTTCAAGGAGGTCGTTCCCCTTCCACCTGGTAAATTGCAACTTAACATATCGCATCAGGAAGTATGGAGAATACTGAAAAAATATAAATATCGACCTTTTAAAATTCATATCAACCAAGTTTACCATGCTGGGTATAGAGAATGATGAGTAGCTTTTTTTAGGTTCTTGGTCAATTTGTGCAAAACTCATTTTTTTATTTGAAGTTTACAAACTCAGGTATCTTTAACCGTCATATTGAACATAACTGATCAATTGAAAATCTTCGAGATCATCAAGATCGCCGACCACAAGTAACGGTTCTGACAAAATGAATGGGTCGGTTTCCCATGAGGAAAACTTAATTGCCGAAGCGTATTTGAATTTTTTGATGCCCTTGCTTACCGCTTACATCGATAACAATATTTGTCATAACCGTTTAAATACTATCTGCTTCCAACAAGAAGGCGCGCCGCCACATAACGCTAGGAGAGGAGCTGAACATATGTCAGAAATGTTTCCCGGAAACGTTTTTTTCCAACAATGGAGATGTACGTTGGCCTGCGCGGTCTCACGATCTTTCATCTTTAGATTTCTTTCTGTAGGGGAACTATGAAAAATAACATCTATAAAACGCTAGTTACGGAGATGGACGAACTACGCAGAAACATTACAAGCCCCTTAAGAACGTAAGTAAGAAGAAAACACGTTACTGTAGCTGCTGACATCGACGAACTACGCAGAAACATTACAACCACTTTGATAAGTAAAGTGAGAAGGCACGTGGTGACAGTCATACATAATTTAACAAAAAGATTTCAACTGTGTTTAGAAGTCGCAAGTGAATCATGTGAACACCTCTGTGATCTTTTCGTTTTTCATTTCAATTTTTAATTTTGTTCCATCGTAAAAAAACATGTTTCATTAAATATATTGCCTTTAATTTCAAACATAATTTTACTCATACTATTGAGAAAATTTCAATGTTCTGAGCATTAATTTAATAATGCTGTCAGATGTATGGTCAGATGTACATTTCAAATGTGGACCGTTAGAAAAGCAGCGGGGATGCTCAAATGCTCAAAATTTACTTAACACTTGTAGTAAATATTTACGTGGGTACGTATACAACCAAGGCTTTACGATTTTGCAAACAGAATGTAATATATTTCATAAAATCCGACAAAAATTAGTACTTTGTGTTTACTTTAAATTAGTCTAATTATGAGGTAACTCATGACCTTAGTGTTGTGATATTTTAACCTATTTTCCATAGATAGAATCAACCATATAAAGACGATGTAATGCTAAAAAATTTGTCACACACAAGCTGGTGTATCTTATGACCTTCGCATTAAATTACTTTTTTATATAATATAATTAAAGCACGCTATATTTTTGTTCCTAAGGTAAGATTGTTTTGTTTTATGTCAGTTTTTTTAGCATCATTAACTGAAAAGCTTTTTAAACAGTGTAGGATTCCTTTAGGCAGTAATTATTTAATTCGCATTAAAATAACCAAGGCCAAACTTTGCACTAAGATACTTTAAAATATACCTGCCAGCAATTTACGAACTGTAGTATGTAGGTACTTTGATTTATATAGGGTGGCGCATTGAAAACGAAACAGACAGATTTGCGTCCTGGGAATTTTTTTTAAAGAAACGCTGAAACACGTCAATTTTAATATTGAGGGGGGACATGTTTTGACATAAAACTCAACTTTGTCACATCAACCCCTTAAGGGTGGTGATAACAACCCTTATATTTTAAATAGGGAACATGGGTCGGGTGTTACATCATTTGAAAGCTCTTTCTTTTCTGAATTCAGCACATTAATTTTTTTGGAAGTTTTATCAACTCCTTTAAAAATTATTCACAGTTGAAGATGCAAAATCGCATTTCACTCATTCCGATAACAAATGTGCTGATAGTCAATGTTTTGTTGCTTTGTAAACAAAAAATTGACTATCAGAACATTTCTTATCGGAATGAGAGAAATGCGGTTTATTATTTCAGTTTATCGGTCGGTTTGATACTTGATAGTAATACAGGAAATTAATTTCACAATGGTGTATTCTGTAGAAGAAATAGTTGAAATAATTACTCTTTTTTTCAAAAACGATGACTGTGCCAACCGTACCGCAAATTTGTTTAATCAACGACATCCGAACAAACATGTTAACAGAAGTTGGAGTTAGTTGCAAAGTTTCGACAAAGTGGTTCAGTAGCCAACAAAAGACGGGAATTTCCGGTTAGAAATGAGCCTACTGAAATTGAAGTTTTAGGACAAATTGCTGCAGGTCCAACTTTGAGCACGTGAAAATTGGCCACTGTTTCAAACATCAAAAGAAGAACTATGCAGCGAATATTGCAGCATCATAAATTTCACCCGTATAAAGTTCATCTTGTACAACAACTGAATGAAGATGATTTTGATCGGCGGCTGGAGTTTTGTGAAGTTATGACTGCACGAATAGCTGATAACGGGAACTTTCTGTTCAATATCTGTTTTTCAGACGAGTGTACGTTTTTATTAAACTCTACAGTCCATCGTCATAATTGTCGTTATTGGGCAGATAATAATCCAAGAAATTTTCACAAAGTCCGCACTCGAACTCCACAGAAATTGAATGTCTGGACTGGCATTTTTGGAGATCGTTTAATCGGACTAATTTTTCTTGATGGCAATTTGAGTGACGTAACGTATTTGGAGTTACTGGAAGATCGTTTAACCTCTACTAATTGACATTGTTGACAATGATGATCGCTATCAAGAAAATCAATTAGTGTTTCAACAAGATGGAGCTCCTCCGCATTTTTCAAAACGTGTTAGGGAGTTTTTGAACAGAGAGTTTCCAGGACAATGGATTGGGCGTAGAGGTGCTATTGAGTGGCCCCCTAGATCACCGGATTTAACTCCTTTAGACTTCTTTCTATGGGGCCATTTAAAGAGTAGAATTCACGCAACAGAACCGAAGTCTATGGAAGAATTGGAACTTCGCATTGTTGAAGAATGCCGTCTAATAACTCCATAAATGCTCCAGAATGACAGAGCTCGTTTTGAACAAAATTTGTACTTTTGTATGGAAGTTGGTGGTCAACAATTTGAACACTTACTTAACTGAATAAACATTTTTGAACGTTTGATTTTGTTTTTTAGTTTTGTTTTAACGAAAAATTGACTAATTAGTACATTTCTTATCACAATGAATGAAATACGTTCTTGCAACTCGAACTGTGAATAATTTTTTAATTTTGATCAAACCACCAAATTTCATTCAAATAACTTTTTAATTTCCGGAGAAAAACATTTTTTTCGAAAGGAAATTCAAAATTGAAATAGCTTAATTTTCTATATACTTAGAAGGTTGAATTTCGGGAGGTAGTAAGGCCTCTCCGAGGACAACGTATCCGTTAAATTTCGTTAAAACAGCTTTGTAATTTTCGAAGAAAAAATTTTTTTTCGAAAGAAAACTCAAAATTTTCCCGGATAACCCTGTCCGATTTCCTGGCTAACGAACTGATCCAAGCCATTAATAAAAGAAAGGCACTTGCCGAGTTTAATCGAAATCGGTTAATTAGTTTTTGTGTTATCGGATGGATACATATATATATATATATATATATATATATATATATATATATATATATATATATATATATATATATATATATAAATTGAAACTGACGCGGATATGGGTTCTAGTTGTCCTAGTTCGCGCTCACTTGAAAAATTTTTTGCAGAGGGTCACCATCGATACCCCTCTATTAGTGAATTTTATTGAATAAAAAATTCACTAAAAATGAAAGCAAACGACCGTTGTAGAATTTATCACCATTCATTTTATTAGAAAGTCATTACAACTAATGTTAACACTTTGGAATATCACAAACGCTTATAATACACCAATTAATCACAACTAACTGGAAATAATAATATCCCAGTACTTCCATAAAACGATTGAATAAGATTATTTATCCCATTTAATAATTATTAGAAACACATTATTTCTCATCGATAGGTCAATGACCCCAGTTCAGTACCACTTCATAATCGCACATTACATTATTCAACGTTATTACAACACTAAGCGAACTATTTTTGTCTAAGAAGAGTTCACCACTTCAAAGCACAACCAGACAAAATAATTCGAGACTGTTGCTGAATCCAACCTTCAATTATATTCAGTAATAAAACATGTTTTTGTTGCAGTACGTTTACCCCATTGGCAAGCCTTTAGTTTGAAAAGTTACAAAGTCTGGTTGGAAAAGCGATTTTATTCTGTAAGTATAGTCATAGCACGCGCTGGCGTTTAATTACCTTAGATTAAGGTGTGTCTGTCAGACCAATAAAAACCATCCGTAAAAACGTTTAGCTGACTAAATATGTTTAGTTACGTGATTTTGCATAAAATTCTTATACACTATAAAAATGTGTGACAAGTAATCGTAATCGGGTGAAAATAAGAAGTAGATTATCGTCGTGACATTCTGTAACAGTAACCGCAACTAACACGACGTGATCAAAAACTATAATCTCTATTTAAGCTGGTGGCAGAAAGTAATATACTGATGAAAGACGTAATACATGTTTAAAAAAACTGCAAAGTTCTCTCGACTTTGCTGAACCATCTAGTTTGCAAATATTAAGATCATATAACATTATCTAGGTGACGTGCTTCCTACTCACAAAATAAGCATTTCGTGTCATTACTAATTAAACCGTGCATTTTCTGGATTGAACCAAGAAAAGTCAGCGATGTTTAATAAATGGTTTTTTTGAGACATGAAATAGTACTCTTATAAAGAGGTGCTTTGCAGGGAAAACAAGTTATTTAAACTAAACTTGTTCTAATATGACATCCATTTTCTTGAACGTAGTTTTCAGTCAACAAAAATTATGACTCTCCGAAAAGAATTTGCATTTATAGATCCAAAAAAGTCTCATCTTTAGTACAAAATCTCAATGGTTTCTGGGTTCTTTTTTTTCAACAACACATCACGAGGACTTACAGCCTAAATACTATCGTACCGTGGGTGTCGACAAAGAGGAAAGAGGCAACTTGTTAATCCTGGACTTGAAGGTTTGGAGGTTCGGGGGAGAAGGAAAAACATGTGCCGGCAAGGAATTCCACAACTTGGAAGTCCTCGGGACAAAACAGCGGGCATAACAAGATGTTCTATGTCTGGTGACCTGTACAGTAAAAGGGTGCATTCGCTCTGCTCCCCTGGTAGATCCGTTGGGGGCAGCAGGTGGGGGAACTATGGAGGAAAGCTCCTCTAAGCAGTGCCCGTGCAGATATCTATAAAAGAGAGAGAGAGGTCACCAACGGCACGTCGGTGGGCAAGGGATGGCAGCCTTTGGGTGAGGGTAGGGTCACCAATTAGACGTATAGCTCTCTTTTGAATGGAGTCCAGGATAGCGAGTGTAGAAGCGGCAGCTGCACCCCAGATGTGGGAGCAGTATTCGAGGTTTCGCCTTATTTGTGAAGTATATAAGGTATAGAGATTAGCTGGTGAAAAGTATTTGCGAGCCCGGAAGAGGAAACCTAATTTCTTAGCAGCCGCTTCTGTAATTGATGTGACATATTGGTGCCAATTGAGATTTCGATCCACAGAAATGCCAACAAGTGAAAAGGATCCATTACTTTAAATAACTTTGTTGTTCATTGTGATGGGTCTAGGGCTGGTGTATCTCTTATGAGATAGAAAGCAATACTGGTATTTGGTGGGGTTAAATTGTACAAGATTTCTACTTCCCCAGTCTAATATTTTTTGGAGATCCACGGAAACAGAACCCTCCATGAGTCTGCGATCCTCATCTAATTGGGCTAAAGAGACAGGCGTAGAATATTGTATATTTGAGTGGAGGGTGCTGTCGTCCGCGTGCTGTGAAGTAGGTTGGATGTGCTAGAGAGGAGGTCATTGATGTGGAGAAGAAACAAAGTAGGGGCTAAAGCTGAACCTTGAGGAACTCCTGCATTAATTGGATACAGTTTAGAGGAATGGCCATCCACAACAACAGAAATGCTCTTGTTGGAGAGGTAATTTGCTGTCCAGGTACAAAGTTTTGGTGGTAGGCCATAGGCCGGAAGTTTATTAAGCACAGCTGCGTGCCAGGACCTGGTCGAATGCTTTGGATATGTCTAGAGCAACAATCTGAGATTCACCGTGTAGTTCCATAGATTTGTTCCAAGAATGGGCGACAAAGGAAAGGAGGTCGGCAGTTGATCAGCGCTGACGGAATCCATGCTGCCTGTCGTGGATTAGACTGTGTTTTTCAAGAACTTTGAGTAATTCGGTGTTTATATACTTTTCCATCACTTTAGAGACGACTGAAAGGAGATAAATAGGCCTGTAGTTGCTAGGAAGCGCTAGGAAGTTTTAGTATCAACGTTCAACAAAAATGATGACTCTCCGAAAAGAATTTGCATTTATAGATCCAAAAAAGTCTCACTCTTTAGTACAAAATCTCAATCGTTTCTGGGTTCTGAAAGTCGCACACTTTATTTTTCAAAGCACTTACATATAATAATATGGAGGGTTAATGTGGCACGAGCGGGCAGATCACAACACTGGCCCAATATTTAAAATAACTAATCATTGAAGTTGTCTTCCAATGCTCTAGGAACATTTCTTGTATTGTGAGCTGGACATCCATCATGTTGACAAAACAATTCGCTGATCTCATCTTCCATGTAAAGTTGCCTTATTATAGGCAACATTTGATTTTCTAAAAGTTCACAATACGTTTGTCTGGTCACGTTTCGATTAAAAATGAAAGGACCAATCAAATGGAGGCCTAAGGGTACATGAACACGAAATAATTAAAATGGAAACCAACAATGAGATAAGAATGAAATACTACCTATCATGTCGCATCATACATTAAACCCGAATCTTGTCTGGAACCTTCTCTGCTCAGACAAATGTGGATTTTCTGTCGCCCAATGATGGTAATTTGCGTTTATTGTGAACTCCGTAATTTGTAAATCGTGTTTCATCGGCCAATTTGGACTTTTTTTCGCATCTTTGAATAAACCAGCGACAAATGTCGTTTCGACGATGGTTGTCGGTGTATACCTAATGCTTAAACAATTGTTGGCTTGTATGGGTGGTACTTTCTTCATTATTCTGTGAATGCTCGTTTTGGGAATACCTGTTTAACGTGACGCTGCTCGTAATCATGTTCTTGGATCATTTTCTATACATTCTTCTTTGGGTGCCATCTCCACTAATGGAGGTTAGCGACTACAGCAAACTCCTCTCTATCCTCTGCCGGTCTCATCAAGTTCTCAAAGCCCAGACCTGTCCAATATCTTATGTTTCTCAGCCATGACAGTTTCTTTCTGCCTACACTTCTTTTCCCCTCTAGTTTACCTTTAATTATGAGCTGGGGGATATAATATTTGGGAGTGCGCAATAAGTGGCCCAGATATGCTGTCTTCCTCCGCTTGACAACCTGGAGAAGCTTTCTGTCGCTGTTCACTCTGCTTAAGACCTCTTCATTTCACACTCTTGCTGTCCATGTTATTTTTAGTATGCGCCGATAGCCCCACATCTTGAAAGCTTCCATTTGATTCATGCTCGTTATTTTTAAGGTCCATGTCTCTACTCCATACAGAAGGACTGACCATATGTAGCATTTTGCTAACTTTAACCTTAGGTTTATGTCGAGATGCGAATCGCAAAGAAGGCTTCGTATTTTGTGAAGTTGCTTTTGGCTTGTGCAATTCTGGAATTTATTTCTTTTTCTGGGTTTAATTGGCTGTCTATCCAGCATCCCAAGTATTTATAATGGTTGACCTGTTGTAATCTGTTATTATTTATAATGAAGGGTATAGGTACATTCTGTCTCCTCTGCATTACCATTATTTTCGTTTTCATCTCGTTGATCCGCATTCCAAATACCGAACATGTCTCATTTAGCTGATATTTTGTAAGCCGGTATCCGTATCTGCCATTAATACGGTGTCGTCGGCGTATCTAATACTGTTTATCTTATATTTCTATACATTGAAGGCTATTATTCGCACGTACGATGTCATCCATTAGAATCATGTCTTTTATTTCCGAAACTTTGGTAATTTAATAAATTGCTCACAGGTCTTTCAAAGGATGTTCTGTGAGGTTTCAGTCTTTTTGGAAACTTCTCCAAATAAGGGTCTGAAGCGGCTACCGAATATTTATGTGCTTCAAGATACCATTCAAACATATCAAACTTCTCTTCGTTTGAATATTGATAATTTCGTAGAAATAATAGAAACTTGTAGCAGTACAAGAAAACAATATCACAGGTGGACAAATTTGACGAATCACTGACTGTTTGATTGCTGACAACTCAGGTTGCCAAACAAGGTAGATTGATTGTAGATTGATCTCCATCGACGCACTATTTACGTACGTAAATATTTCTTACCTAGTTCTTAGCTATTATCTACATGCATCAGCCGGAAAATATATTTCACAGATTTTCATTTTTCCATAAAAATTGGGGAAAAAATAACTGATGATTTTTCTTGGCCTTGTTGTCTTCAATTACCTATGCAATGAATGTGCTCTTTCCTAGAGCAATTCCACAAACCTATTGAACAACTTTACTATCTGAATATTTAGCTTCAATTTAAAATTCACCAGTGGCCAATGGGAACCTGCTTTACGAGGCCAATTCACCACATACACACAAAATTCACCACATTTCTATACGTTTATTCCATTAAGTACATTTGTCGAAGTTACAACTTCCATGGTTACATTAAACTGTTATTTTGTCAAAAACCACCCCAAAATGGATATATCACCGAGATGTAATACATCATTGAAAAACTCCTACTTGGCGAAATTCAATTCCATAAGAAAAACAAAAGTTGAAAAGGGTAAATGAAAAATATGCGCCTTTAAAAAGTATCTTAAAGAAGTGCGGGTCTCAACAGTCTCAGATCAAAAGTAACTCAGCTAAGGCGCTAGAACCAATTAGCTAAAATTTTGTTGTTCTCAAATATCTCAAAAACGATTATACGGATCTAAAATGAGCACAAAATGTTCTAAAACTTTCCCCATTTAACCCATGTTGTAGCTTCCACTGTTTCCGAGATGCCAATGGTGAGCGGGCTTCGAATTTGAGACACACTGTATGTAGGTATTATAGTGTCTCTAAAGGATACTTGTGTTACAAAGTTACAAAATTTTTCTAGAAGAAAATGTATTTTTCACAAAATGAAGGTCCCTGCCAAATTGTACGCACAGTATAAGAAGACCGTTGATTATGCTGTGCTATATATGTGTGTCAGGTATTCTCCCTTCTTAATCGCTTGGGGGATTTTGTTTCGGTCATTCCCAGGCCAACCTGTTTTTCCAAGTTTTTTGGAAAAAAAATTGTATCTCCCAAGCTTATTACGTTATTGATTCTAGCTTAATGGAAAAATAAGTGATTAGGATTTGAAATATTCTATGAAAATTCGCTACCATAACACAGTTGCTGCACCCAGACTACTTTTCAACACTTATTTAGTAATTAACTATTTAACTAAGATTTTAATTAAAGAATAATTTTTAATGAAAATTCTCAATCCTCACGCACTTGTTGCATCCAGGCCTTTTGAAACTGATATAATACTGAAGTTTTCCATGCGAGATCGGCAAAAAAGGTGTTCAAATTCACTTTGTAGAAACATTTTAAGCAGAGAAACAATTTAAACATAACTTTAAGAACTTATCAAACAGATATCATGTAAATTTGTGTCCTCCACGAGCTGTATTTGTTTCAGAAACTTCGTTTGGGGATCAATTAATGTGACATTTGCCTTTTTGCAATGGGTGAACCCTCCAGGAATAATCGACTGCCTCGGTGACGTCACTATATATCCATACTGACAAAAAGGGTATATTTCAAATAAACTTTCTGCTAATTAAATGAAGAAATTTGACTGCTGAAATATAAACTTAAGATGTTTTAAAACACATTTAATGCGCATTTCTCTACAAGCTGTATCTGCTCCAGAATATCTAAAAATTTCAGAATTTGCCGTTTTATTATGACAAAATAGGAGAGTGATGCTAAATACTAAAGAAGCATTCAATAGGCAAAATATTCATCAAACTAATAACAATTTTAACTTGGACCTAAGGAAGAAGTTTATCAAGTCATACGTGTGGAGTGTTATACTGTATGGGGCGGAAATCTGAACCCAATTAGCAGGGCTTAAAGAAAATACAAGCTTTTAAAACATATATATGTAGAAAAATTACAAGGACAGATACACCAATCGAAAGACGAATGGAAGTGTAAATAGATGAGAATAGGAAGATTACTGAAGAATTTTTTTTCAATCTAATTAATATTTGCAAAATACATCGCAGGGGGTTTTGTTTGTTTCTCAATAATCTCTAATTTCTCAATAATCTACTTTTGAGTCGATAAACAAATATCAATGTCAGAAATCAGTAAACTTTCGCATTGGCAAAAGTTTGCCAAATTATCCTAGCAGTTAAAATTCACTTTCACATTTTTATGTTTAAAGCCTCGGTGGTTCAGTGGCAAGAACGTGTACCTCAGAAACGAGGGGTGCCGGGTTCGATTCCCAGGGTTTCCCTTTCACTTTTCAGTACATACTGTACAATTAAAATCAACCGATGTTGTGGCATTGTATTTGAGCAAGTTGAATGTCTGCACGTTCCGCCCTTCGGAGGCGGCGTAAAGCCGTCGGTCCCGCGTCCGTGCGATGATGGGCACGTTAAATATCCCTACACACCTTACAGAAAGGCAGCGGATCGGCAAAATTTCCAGGATAGTCAGTTTAAACTGCTCCCTGGCGTCGGTGATTGGCCAAAGTCGCGGAAATAGACCGACGTTAAGAAAAAACATTTTTATGTAAGTATTTGACTATATAAAATACATTTCTACCAATATTAATACATTTGTAGTTAATTTAAATTTTTTTAAGAATATGTGCCTCTGAAACCAAGGGTTATTTTTCCCTCAGGGCTCGTCCGCGGCCTTGCCGCCCCGATAGCACTGCAACCTTTGGTTGACTGTGCATAAACCAAGGGTCATGAGTAGAATCCCAGTAGAAGCGTCTTCACCTTTTTATTACATACTGTAACATTAACATCAACTGAGTTTTCAGCATTGTGTTTGAGCAAGTCGAGTGCCTCCAGGTTACATTCTATCGAGGCTGAGTAAATTCGTCGATGCCGTGTACCATGCAATGTTGGGCATGTTAAGATTGCGGTAATCTGGTGTTTAGAATCCCTTCAAATAAACACACGAGTTCTAAATTTAAAAAAACGTGTACATCATTTAGCTTTTATCACCGCTCATCGGCCAAAATTTGTTTCTCTCCCACAAATCACTCCACTTAAACCTAATCTGACCACCTGACCTGAACGATAAGGTATTATCTTATACAGACCATCCGTTTGCATACTTAGAGGACTATAGTGAGGGAATCCATGGCCAACAATGTAGACATTCCTGCAAGTCATACATAAACTTGTGGTACAGGCAATAGAGAATTTGTTTCTGCATTAAACTACAGGAGTTATTTTTTTATAGATAGGTTCTGAATGACGTACTGAATGTAAAAACACAGAATCCTTACATATTAGGAGGGCGGAAGTGCCGCCATTTTGAGAAAAACCGTTTCGGCCTATATCTCCGCAACCGTGCACTTTAGGCCAAAAATGGTAATCACCTTTATTGTAGACAATTGCATTTCTCATCTTTTTTTGTAAAAAAATTTTTTTGTATCACTCACCGTTTACAACTTATAGGACTATTAGCATTCATTTATTGACTTTTTTACAACGATATCTCAAAAACTGATTGGCCGATTTTAATTAAATTTGGTAAATACCTTCCTTTTGCAAGTGGGTTGGCTAGATTTTCCCGGAAAATTTTGTGTTTTCTTTAAAAAAAATCATATCTCTAGAAATAACAAAGTAAGGGTAACCAAATTTGGTACACCGATTTATGTGATAATAGGAAAATTACCTACCAAAATTTAGTTTTGTAGGTTAAAAGATGAAAACTTTATAGGCATTTAAAGAAAAGTAAATTGGGGTTTTCCCCAAAACGTCAAAGTCGCGATTTTAAACGTCAAAATTGGCAATACTTACGCAAAGAACCTGAAACTAATATAAGCTATGGAAAGAAAATGTCTCAAGATGAATGTTTTACAAAGCCTGAACCGTCATTGTCCTTTATTTTACTAAAATATTTCCAGAAAAAATTGTCGATTGAAAAGTGCAACATTTAACGCGTAATAACTTTGAAAATATTGACTTGAGAAAAAAAAGTTTTTAATAAAAGTTGTAGGAAATTTGTCGATTGAAAAGTTAAGTTATAAGCATTTTATTTCTTAAAGAATTATTAACCAATATATAGGTAAAAAAGTCAATAAATGAATTCTAATAGTCGTATAAATTGTAAACGGTGAGTTATACAAAAAAAATTTTTACAAAAAGATGATAAATGCAATTATCTACAATAAAGGTCATTACTATATTTGGCCTAAAGTGCACGGTTACGGAGATATAGGCCGAAACGGTTTTTCTCAAAATGGCGGCACTTCCGCCCTATTAATTTGTAAGGATTTTGTGTTTTTACATTCAATACGTCATTCTGAACCTATCTATCAAAAATATATATAACTCCTGTAGTTTAGTGCATTATGGACAAGAGTAACGGGCTCCTCTATTGCCTGTACTATTGATGTATGCCGGGGTTGCAAAGACAATATAACCAAGATCCACCCTCCTTCGGCAAAATTTCTTGGATGGTGTGGTGAAACTGTTTCGTAGTGTCAATATTGGCCATAGTCATATAAACAACTTTAAAGCAGCAAAATACAACTGCAAATTTAGCATCTTAACAAAAAAAACTTACGAAATATATCGGCTATCTCAATCAAAATTATCATTCCGTTTGACGTAACTAGTTTTCCAGAATCAGCAACAGATGCATATCCTGCTTGGGCGGTAAGGCTTTTCACTCAAGGCGCTACGAATTTTTGCAACAGAAACTAATCTACCTTCACTTTCAAACCAAAACTATTCACTTATTCTTCTAAACAACGCAATTCATCGGACGAACACCGATGTTAATTATAGTAAAAGTAAATCACAAACTTTTCCCGAAATAATGCCGGCATTGTGTTTGGCACGTCAGGAAACTGTAAAGTTTGCAGGTTTCTAGACAACATACAGCGTTATCACGCACTCCTGTCTGCTAATTACATAGGTGGACCTCGGGCTATTTCACAAAAGTGCTCCGCGGGGCAAACTACGCGTCCTACATACGTAACATGCCCTAACACCGCAACACATCTACCACAACTTAGCACGAGCTAATGGCAAAAAGCCACAGCCATAATTCGAACAACAACAACAACAACTTAGCACATTCGAGCGTACACGGAACATGACTAATAAAACACACGCTTGGCGTGCTACAATGGGTCTATATATGACATATATACGAGGGGATATCTTATATACTACATTCCCATCGCGACGCTACTCTTATCTTTATTCTGTTGTGTGCAGAAAATTTCAGCAAGACTCCTTAAGTTCATAAGGCTAGATGCATTCTCACAACAAGTAGAACCGTAGACCGGTTTCGCTCTAATTAGAACTCGTCAGTACGGCATACTAATTGTAGCGAAAATACATCTATAAAGTAATACGGCTATGGTAGCCAGCCTTCCAGGCAGCCCTTCAGACACTAAGTAGCCCACTGGTAAATTCCTGGCTGGTGAGTGAGTGCCGAGACGAGACGAGCGACCTGGCTGGGCAGAATGAGGTGACCCTCATCTGGGTGCCGGGTCACTCGGGGGTTAAAGGCAATGAAGAAGCTGACAGTCTCGCGAAGAGAGGGTCAGCAGAACCATTTATGGGACCAGAACCGGCTCTGGGCGTGTCAAAGAGCACTGCCAGGGGAGCCATTAAGTCCTGGGTCAGAAACCAACACAAGGTGTACTGGGCGGACTGTCCAGGGCTCAGACATGGGAAGTCAATAATTGACCGACCCAGTTCAAAGAGATTCTGACTCTAAGTTGTAAGTTAAGATCTCTACTGCATAACACGCTTCTCATTCTGTTAAATATGGTTCTGGCTTGTCCAATTCTTGATTTAATTTCTTCAGCGTACTCATTATTTATGCCGTACTGATGAGCTTTAATTAGAGCGAAACCGATCTACGGTTCTAATTGTTGTGAGGACGCCCTCGTGGCGCAGGTGGCTAGGTGCCAGCCTGCTAAGCGAGAGGTCCCGGGTTCGATTCTCGGGCGAGCCAAGTTGACTCTGTCTGGAAAATTGAAAAAAATATTGAATGATGGGAAAGAATGTGCTAATGGCCTAAGATGCCGCAGCCAATAAAATTAAATTTAAAAAAAATTGTTGTGAGAATGCATCTAGCCTTGCATACTTTGTCCCCATATTAGGGTAGAAATGGGTCAGGGCTGACAATTTACTAAATTATTAGTTGGTTGTATACAGTCTCTATTTTTTAACACATTGTGTTATTTGAAGCTGGCGTAACAACATACTACTTGGTTCCGCAACTAGGGGGCGGCACGTTGCTTCGTGTCTTACCACTCACTTAGTCCACAAGTTCAACTAAAAACCAGTCAAGAGTTTCTACACAGTCACATCAAGGTCATAGTGCCATCTTCGGTATGGCACCAGACTAGATTATCAAAACAAATCAACGCAACAAGGCCATAACGTTTAAACCGAGAAAGGCATCGGACTAAAAATATGTAGGATTGCATAACATGGATGGTGACCAATTCTTTCATGTCTCAAATACCAACTTGGGTCATGCCTACACATTTTTGGAAAGCGTATTCAGCGTACTTTTGGATGATATTGATTATATTTAAGTTACCTTTGGCAAGAACGAAAACAGTCGGCTGGTAGCGAATCTTCATTAAGAAAAATTCGCTAATAGAGAGGTCACGATGAAAAGCTTTTGAAAAAATTTCTTCTGGTGAGCGCGAATTTGGCTCTTTAGGACCCAAAACCAAGGTCGAGTTGGTTAGTCAGCCTTTATGCCCAACTTCTTCCGGTGGAAAATCGGGGAAAACTTTTTGAAAACGCTATATTAGCGAATTTTCATTAAGAAAAATTCGCTAATAGAGAGGTCACGATGAAAAGCTTTCGGAAAAATTTCTTCAGATGAGCACGAATTTGGGTTCCTAGAAGCCAAAATCAAGGTCCGTTAAAATTTTTATATGTTTATATATATATATATATATATATATATATATATATATATATATATATATATATATATATATATATATATATGTATCCGAGCGATAAATCAACAAATACTAAACTGATTTCAATCAAACTTGGCAAAAATCTTGTTTGGCCGAAAACAGAGGTCGAGTTCGTTAATCAGCCTTGATACTCAAGTTTTTCCGGTGGAAAATCTGGGAAAACTGTTTGAAAACGCTATATTTTTGTAAGTCTCAGAGTAACTGGAATGAGACTTTACATTTGGCTAGAAATAGTGCAAGTAAACCTATGCTGTCAATTTTAAGTAATTCTTATGTTATCTTTAGGACGTGTTGAAACGTGGGAATTTTATTTAACGAAGCAATCGATCATATTTGGGATACTAATCATCACGTTAATGAAGATAATCTGAAATTAATAAAAAATGTTAGACAACCAGGACAGCTAAGCTCCTTGGAGAGGATATATATTGCGAAATATAGTTACAACAAAAAATGTATGAACGTTTCACCACCGCCGATTACGAGTCACCTGATCGATTGCTTCGTTAAATAAAATTCCCACGTTTCAGCACGTCCTAAAGATAACATAAGAATACAGATAGTTCCGCCAAAGAAAACTATGTTAATTTAGTTGTCGTTGAACCTTCTCACAATTATTAGAGATGGACACCTTTTAGATAAGTTAGTAGGGACAGTGCAAAGACCTCATCCGGCGATAAAGATACAATACACTGCAGAATTTGCCTGCGATTAGTTTCCCATTTCAGTTCGGTCTCTTTACCTAAGATCCGGTATATAAAGTTATGTTAGTTTTTAAAGTAGTTAGAATTTTTTTATCCTCTGATGGCGCTAATTTGGTTAGTGAAACGATCGTCAGGTCTTTTAAAATGTGTTGTGGTGATTTGGGTTCTCCAAGTGTACTTATCAGTGCTCATCACAGGTTCCAATTTCCATTTAGTGACATGTATGTATAGTTTAATCATATAGGCAACTACTTATATTCCGGACGATTTTCCAGTTGCCTTCCGAAGCGAATTAACATATTGAAACAGCTATTGAAAGGAAACCCTAAAATTGATACCAGAAACTAAGCTAGAGAGTCAGGGACACGAACAAATTTTACTGCAATTACAAAATACAAATTTCCACTCGTACATCATCGTTGTAATACCTATACTAACCAGACGTTTCAAAGCCAGACACAATAAGAACTTCGCATGCAAATTGTTTGTAGAGACGTCATACGAATTAAGTTATGCAGATTATATATTATGATATGTCATGCTCTTGATAAGACGAGTACCTATATGTGTATATACAGGGTGTGGCGCCAAGTCCTTTAGTTAGCCGTTTCTCAATAACTACTCTGATTTGAATTTTGAAAATTTACGCACATACGATCGAGACGAATTCCAGTTCAGTGAAAATAGTTTACTTTATGTCAAACTTCCGGTTTAACCGGAAGTGACCATCAACTTTCTTATTTTAAATACAACATGGTAATTTTCATTATATTTTCGAATTCTACATTGAATTTGAGATAAATTATTACTGATACACCATATGTCAAAAATCAACCGTTTTCGAAATTTTTCGATTTTTTTGAAAATTCTCGCGAAAACCAACGTTGCACGCTCTCTCTCTCTCTGTGTGTGGAAATACAACTGAGAAGACTCAGGTTTTGTACAGATTACCCTCAGATTGGCACCTAAACGACACGTTTAATAGCATTTCTTTTAAGTATACAGGGTGATGAGAATAAGCTGTGCCATTTGGTAAAATTGAAATCACAATTACTCGCTTATAGTTTATGAGTTATTTCGGTTCGCATCCGGTTTCCCTTTCAACGTGTATTAGCATTCCCTATACCTAAATTCCACCGTTTCCCGAATATTTCAATTTTATTGGATTCACTTAAGTCAAATTGTCACAATAGATTTAAAGGAGTTATATATATATATATATATATATATATATATATATATATATATATATATATATATATATATATACAGTGTGGAACAGCCAAATGGAATAAATTCGATAACGGATAAATGAGGACGTGTTGGGAAAAACGCTTGGACACGTCGATTTGTATTTTTAACTGCGCATCTTTTTCAAGAAAAAAAAATTATATAGGGTGCGTCATGTGACAGTGGCCAATACCAACTTTCTTATTTTAAATACAAGCCCCTGTATATTATTAATTTTTTGGATTCTTCAGAAAATTCTAGACATAATTCATGTACAATGTCCTATACCTATCTTCAACTGTTTCAGAAATATTAAGTATTTTCAGATTTATTACAAAAATTAACATTAAAAATAGAAAATTATTTTATTTCACAAATTCTAATAAGAAATACTGATTATTTCTTAATAATTTAAAAAAAAACAAAAAAAAATTAATGTCAATGTAGTAAATGTTCAAAATGCTCGCCACGAACATCTTGGCAACATGCTAATCTGGTATAGAAATGTCTTCTAACATTACTCAACATCTCAGGCGTGACTGATCTAATCGCAAGCGTGATTCGTCTTTTTAAGTCATCTAAGTTGAGGGGCTTAGTTTTGTATACAATACTTTTGACATATCCCCACAAAAAGTAGTCTAATAGCGACAGATCAGGAGATCGTGCTGGCCATTCTATCGATCCGCGCCTCCCTATCCACCGATTTGGAAAAATTTGGTTCAGGTACTGCCGGACATTGATTTGGTAATGGGGCGGTGCTCCATCTTGCTGAAACCATATTTTATTGGCAGGAACTTGTGGGTTTGCTGGATCTGGATATAAGTTTGTCAAAGTTGGCACGACATTATTTTGGAGCAGTTCTAAATATTTATCCCCATTCAAGTTGCCATCAATGAAAAAGGGACCTACGATATGATTTCCAACAATTCCTGCCCAAACATTAACTTTTTCAGGATATTGCGTATGTTCCTCTCTCATCCAATGAGGATTCTCATTAGACCAATAGCGGCAATTTTGACGATTAACATGACCGTGAAGTGTAAATGTGCTCTCATCAGAAAACAAAACATCTTCTAATTGGATCACATTGTTATCTAACATTGCCATCATTTGTTCACAAAAATACGTTCTCCTATCGAAATCGTCCTCCATGAGCTCCTGAGTTGGTATCATTTTATAGGGATGCATTTTACTTTCCTTTAATGTTCGAAAAATTGCTGTGTGGCTAACGTTGAATAGTTGGGCTGCTTGTCGACCAGAAGTATGTGGGTTTTCTTGAAACTCAAGCGTAATATCCAATTTCGTATCATCACTTACTGCATTGGCAGCTACTTTTTTTATCTGTCTCACATGACCAAGCTCGCGAAACTGCTTTTCTATTTTGCTAATTGTTCCTTGGGATACAGGCGGCAAATTTGGAAATTTTTCGTGAAATAAGCGAGACACTTCCATCTGTGTCCGTGTGTTATCTCCATAACCAATCATTTGTAGAATGGTTATTTTGTGCATTTCTGTTAAATGAACCATTTTTCTGATATTATTACGTACAGTTAACGAAATTCAAACGACACTAATCACTACTGTCATGCAGGCAGACAACAAGTTGCTAAGGCTACGAGTTTTATACGAACAGAAAGAAAACTGTTTTTGTTTTTATTTCATTTCATATCAGTAAAAAGAAACGCAGGAATGGTTTTTGTTTACTTTCTCATTATCAAGAGCTGAATGGGAAATAAGTATTGAATGCAATGTAGCGAATTTGTGAAATAAAATAATGTTCTATTTTTAATGTTAATTTTTGTAATAAATCTGAAAATACTTAATATTTCCGAAACAGTTGAAGATAGGTATAGAACATTGTACATGAATTATGTCTAGAATTTTCTGAAGAATCCAAAAAATTAATAATATACAGGGGCTTGTATTTAAAATAAGAAAGTTGGTATTGGCCACTGTCACATGACGCACCCTATATAATTTTTTTTTCTTGAAAAAGATGCGCAGTTAAAAATACAAATCGACGTGTCCAAGCGTTTTTCCCAACACGCCCTCATTTATCCGTTATCGAATTTATTCCATTTGGCTGTTCCACACTGTATATATATATATAGCAAGCTGGTCACTTTTATCTTGCACACTATTGCTATCTTCTAAACCTTTAAAGATACAGCGTCGGGGAAATTACAAAAACGTTGTACAATTTCATGCCTGTTATGAATTTGAAATGAAATTCCTGATAAATCAAGTCCTTACTGAAATACCCCAAAAAAAAAACTGAAAAGTTGCTCGGTTTGTAAATAAAGTTTCACCTGAGTGTTTTACTTGGAAATTAGTATCTTCTCTTGATGTTCACGAAACCAATGACAAAATTCCAATCTTCTGTGCACATCTCCTGGATGCAAGTTTTCACTGGTTGGTATTTAAAATCATGATATTTGTGCCTTTTTAAAATCGTAGGAACGCCGGTTTTTGATAAATTACATTGCAAAGCAATTTTTCTTTGCGATGTCTCAGGATTTATTTGTTGTTGTGTCAATACATTCATTTGATTTACGGTCCCATTCTTATTAAGGTGTTTTGTGTGTTTAAATGTGCCAATTCATTTAACTGACTGCCTACACGTTAAAATATAGTTCTGTTTGGTTGTCGCCTGTCAGGAAACAAAACTACATAACTTCGTGATGCAGCCACGGAGTTACGAAAATTACGAATGTAAACATTAAACATATTGTTGCGTTTTCTCCGGGTTCTGGATAAGTGAGACTTTTAATTTTAACAAAACAACTTTATTTACTCTCTAGATATGGATACAATAAAAGTTCTAGAATGTCTCTCCCACAAAACACTTAGTTTATCTGGCCTTACAATCACTAATCTGCACAAAAGTTATTATACTGGCACTACAGTAGTTACTCTTTAATACTTCACACTGGTTACTGCTCCTTCAAGTCACTTCAACATTCTCTAACTGAACTGTACTGGCTGGCTTGCTTTCGCGTTTATATACTCACCGTACCTTCCACCACCTTTCTGGAGCGTTCCATTCCAGAATGTTCCAGGACCTTCTTTTACTAGAAGGTTCTGAGAATACAGATCGGTCCCGTGTTTATACAGGGGGATGTATATACAGGTGATCCAAATGTGGTCATCACTCCTATGTTACACAAGAGGTGTTTCTCGTAATATAAGATCTCTCTACGTATACAGGGTGTAAGGGTTCTCTGTGCATACAGGGTGTATATACAGGATGTTCGGAATGTGCAGACCTCAGTTATCCGTTCCGACGGGGTACAAGTTGGTAACTTGGTTATTTCTGGTCCTAGAGGGTTGAGACTTCGCCTGAGGGGGGTCACCCCAAGCACCCCCAGGAGGGTGGGGAGACGGTGTTGCCAGACTGTGCAAAAATTTCCAGATGCTGGGGAAGTTTTGGAGATGTGGCAACACTGCACCTACGTCTATTGAAGTGCTTTGTAACAATATCTATCTTTTCACTAACTGGATAACTTGCCATTGTTAATAATAATCTAGTATTTACCTATAACAATTTGTTGCAACAGTTGTGACACTGACAGTAATATTATTTCGTTATCCGATTATATGTCAAATTTTGACAATTTAATTTCATGGGAGCTCGATTCTCCATAAAAACAATTTTTAGCGGTAGTTATTAAAATTAGATAACGCAGTGTATCACATCGCTGAAATCGTTTTTTTTTTATCTATTCAACCCTATAAAAACGCAATATGGCTGCCATAAGAAAATCCAAAGTTGGCTATGAAAACCTAATGATCGAGTAGGGCTAGAAATTTTTTTAAACGGGCAGTAGATAACTCGTTAAGCTACCAAATATCATAGCATTCGCTAAATAATAAAAAAGATATGGAGGAAATTAGAAAACGTTCCCTTATTTAAATTAACAATAACCTGTCATAATTTTGTTTTTAGATAACACTACCCAATTTTCTCCAAAGCACTCTTACAAATACAATAAATCTAATATTATTGACGAGATAATAGAGCAAACCATATGATGTGGTACATCATTGTAATCAGAAAAACAATCTGTTTTCGAAAATGTAAAAATACAATATGTCGCCCATTAGAAAAAAAAGTTGACAATTGCTGTAGGACTGTAGTGCGTGCCACACTGAAACAATTCACATTTTTAGAATCCTTGTTCATAAGTGTTCCAATAATGTATTTGTTGCAAATATCTAGATTCAATAGTTTTCGAGTAAATTGGAAAATACGAAAATCGAAAATTTCGTTTTTTGCATTTATTTAGAAAACCGTAAAAGATTCTGTTTTCTTTTTTCAAAAATGATCAGCACCGGATTACGCAACTTCGCTCTAATTTAACCGACCTCGTATCTCTTAAGATAAGCGAGTTCCCCATGGTGATCCTCGAAAACCGGACACCTTGTGTATATATATATATATATATATATATATATATATATATATATATATATATATATATATATATGTATATATGTATATATATATATATATATATATATATATATATATATATATATATATATATATATATATGTACACATATGTACATATACATACATACATATCCACAGAATAACTCAAAAAGTTTTTTTTTATTAACTACATTTTTGGCCTCGAGCATTCACTAATACGGCCACGGACACAAAAAGTTATTAACCGATTTCGATAAAACACGGCCAGAATCTTTCTCTTATTTATGAGTTCATTAGCCAGCCCTATCGGACCAGTTTATCTAACAAAAATAAATAAATTTTTTCGAAAAAAAATTCCGTCTCAAAAAATATCAAAGCTATTTTGATGAAATTTGGTTGGTATGTTGCCTTCGTAAATACCTTACTACACACCAAAACTCAACTTTCAATTTTATAGAAAATTGAGTTATGCAAATTCGAAGCAATTAATGAAAGTTCCCTACCATAACGCACTTGCTCGTCTCGATTTTTGCCTCAAAACGGTTTCGAATGGAACAGGAATCCTTGGAAGATGACGCAAGAACAGAAAGGACGGTGGTAGTGGTGACGGACCACAAGATGGCCCTTGATGCCTTGACGCCTTAAACGATCGACGTTTGAAAGTAAAAGAATTATCACAAATGTCGGGGCTTTCAGATACAAGCCTTCGCCGAATCATCCACGAACATTTAGGCATGAATCAAGTTAGTGGGAGATGGGTCCCCAAACATATTTCAGCAGTTCAACGCCAGCGTCATGTTAAATGTATCCCATCCTTTCTGGACGTCTGTGGAGAAAACCCTGTGGAAGTCTTAAAGACAATTTCAAAGGGGATAAAACTATGGTTTTCTGCTATGATCATTTGTTGAAAAAAGGAGTCGATGGAATGAAGGCATAAAAGAGAAGCACCGCCAAGAAAGTTCAAGAAGGTATGACAGTCGACACAAAAAGTGATGGCGACGATTTTTTGAGGTTGTGAGGGTATTCTTCTCATACGCTTTAAACAACGCAACACCACAGCAAATCGAGAATATTTTGGAACACTCCTGTAGAAATCACGACAAAATATCGGGAAAAAAGACTTGGGACACTGACCAGAGGCGTGCGCTTGCTCCATGACGATGCACCCGTGCACACTACTGGAATTGCACAGGCTACAATTCATGACTGCAGTTTCGAACGAATTGATCACGCTCCCTATAGCCCAGATATGGCTTCCAGTGACTACTATCTGTTTGGAAATTAAAAAAAAGACCTTTACTGGCACCATTTCAGTAACCATAAAGAGGTAAAAGCTGAAGTTTGCACATTTCGAGGCCAAAACGAAAGAATAAATTTTTAGGGGTATTGAATTGTTGCTGAAACGATGTAATAAGTGCATTGATGATAGGGCGAACTATATTGAAAAATATAATTTATTTGTGAATCTATGCCATTTCCTTTATAGTCAGACCGGGGAATTTTGACGCTTACCTCGTAATTCCAACATTAGATAACTGCTGTTAGTTTCCAAAATGTTCAGTTCCCTTAACAATCTCCGTTACAGGATAAAATACGCTAATTTCTATTACTATTATTGTAATATTTTTATTATCCATGTGTTCTGGTGAAAGTATTCACAGCGAAACATAAATCCGGATTAAGTTGTCACAAGGCAGACGTTAATAAATATTTTACAGGTATGGGTTTCAATTTATGTGATAAAATGTCTTTTTTACTACGCAACGGGACAAATGGAGGAAAAGAAACAAAACAAAGAGAAGGCAATGACTCTGATGACAAATTGTAATGCGTAGAACTGACTCAGAATCTCAAAAGACCTCAACTAAAGGAATCCTTGTTCTTGACCGTTGAACTATGACGAAATTTTATTGTATTTGGTTACTCGTACGGGCGTTAATGAATTATTCAAACGCTATGATCGATTGTCGATTCGACTCTTTCTCTATAATGATATGACAAGCCCAAACGTCTGTTAGTTTTCTCTTAAGTAAAGCTACACCCATATTTCAGGCACACACACACAATTGAAATTCCTTAATTTCGCGCCAGTCGATAAACTATTACCAGAATTGAACCCAATTATGTAATAGCTTTATCGTCTGCTGATCAAATTCAAACAGGCGTCACTAGTAACAGCCGTCACTTAGTAATAATACCTCAATAAGCAAACTTGTCAAACTTAATGTGATATATGGGTTTATAGACTCGCGTCTTCCAGTTATTTCAACTTGATATGGAGGTTGTTGATACGTGAAATCGAAAAACTTTGGATATTTAGTTTACACTTAAAAGGAGAAAGTAATTATTCTTATATTGATAATCATAATAATCATGTATAATGCATTTATTAACAATGAAACGGGCGAATGTCACTTGAATAACATAGGCATGTCGATGAACGTCTATTACAAGTTTTAAAAGTCTGGATGCAGCAAGTGCATTATGGTAGTGAATTTTCATAGAAATGATCTGGTACCAAATATTTTATTATAACTTTTTTTATTGTAACATAGAAATCTAAATTTTGGTGTATAGTTTACTTTTTATATTGTAAACCTACCAACCAAATTTGTTTATCATAGCTTTTTTATTTTTTGAGATAAAAATTTTTTTTCGAAAGAAAACTCAAATTTTTCTTGGAAAACCTGGTCCGATTTTTCTGGCTAACGAACTTTTCCAAGCCACTTACAAAAGGAAGGTACATGCCAAATTTGATCAAAATCGGCACATTATTTTTTAATATATATATATATATATATATATATATATATATATATATATATATATATATATATATATATATATATATATATATATATATATATATATATATATATATATATATATATATATATATATATATATATATATATATATATATACCCAAGCAACAAACTAAGGCATGTTAACCAGCACTCGAGTCCAAATAACCGACGAACAAAGTTGTAATTTAGTTATAATGAACCAAAATGTTGGCTTGATTCACTACAAATTTGAGAATGCAGCTCCTAATTCGCCTATTTTGGACTACTAAAATTACTCCAAGTCGGTAGCTTACAAGTAACCAAATTGGGAAACGTTTGGTTCAATTTTATCTATAAATATACTTACATTTTATTTTGAGTTTCAATTCCACAACTGATAATTTTTACGCCGAAGTGTGCGCTAAATTGGACTGAAAACTGACTACCAAGTCCAGATACCTAAAATACCTATTTTAAGGTAATTTATTACCTAATATAAACTTGCAATACGTCTCTATGGTATAGTAAATTGGAGATCTTCTTATGAAGTCTGGACGCAGCAAGTGCGTTTTGGTAGTGAATTTTCGTTTAAATGTTTTTAATGGCAAACATGTGTTTTTTTTAATGAAATGCATCAAATTTGGTATAACCTATATAGTAGAAACAATGTACCATATTTTATCAAAATTACTTTATTGTTTTAAAAAATACAACAATTTTCCGAAAAGAAACTTTAAATGTTCCCAAAAAACTGATCCGATTTGCCTGGCCAACGAACCTCTTCATTTACACTCCTGTCAAGATATAGGTAACCATCCATAAAAAGCTTTTTGACAAAAAATTCAACATCAAAAAATGTTGGCATCAAAATTTTCAAACAATCTTTTACGAGAATTCGCCAAGTGTGGTAGTGGATTTTCATAAAAATGTTAGTAATGGCAAATATGTGTTTTTTAATGAAAGGCATCACATTTTGTATAATCTATAATGTCGAAACATATTTTATAAAAATAATTTTATTGGTTTAAAAAATACAAAAACTTTCCGAAAAAAACTTTACATGTTCCCGAAAAAACTGATCCAATTTTCCCAGCCAACGAACCTCTTCATTTATACGCCTCCCACGATATAATCATTCACAAGAAGCTTTTTGAAAAAATTCGAAAAAACAATGTGTGCATGCAAATTTTCAAACTATTTTTTTCACGACAATACGTCACTTTCTTAACAAAAATTCTAAAAAAAAAGTAATGTTACACGAAATTTGTGTTTTTACGACAATTTGAAAACTTGTTTTTTTCTTTACGAAACTTAATAAACATTCATTATTAATTACCAATGTTTCACACAAATCTTACAAAAAATGATTTCTACGGAAACACAAAAAGAAACTAAAAAATTTTTACACGAAAATTTGCTGAAAAGCATGTATTTGGTATCAGATATTTGGGGAGTAGGCAGATTGAGGCCTTAGAGATCATTGACTGACACATGAGTGACATGGCAGATCATAAAAGTAAGGTGATTGCATCGTCATTATCGGATCACTCAGCACAGATGACTAGTTTTAAGTGACATGAAAGCAATGGGAAAAGAGATAAAGAGAGAAACAAAATATTTTACAGACAATAATCTGGAAGAAATATGAGAATTGCAAAATGTGAATTGGACACCTATCATATCATCCCATGATGTAAATGAGGCTTATGATAAATTTGATGACATTTTTAGTGAATTTTCTTGAAAAAATTAATGAGGAGATCGCGACTTTTAAATTTTGAAAAAATTTCTTCAAATGAGCGCGAACTAGGCCCCCTAGAACACATATCCAGGGTGATGTTTGATATTTATATGTTTATATATATATATATATATATATATATATATATATATATATATATATATATATATATGTATGTATGTATGGATGTATGTATGTATGTATGTATGTATCACACCGATAACTCAAAAAATACTGCGCCGATTTTAATCAAATTTCGTAGGTACCTTCTTTTTATAAGTGACTTGGACAAGTTCGTTATCCAGGAAAATATGCCCAAGTTTTCCCGGAAAATTTTGTGTTTTCTTTCGGAAAATGTTTATATCTCCGAAAATAGTAAAGTAACGGCAACCCAATTTGGTACGCGTGTTTGTATTGTACAAAGTTACCATGTACAAAAATTTAAGCCTGTAAGTTAAAAGACAAAAAAGTGATAGGTATTTGGGGGTTTTCCTCAAAACGTCAAAGTCACGATTTTAAACGTCAAAATTGGCAACATTTAGGCAAAGAACCTGAAACAAATCCGGGTTATGTAAAGAAAACGTTACAAGAAAAATGTTTAACAAACCCTTAAGTTTCAGCTTCAACCGTCATGGACCTTCATTTTACTAAAATATTTCCAGAAAATTCATTTCAAATAGGCCCTTTGTTTGATGTTTTGGCAGTAGTTTTAGTTCAGTTTATGGTTTAACAGTCTATAATTTTCGTAGAAAAAATTCGTTAATGAGGAGACCGCGACTTTTGAATTTTAAAAAGATTTCTTCAAATGAGTTCAAACTAGACCTCCTAGAATCCATATCCGGGTTTAGTTTCAGTTTTTATTTCTTTACATATATACATGGTGAAGCATTTCTACGGTGAAGGTCAATATAATTGTTATTATGCAAGAAACGAGAAAAAAATTGTATACGTTAATTATAGGGTGTCTTGAGCTGCATCTTATAAAAGTATTTTGACAATCACATCTTTGCCCATAAGCCGTTGGTGATAACAAAAAAAAATTCGAACATTCCTTATATTATTGCTTTTTGCATTTTTCGTCGAAATATGCTGGATGTTTGTAAAAAAAACGAGACGCAGTAAGTGTTTTTTGGTAGCGAATTTTCATTAAATGCTTCAAATTGCAATAACTTAATTTGTTATTAACTTAGTTGGCCAGGAAACCAGTTTTCTCGAAAACATTTCAAGTTTATTTTCGGATTTTTTTTGGTATATTTTCAAACAATAAGTTATTTTTCCTTATTATCTTCTACCCTGCCCAGCACCCCTATTCGCTCCTGGTCCCGTAACTTCCTTGGGGGGTGCGAACAAGATTTTTTTTGTGGTTTCTGCATCCAGGGTGGGGGTTCTAAGCATGTTTCTGAAAAAAATGTAAAGCGTTCGGGGGTTATCTGCAAATTTGCCAAGATATCAATTGTTGCAGCTCATGTTACAAGCAAAGATGGCGACGTAAGGCACGGAAACGAATATCCTGGTTAAAGATTTTTGGAACCTGGTTCCCAATGTCAACAACAAAACTATTTAGACCACCAGCTGACAATGTTTAAATTACCATAACGCTCTTCAACATCTTAAAGAATAAGACGTATAATTCTGGCATGGCCTAGTGGGAATATAATGTGAACAAACCTTGTATGGATCATCTTTTGCGTAGTTATAACACAGTATTTAGGTCGTTAGAATACGGCAGCGTGGGTAGTTCATAATTATGCAAATTGTAGCTTGAATTGTATTATAATTTGTCTTACTAGAGATCAAGCAGTAGGTATTGTAGACAAGAGCCAATGAATTAGCTAGGTTAAGCATTAATTGCGGCAATTCCTTTGAGCCACAATTACTATATTCAAGTACATCATTTTATGATCTTCTTACACTTTAAATATTAACAGTGATTCATTCCTCCATATGATTCTAATGATACAGAAAATATAGTAAATGCGATTTGAGACATTAGTTATGTAAATAATAAAGCTAAACACCGAATGACAATATCTTAAAAGAGACGAGCAAAAATCATGCTTTTTCAAAAAATCAGAAACCATTTGGTTTTTTTTTCAAAAAATACATGTTTTTTGTTTTTATTTCTAATTTCTTGCATCTGAATGTTTTATAGATAAATATAGTAAAGAATTACATATATACATAATATTCATAATTTTAGGTTAGCTACACCATTAAAACTTTACTTAAACAAATTTTTGTTACAACGTTTATTAATATAAGGCTCTTGAAAACTTCAAACATAATAATTATTTTCACAATTTATCACAACCCTAACAGTACTGACCTGTGGTTTTACTGCTGATGGATAATTATCGCGCGCCTATGGGGACAGTGGCTAAAATTAAGAATGTCTTAGATATAATTAAACAATTTTTATATGCAGCTGCCTCGTCAGCGTCAGTAAACCAAGTTTTTTTAACATTTGATTTGGTTCATTCCAATTTGAGAAATAAATTAGGCATAGAAAAGGCTGGAAAAATAGTAACTCTCTATAAATATCACAATGAAAATTAGAATGAATTAGAACATTTAATACGTTTACTTCTTGCCTATTATTATTATGGCATTATAATATTATTTTTTAAATTTAAGATCAATAACGCTATGTTAACGTTTTGTTCTTTTGTTGTTATTTTTCAGTTTTCTATGTATTTTTCTTTGTGTTTTTATCTTTTTTATTTATTTTTGTATTTATATTCCGAAATACGAATAAACAATTTAAACTGACCTTTAATGATTTTTTGTTGTTGATTTAACTCATTGAATTTTTTAAATCAAGTGATTTAAATCTGTTGATTTAAATCATGCCAACCCTAATGTAAAACACGTTAAAATATTGTCAGCTGGAAAATGGACCGCAACTTGGAACACTTGTGAATAATTGTTTTTTTTTCACTTTTGTTTTTAGTGAATTTTCTTAGAACAAACTAATTAGGAGATCCTGACTTTTGAATTGTTAAACAATTTCTTCAAATGAGCGCGAACTAGGACCTCTAGAACCCATATCCGGGGTCAGTTTGTCAGTTGCAAATTAAAACTCTTTAATAAAATACTTACATATGTAAGTATTTTAAACATTTATATTTTTTCTATGTAAATTGTAAAATTTTTCTTTCCTAACCTTGAGAATGGAATAAACTTTTCCGCAAGCTCGGCATTTAATAAAGAGTTGTATTTTGCAAGTGACGGCTTTCCCACAATTTTTTAAGTAAATAACAATACTACCGTCACAAAAACTGAATATATATATATATATATATATATATATATATATATATATATATATATATATATATATATATATATATAATGTATGCATCACACCGATGGCTCAAAAAACGATGCTCCGATTTTGATAAAATGTGGCACCTTCCTTTTGCAAGTGGCTTGGATCAGTTCGTTAGCCAGAAAAATCGAACCAGGTTTTCCGGGAATATTTTGGGTTTTATTTGGCAAAAACTTTTTATCTCAAAAAAATAGAAAAGCTATGGTAACAATATTTGGTAAGTAAGTTTACAATATACCTGCACTAAATATAAACACAGAGTTGTATTCGTTAAACATTTAGAGTTATTCATCCTCTGATAACGTCGACTTGGTTAGTGAAATGATCGTCGGTTTTTTTTTTCAGTGCTCATCACAGGTTTCAATCTTCACTTGCACTTTAAAGTTCATAATATGAAAAAGATCTGCATCTAGTCACGTAAGCATACCCGTTGCTCTTTGACTTATTTACTCGAAATTCATGTTTGTGAAAACTTACTTACTGCATGACAAAAAATGACAGCAGATTGTACCTTGCTCAGTTTTGGACGACTACCGGTGTCAGCAGCTTTTACTTAATTTTGCCTGTTACTATTTGTCTATCGTTTTACCACTTTTTGGTACTTTTAATTTAATATCTCTTACCAAAAAAACTTTACATCCACCAAACAACAGCTTTCGTTTTTGATGCGAGATTTTAGTTAGTGATAGAAATTCTTAGATACACTTCGAAGTAAATTATAGGTTATCCAGATACTGTTAATTAAACAGGTCGTTTTTACGTAACCTTAATATACGAACCAAATTTGTTTCTGTACCAGAAAAACCATTCCTTGAATGAAATTGCTTTCTGCAGTTACTTGAATTCCATCACGTTGTAACTGTTAATGACTGTAAAAACCACGAACCGTAATTGGATAAAACGTGATCGAATTGAAAGTAAATTACATGTGTAAGTATCGCTAATCAAAATTCAAAATAATTAGTTCTGCAAATTACGCCACTGATGAAAGTGATAAACTGTAAGTAAATTATACCTTCGATGTATATTTTTATTAGCAAAACACGTTCAGTTATGCTAAAAGCGGTAGGTTATTCACATTCTAGCGCGGCATCAGTGGCATAATAATGCATGTTGTCCATTTCTTTTTCGTCGAATATACTGAGCACTGAGCTGACGAAACATTGCTTTTAACAGTTGTTTGCTGTTCTCTAGCGCAACCCCCTTTACAAAGACAACTTCCCTTTCAGAGCAGGTTTGTCAATAGAAGCGAAACTCTGGAGTACATACACACTTCTAGCGGCATTTTTGGACATAAAGTCTACAGTAATATATCGCCCCCTTAATACTACAACTAGGTATCTCAAATTTTAGGTATTTTGAGTTATCTACCAATATTGATCTTATTTTTTACCCTCTTTTTAATGGTATAATTAGACAAGTTCTACTAGGAATATATAAAGAGCAATACAATAGTATAATAAAGATATGTTCCAAAACCGGAAAATTTTAATTGGTCTAAGTACACAATTTGAGATATCCAGCTGATACATGTGGTTAGCTTGAGTTAGCGACAGTATCTTCTGCGCTCTGTGTGAGATATCTACTTGTGCCGTTTTTGGTTCTTTCTTATGGCTGCTTAGATTGTTTATCTAATTCTATGTTGTTCATCTAATTCAATGTCGTGTTCTTATGCCCTACAAGCAGCAAGGACTATATGGAGAGTGGATATCAAACTCATCTCGCCGCAAAGAATAGAACTCGCGATAACAAGAGATTAGGCAGGTATTTGTCAAAAATTATAATGTAGAAGCAGTAAGTTACAAGGTCGATTTAAAACAAGTGCTTTTTGTACCAAAATGTCCTTCAAATAACACCTTATTTTATAAAAAGCGTTTAAAAACCTTTAATTTTACGATTTATAATGCAGTTTCCAATCAGGAAGCTGGTTTTATGTGGACAGAAGTAGAAGGGAAACGTGGTAGCTGAGAAATTGCAACACGTTTCAACTATTTTATAGCACTGCCTAATTTGGTAAAGCAAAATCAGCGTTTTAGTGACAGATGTGAAGGGAAGAATGTAAACAATGTGTAGCTGGAATGTGCTTAACGGCTGTTCAAGAAATCCCACATTTATTTGCAAAATATAAGTATACTTTATGTTTTTGGTTGTAGGGCATAGCAAAATGGTGTACGACTCTATGCACTAGGCAATTTCCATCAAATTCAAAAAAGTTGGTAAGGCATATTGGCCGCAAAATTGGAACACTATTGCTAGATGTGCTAGGTGAAAAAGCGACAAACCGTATATTGTTGATGAGATAACTCATGAGCGAATATTGGATTAGAAAAACAATTCAGAAAAGAATATGCTTTTTAGAAAAGGGGATGAAAACCGTAAGCCAGTAGGTTGGCAAAAAATGTGTTGGTTGAATTTTTCAATATCGAGGCTTTTTATGATCCGATTTAAGGATTAGAAAGGCAAGGCCATAACAAATACTCTTAAAGCTTTTATATAAAATTAAACTGCCAATTAAAAATGAAAAATATAATAAACTCTTGTCGCTATCTAAATTGGCACCACCCACAAAGTATTACCTTTTTAAGGGATCCAATCTGGAAAATAACGCCTGTCTGCTCCTTCTGGCAGTGAACTAAGCGACGATGAGTAAAAAAATGAATCGCTTATTTTTCTACATTACGTAAATGAATCTGTTAATATTATTACCAAATTAAAATAATTAGAACAGATAAAAAGTATATTGCTGACGTAGAAACTAGGTATTTTTGTTCTTCCTGTATTTTTCCAGTGCTAGAAGTAGATATTTACTACTTTAGATTTTCTATTGTTAAGAAAAACACCCTATTTTATGATGTTACATCTAAACACAGGTTACGTATTTTATTTGGTAAAGCATAATTATAAAAGGAAAAACGATTTACGAAAATAACCCATTTTTTCTTCTATATACTTCAATTTTAAAATGGGTTTCCTCAAATGTTAATAATTTCAAGTTACCTAGTTGTAGTATCAAGGGGACGATATGCTTTAGCTTAATCTCTGTGGTCACAAGAATGTTTGGCATAGATGAGACCTTCTGCAAATGTACAGATTGCATGCTGAAGGGCAATGTATTGTATGTATGCGTCGCTGATGGGGAAAACCCTAGCGATCCCAGTCGCTGGGTCTGCTTTTAGTGAGGCGTATTGCCTTGTTTTTTTTGTGGATGGGCTCACTGAGATGCCTTAGGGTCGAGCATTTTTGTAGTATTTGAACGATATGTAATTCAGATCAGAAGAAAATGTACAGTGAAAATCAAAGAGCGCATGCAATATGCTCTAAAACTGGAAGATAAGTGGAGAGCTGAGGAAGGTTCTAACCAGTCCTGAAAAGTCCAGAATGGTACAATAATTCCGTTTGCAAAAAAGAAATATATAGAGGGTACAGATCCTCTGTTTCTCCAGGGTAAACAAATTTCAATGCTAAGAGAGACAAATTACTAGTAACAATTTACTACTTGCAATCGGCACCTTAAAAAAATTGTTATAAAACCAGTGACCACACTTATGACAGTCAGAATGTGTGACAAAAATTGGAGTCTGAAACAGTGTAAACCAGAATGGTAAAGTCAGCAATAGTTTCCGCCACCCTAATGCGATGGCCAAAGTCAGACAGGGGGAGGCCAGGCTAGGACTATACAGACTAGCCTGCAATGGTATACTGAAGATCAACCCAGGCTTCAGGGGCCACTGCAAAATTGAGGAGGTCGTGAAGGAGCCCATGCTTGAAATGAGGTCAGACTTCGCGAGCCGGTGAATGTGCAGGGAAAACAACATTACAGTGGAAATCCCCGGCCGCGAGGCATGGCGGGAGGAGACGCCGGGCATACCACGGGACGCGCTCGTCTGGTTCACGGACGGATCGGGCGGAGAGCGTGGGAAGGGGGCAGGGGTTTACTCGGATGGACCGAGGGTAAGTCATAGTATTTCCCTCGGAGCCAATGCAACGGTGTTTCAGGCCAAAATGTACGCCGTCCTGCAATGTGTGCGGGAGAACAAGAGGAGGGGCTACACCAACAAGCGGATCCTCATAGCCACAGACAGCCACGCAGCCCTTCAGACACTAAGTAGCCCACGGGTAAATTCCTGGCTGGTGAGTGAGTGCCGAGACGAGACGAGCGACCTGGCTGGGTAGAATGAGGTGACCCTCATCTGGGTGCCGGGTCACTCGGGGGTCAAAGGCAATGAAGAAGCTGACAGTCTCGCGAGGAGAGGGTCAGCAGAACCATTTATGGGACCAGAACCGGCTCTGGGCGTGACAAAAAGCACTGCCACTGGAGCCATTAAGTCCTGGGTCAGAAACCAACACAAGGTGTACTCAGCGGATTGTCCAGGGCTAAGACATGGGAAGTCAATAATTGACGGACCCAGTTCAAAGAGAGCTGTGGAGCTGCTAAATCTTAGCAGAGGACAGCTTAGAAACACAACAGGTATCTTGACGGGACACATGCATAAAATGGGGCGGTTCGAAGGGGACCTCGCATGCAGACTCTGCGGCGAGGGGGAGGAATCGGCCCAGCACATCTTGTGCGAGTGTAAAGCTCTGGACCGCAAAAGACAACTGATCTACGGTCAGTCTACACCGGAGACATAGCAATATAAAACTTCAACTACCAATCGCTATGCAGACTAGTTCAAGGCACAGTGATTTTGGAATGGGTGGAGTAAGACTAAGGGTATGCACAATCAACCAAAGGTTGCAGTGCTATCGGGGCGGCAAGACCGCGGACAGGCCCTGAGGGAAAAAAAAGAAAAAAAGTCAGACAAAGGACTATTTTAACTGATATTTAGCAAAATACGGAATTGTCTGTATAGTAATCACATACGTTTCCTGCAGAAGCTCTCCGCCGCTTCCCACTACAATTCAGGGAGAAGTGAGATTGGGCCCCGTCGAATAAAACGAACCGGTTAATTCACATAGGTTAAAGGCATACAAATCTGTTGCATGGCGTAGGGGAATCCATATTTGACATAAATTCGGATATCACTGAGCGGTTGAGTCTGGAACTCCCTACCGAGGTAGTAAAACCGGGTCTAGTTAAGGTGACAGATAATCAACCATAATTGCCCCCTGGAAGCTTAATCTGATAGACGGACGGGTGCTACTGCGGGTATACATTGCGTGAGAGCAGCAATAGACATATTCTGTCATTCGTTTGGACAGTCATGCCATGGTATTGCAGGCGGAAGTTTACATGTTATGTGTGTGCAAAAAAAATGTGGCTTGTGTTGGGATGTACATTCGAGAGATTTACGTAAATAAGTATCCAAATTCAACGGCGCGTCTCGCATTTTGGTGTACCATGTACCTCCTCATCCCCTCAGCTACTGATAATGGTATATTCCCCGAAGGCTACTGAAACGCTAATTATAATGCTATAATTCTATTACATACATACATCCAAAGTCTGAAACTGACCCGGGTATGGGTTCTAGGGGGCCTAGTTTATACTCATTTTAGGACATTTTATAAGATTCAAAAGTGACTTATTTTCGTTCTATGAACGTTCACTGGAAATAACGAACTCACTTGGTAAAACTTCACAGGATATAGTTTATTAAGCTCAGACAGTGTTTCGGTCTCACAATCATTCTCGATGGGCACTAGTAGTAATTAAGGTTTATAATCTAAGTAGGTATGTAAAATAAATCTTTAGTTTGTAATTTGTGCTCCTCGAGAATTGTGTCGAAGCTTAATAACCTATATTACCGAGCATTATTTTAGTGAATTTTTATTTTTAAAAAATCACTAATAGAGACGTATCGATGGTGAGACTTTGCAAAAATTTTTCAAATGAGCGCGAATTTGGGCCCCTAGAAACCATATCCAGGGTCAGTTTCGATTTATATATATATATATATATATATATATATATATATATATATATATATATATATATATATATATATATCCAACCTATAACTCAAAAATAATTATAATTTACCGATTTTGATGAATCGCGGCAAGTGCCTTTCTTTTATTAATAGCTTGGATGAGTTCGTTAGCCAGGAAAATCGGACAAGGTTTTCCGGGAAATTTTTGAGTTTTCTTTTTAAAAAAAAATTAAAAAGTACAAAGCTATTTCGATGAAATTTGGTGGACATGTTGCTTTGGGAAAGGCCTAACTATGTACCAAAATACAGCTTTCTAGGTTTACAGAAAATCGAGATATTCAAATTTGAAACATATATTTTTAATATCACCGCTTTTTATTGACAATCGTAAAAACTGGTTTATATATATATATATATATATATATATATATATATATATATATATATATATATATATATATATATATATATATATATATATATGAGATCTAGTATGTCTGAGTCGTTGCGCAGGTCAGTTACACGCTGTAACTTACGTTTATCGTATATTATTAGATCGCTTATCTGTTTTCAATTTCAGTTGACAAATTATTTGTGTTATTTGGGAATTTTAATATACAAGTGCAAATTATTCCTTCACGATTTTAATAATGTTAGTGGGTGGACTAAACAGTGTTTGTTATGTTTTGTCAACAGATATAAAGGATCTAAGTTTTACAAAAAGGGCTAATATGCAACAGGTTAGTTATTTTCTCTCTGATGCTTTGGCGGTAGTTTTAGTTAAGCTCATGGTTTAACGGTCCATAAATTTTAGCTAATTTTCGTACAAAAAATTCGTCAATGAGGAAACCGCGACTTTAGAATTTTAAAAAGATTTCTTCAAATGAGCTCAAACTAGGCCCCCTAGAATCCATATCCGGGTTTACGTTCACTTTTTATCTGTTTACATATATACAGGGTGACGGATTTCTACAGTAAAGCTCAATATAATTATTATTATACAAGAGACGAGAAAAAATTGTATAAGTTAATTATAGGGTGTCTTGAGCTGCACCTTATAAAATTATTTTGACATTTACTTTTTTTTTCGAACGCCCTTATTTTATTGCATTTTTTATCGAAATATGTTTGCAAGAAAAAAAATCGAGACGCAGTAAGTGCGTTTTGGTATCAAATTTTCATTAAATGCTTCAAATTTCAATAACTCAATTTGCTATTAACCTAAGGTTTGTTGGCTAGGAAACCAACATTTATAGTTTATTGCCGGAAAATTTTTGTAATTTTAAAACAATGTTATTTTGATAAAATGTGGCACATTGTTTCTACTATATAGGTTATACCGGTAACCAAATTGATGACTGCTTGCATTAAAAAGACATATTTGCTATTCAAAGCATTTTCCATAACGCACTTGCTGCGTCCAGACTTTTTTACTTGACAATATGATTCACTAATATAAAAAAAAAATTCACTTTATTTCATTTTGTTGCCAAATGTTGAAATATTTATAACAATTTCTTTAACTAACACATAGGAACCTTGTTTTTTCTAACGTACTGGGATTTTAAAAGAAAGAATGACTTACCGGTAATGCACTTTATTTATGCTATAGTTGTTATTTATAGCAAATTATGAACGCAACCAAAAGTGCGAAAGAAAAACAAAGACATCGCAAATTATCTGTTGCAACAGTTATTCTCTTTGGATGTAACAATCGCAGGAAGTGATAGAGCAATACAAAGAATTAAAAACAAAATTGCTCTTCGATATGGTTAACGTTTACGGAAATCCTGATACGTTGTAACTTCCTTATTAATCTAATATTGTCTTGTAATTAACTTATTTGAGACAAACAGTTATAAACCTTGAGGCTACAATTCAAACTACTAAAAATGCAAAGTGATATTAATTAAAATATTAGAAAATCACGCGTCTTTAATTTGTCATTTGCAATTACTTTCAAATTGAACATTTTAATTTTTTTTGCAGATTTTCAGAATGAATGAAACAGTTCACAGCTGCCTAGGACTTTGGAGAGAGACAAGTGACTGCCCCGTGGTACTCCAGGGACACTAGAATGTGTTGAGATCTATAGGAACCTACCGTATCCCACCTGTTGGCGTTCCTGATGGAAAGGTGTGTGATAAAAGATGGTCTACAATTTCATAAGCCTCCAGTTTTGTAATAAAAAACAATGGTCAAGCTTATCCAAAACTTTTTTATGGAAGTTATTAAAAGCAATACATAAAAATTTCTAGATAATCCTACCGTCCTCTATATATTTATATATGATACATTAATGATTATCATTATCTAAGTATATAATAGAGGTGGGCCACAAACGTGTTAAGTTTATCTTATTTATGAGGATAGATACGCATTGCAAATACCTTAACTAAAGTAACCTCGTAACCATTTAAAAAATGGGAAGGTCTCTGTCAATGGCAAGCAAGCGTGCACATATAGGTGAAAGTTGCATACCACAAAGACCAATGAAACAATAGGTAAGATTACTATGATTTAACTTACTATTTCTAGGCACGATTACTGATGAAAAATTAAATAGGGGAAAATAAATAACAAAAAAGCAAGATTAGTTGTTGAACACTGTTTAGCCTTCGTATAAAAAAGTGCTGCAAATTGAATCATAACTTCCACATAGCTGTGATAATCTACTCTCCTCAGAAATGCATTCTCATGGAATGAATTGAGGGTCCATGACTTGACCACAAAGAAAATATTCCTATTCTTGTACTAATAAAAATCTGAAACGTTATACTAATTTTAACGAAAAAAATGTCAATATTCACCGAATCACCTCTCATTCATCCCCTACCCCCTGAAGCGATCTCACCCAAATACATTTTTTTTTCAAAATTCAAAAGCCGGGATCTCCCTATTGGTGATTTTTTTCTACGAAAATTCACTAAAAACAATGATGTGAATATTTTTCTTAAATAAACTAGTTAAAAATTAATTATGAGCTATATTAAGATGTTAATAATTTTATTTTAAATATTGTTTTGGATTTTATAACATTAACATAAATTTTATTCATCGATGTATTGACTCAATAAGAATCAATTTTTAGTGAATTTTCGTAGAAAAAATTCACTAATGGGAAGATTTCGACTTTTGAATTTTGAAAAAATTTTTGCAAATGAGCGCGAACTAGGACCCCTAGAACCCATATCCGGGGTCAGTTTCAATTTTTATATGTTTATATATATATATATATATATATATATATATATATATATATATATATATATATATATGTGTGTGTGTGTGTGTGTGTGTGTGTGTGTGTGTGTGTCACACCGATAACTCAAAAAATAATGGGCCGATTTTGATAAAATTTGGCATGTACCTTTCTTTTGTAAATGGCTTGGATAAGTTCGTCAGTCAGAATAATCGGACGAGGTTTTCCGGGAAAATTTTGAGTTTTATTTCGAAAAAAATTCTTATCTCAAAAAGTAATAAGCCGATTTTAATAAAATTTGGCATGTACCTTCCCTTTGTAAATGGCTTTGACAAGTTTGTTAGTAAAGAAAATCGGATGAAGTTTTCTGGAAAAATTTTGAGTTTTCATTCGAAAAAAAAATTTATCTCAAAGAATAATTGGCAGATTTTGATAAAATATAGCATGTACCTTCCTTTTATAAATTGCTTTGATAAGTTTGTTAATCAGAAAAATCGGACGAGGTTTTCCGAAAAAAATTTGAGTTTTCATTTAAAAAAAAAATTATCTTAAAAAATAAAAAATCTATGATAACCAAATTTGGTAGGTAGGTTTACGATATTAAAATTAAACTATACACCAAAATTTAGATTTCTATATTACAAGAAAAAAAAGTTATAATAAAATATTTTGTGCCAGATCATTTCTATGAAAATTCACTACCATAACGCACTTGCTGCGTCCAGTTTTTGGTTTTTTTTTAAGATAATAAAACCACTTTTTAATCTTCCTTGCATTCTTCTTCAATACAGCTTGTAATATTGTGTTTATTGAATAATGTGTTGAGTATTGGAGCTGATCTGGGGATTTTAGACAAATATCGTCGGTGTGCTAATAGAAAATTATTGCAGCAAAGTGTGAACAACAGCCGATAGTTTAATTCACAGCAGAACCTCGGTGGTTCAGGGGTAAGAACGTGTGCCTCTGAACCGAACGGTACTGGGTTCGATCACAGGGTACTCCTTTCACTTTTTCAGTACAAACTGTAACATTAACATCAACCGAGGTTCTGGCATTGTATTTGAGCAAGTTGAATGTCTGCACGTTCCGCCCTTCGGAGGGGGCGTAAAGCCGTCTGTCCCGTGTCCATGCGATGTTAGGCACGTTAAATATCCCTACCCTCCTTACAGAAAGTCAGCGGTTCGGCAAAATTTCCAGGATAGTGAGGTGAAACTGCTTCCTGGCGTCGGTGATTGGCCATTGTCGCGGAAATAGGCCGACGTTAAAGAAACAAAACACACACACACACATTCAGAGCAATATCTTGATATATTCCACTCCACCCGTATTTGGTTTACGTTCAATAAAACACCTGAAAACTTTTCTGCCGATATGACGAAATTATACTCGAGTCTTTAGTATATTGGTTTTACCTCTAACAAACTGAATAGTTATCTTATCTCATTCATCCATCATTTCTGCTAAATAGGATATTGCTTGTTTATATTGATAAGAACCAGTTAATAAAAGTTTGAAGTCTTTTTGGGTTATTTTGGGAAAATCCATTAAATCACGAGACGAGATTTATGAAAATTCACTTCCATAACGCATAATACAAAAAAACAGATGTCGAAGTATCTAAAGAGTGAATGTACAAGGGCAAGGGCTGCAGTGCTATCAGGGCGGCAAAGCCGCGGACGAGCCTTGAGGGAGAAAATAAAAAACTAATGAGCGAGCTGCCGCTCGCTGCTGAACACAAAAACAGAAACTGAATATTGTATCAGATGCTCTACCTAAAAGAGGATACGTTCGTCACTCTTTAAAATGTGTGGATTGTAACCGGAATCAGAAATACTACAACATTTATTTACGAGGCGAACTGAAGCATAACACGCATTTAAGTCTCTATGACACCATACTAGAATGTTTCAAAAAGGCGTCTATATTTCATATAGGTAACCATCCAGATCAGGATACTAGTGTGAGAGTAACTAAATGTTACACCTTTTAGCGGTGTACATAATAATAGATCCCCTTAAGTTTGCCAACGGAACCTTTTCTTTAAATTATTAGCACTATAAGTATATTATATAGGATGGCGCATTGAAAACGAAACAGACCGATTTGCGTCCAGAGAATTTTTTTAAGAAACGCTGAAACACGTCAATTTTAATATTGAGGGGGACATGTTTTAACATAAAACTCAACTTTGTCACATCAACCCCTCAAGGGTGGTGATAACAACCCTTATATTTTAAATAGGGAACATGGGTCGAGTGTTACATCATTTGAAAGCTCTTTCTTTTCTGAATTCAGCACACAAATTTTTTTGGAAGTTTTATCAACTCGTTTAAAAATTATTCACAGTGAAAATGCAAAAACTCATTTCACTCATTCCGATAAGAAATGTGCTAATAGTCAATGTTTTGTTGGTTTGTAAACAAAAAAATTACTATCAGAACATTTCTTATCGGAATGAGAGAAATGCGGTTTATTATTTCAGTTTATCCGTCGGTTTGATACTTGATAGTACTACCGAAAATTAATTTCACAATGGTGTATTCTGTAGGAGAAAGAGTTGAAATAATTACTCTTTTTTAAAAAAACGATGACTGTGCCAACCGTACCGCAAATTTGTTTACTGAACGACATCCGAACAGACATGTTAACAGAAAATACATTTTGGAGTTAGTTGCAAAGTTTCGACAAAGTGGTTCAGTAGCCAACAAAAAACGGAATCCTGAACGTGAATTTCCGGTTAGAAATGAGACTACTGAGATTGAAGTTTTAGGACAAATTGCTGCAGACCCAACTTTGAGCACGAGAAAATTGGCCACTGTTTCAACCATCAAAAGAAGAACTATTCAGCGAATATTGAAGCATCATAAATTTCACCCGTATAAAATTCATCTTGTACAACAACTGAATGAAGATGATTTTGATCGGCGGTTGGAATTTTGTGAAGTTATGACTGCCCGAATAGCTGATAACGGGAACTTTCTGTTCAATATCTGTTTTTCAGACGAGTGTACGTTTTTATTAAACTCTACAGTCAATCGTCATAATTGTCGTTATTGGGCAGATAATAATCCAAGAAATTTTCACGAAGTCCACACTCAAACTCCACAGAAATTGAATGTCTGGACTGGCATTTTTGGAGACCGTTTAATCGGACCGATTTTTTTTATGGAAATTTGAGTGGCGAAACGTATTTGGAGTTACTAGAAGATATCGTTTACCCTCTACTAATTGACATTGTTGAAAATGATGATCGCTATCAAGAAAATCAATTAGTGTTTCAACAAGATAGAGCTCCTCCGCATTTTTCACAACGTGTTAGGGAGTTTTTGAACAAAGAGTTTCTAGGACAATGGATTGGGCGTAGATGTGCTATTGAGTGGCCCCCTAGATCACCGGATTTAACTCTTTTAGACTTCTTTCTATGGCGCCATTTAAAGAGTAGAATTTACGCAACACAACCGGAGTCTCTGGAAGAAATACGACGACGCATTGTTGAAGAGTGCCGTCTAATAACTCCACAAATGCTCCAGAATGTCAGAGCTCGTTTCGAACAAATTTTGTACTTTTGTATGGAAGCTGGTGGTCAACAATTTGAACACTTACTTAACGAATAAACATTTTTTAACGTTTGTTTTTGTTTTTTTAGTTTCTTTTTAACGAAAAATTGACTCTTTGGTGCATTTCTTATCACAATGAATGAAATACGTTCTTGCAACTCCAACTGTGAATAATTTTTAAACTAGTTGATAAAACTTCCAAAAAAATTTGTGTTCTGAATTCAGAAAAGAAAGGGCTTTCAAATGATGTAACACTCGACTCATGTTCCCTATTTAAAAAAAAAAGGTTGTTATCACCACCCTTAACGGGTTGATGTGACAAAGTTGAGTTGTATGTCAAAACATGTCCCCCCTCAATATTAAAATTGACGTGTTTCAGCGTTTCTTAAAAAAAATACTCTGGACGCAAATAGGTCTGTTTCGTTTTCAATGCGCCAACCTGTATAGTAATGGCCCATCTCAGCAATGAAGCCAATGAATGCACAATAATTCAAGCTCAATAGGCGAGTATTTAGCCAAGTATAAATGCCGCATTATCATAAGTATCATAGATATCAAAATGACCTGAAATTCTCAATAAGTTAACCTCGATGTTGCAAGGTAAAATCATCGTCACCTTTTACTAGTGTCTTGCTGAAAGAGAACTTGTTTTAAAATTCCTATCATCAAGCTGGTGTTGTGTGTAAATTTATTATGCATACTTTCTTATGATTTGATAATTTATCACTTGATCATTTAAAAGCATCAATTATTATTTTCTATATTTCGATTGCAAACTTATGTAAGGCCAGATGTATTCTCACCATAATTAGAACCGCAGACAGGTTTCGCTCTATTAGAGCTCGTCAGTGCGATATACTAATTATAGCGAGAACACACCTATAAAGACCCTGTCGTACATCTCAAAATGTTTTAGTGGGCTGGCTGCCATAGCCGTATTACAACTGTTATTAATTGTCTAACTAAAAATGTCTTTGTGAATAGGCCGGATAGAAACAAGACTGGCTTCTTGGTAAGAGTCGTACTGCACTTCGCCATATCATCGGGGTGCTAACAGGTCACTGTAATCTTAGAAGATGTCTTATCACCTGTGTGAATGTGAGACTTTTGGGAGTCTTCGAACAGAAATGATTGGTTCAAGGACTACGGAGCACTCAAGTAAGTTTCATCCCATGGAAGACCGTGATGACCCTTATTTTGAGGTCGAGGATGTTTGTTGACGAAACCGTTGAGGGGTGGGGTATGGTTGCTGGATGCTGGGGTTGGCAAAAAGAGCCCGGTGTGGCCTACTTGCCTGGCGCTAGCGTACTTACCACCGCTACTACACTTTTATGAAAAATATTTTAATAAAAATTCGCTACCATAAAGCACTTAGTGTGTCAAGATAATGTGGTGATTTAAAACGCTTGCTTACGTGCAACATTCATTGAACTGACGTATCTCATCATTATTTTCATCGCTGTGAAGACACTGTCAAGCTTTGATTGTATGTTTACCTTTGCTTAAACATATTTGTGTCCGTTTTATATATATATATATATATATATATATATATATATATATATATATATATATATATATATATATATATATATATATATATATAAATATATAAATATATAAATATATATATATATATATATATATATATATATATATATATATATATATATATATATATATATATATATATATATATATATATATATATATATATACACCTAGTGACAACTTTTAAAGCGGAACATAGGCGAATAACATGGGAAATAACATATTTGCAGTTTGCTACTCACCTCTTTTATCTACAAGAACGGTAGTGGTGTCTATCAAAAGAGAATTAATTTAAATATTTTCAAAGCGAGCAGTCATGACATGCTAAATTCGAATAAGTTTGTTACTATCAAATCAAACATTTTTGATTACCAATACATATTTTCCTGAAAAGCTTTTAAATGAATAATAATAATAGCTATAGTAATGAGGAACGAGTGTTCCTTGTAAAAACATATTACAGTGCTGGCAGTTTGAGAAGAGTTCGAGATTTGTTCTCAGTTAAGTACGATGATCGTCCGATTTCATCCGTGAGCACAATCCAACGTATTTTAAGAAAATTTGGAGAAACTGCAAGTGTAGCAGTAGAAAATAGGGGTGGTAAGTTTACAGCTCAATTTGTATTATTTCAATATCAATGTATTTTTATAATGAAACACGCGTTAGAAGACAAGTTAATGCAGAACTAGACGAAAGGGTGCTAGCGTTATTCAATCTCAATCCAACTACAAGTACTAGAGTTGCAGCAGAATAATGTGGGTGTTTCTCGGGAGCGTGTGCGAAAAATCCTTAAAAAAACACAACTACCACCCGTACAAGCCGCAGTGCCATCAAGAGTTGTTGGCAATAGATGAAGAGAGCAGGTTTGTATTTTGTGAAGATGTTATGGAACGCGCCAATCGGGATCGCCATTTTCTTTCATCGATTTGCTTTACTGATACTGGGCGCAACAAAATCCAAGGTTACAACTTTCGACAAGATCCCAATACCTTCAGAAAATTAATATTTGGGCAGTCATTTTTAATAATCAATGGACCGCTTGAATTAATCGGCAATTTAAATTCAGTAAATTATTTGGAACACTTGGTAAATAAGGTATGTCCTGCATTAGACGAAGTTGCAAATGAAAATCAGGAAGTCTGGTTTCAGCAGGATGGGTGTCCAGCTCATATTGGTGTAGACGTAAGAACCTGTTTAGATAATTTTTTTCCTAATCATTGGATTGGTCGCGGTGGTAATATTAAGTGGCCGGCCGGATCTCCGGATTTGGCACCCTGTGACTTCTTGTGGGGTCACCTTAAAAACAAAATTTATAAAACTCGTCACCCAAATATTAATTCTTTGAGGAAGGCTATCTTTGCTGAATGTGCACGCGTTAATAATCAACAACTCGCACAAGTTCGAAAGGCATTTTATAATAGGTTGGGATATTGTTTATATCACAATGGGGGACTATTTCAATATTTGTTGTAACTGTTTCAGTTAAATTATTCTTACTTATTTTTTTGTTAATAGTTAATTTTATTATTGTTCCGGGACTGCATGCACTACTGTTATAATTGCTTTTTCTTCAAAGTGTCTTATGTTAAAACAAAATCATTGTGTACGAGGATTTTCGTATTTTTTTAATAATTTGCAATCAGCATTATGTCCGATTATCCGATCATCGTACTTGACTGAGGACAAATCTCAAACTTTTCGCAAACTGCCAGCACTGTAATATGTTTTTACAATAAACACTTGTTCCTCATTACTATAGCTTTATTATTATTATTCATTGTCAAGCTTTTCAGGAAATGTGTATTGATAATCAGAAATGTCTGATTCGACAGTAAGAAAATTATTCGAATTTGGCATGTCATGGCTGCTCACACTTTTAATTTTGCAAATATTTGATTTCCCATGGTATACGCCTATGTTCCGCTTTGAAAGTTGTCACTGAGTATATATATATATATATATATATATATATATATATATATATATATATATATATATATATATATATATATATATATCGGCAAGTATCTTTCTTTTATTAATAGCTGGGATGAGTTCGCTAGCCCGCCCGATCGAACCAGTTTTTCTACAAAAAACATGTTTTCCGGGAAAAAAAAATAATCTAAAAAATAACAAAGCTATTTTGATGAAATTTGGTAGACATGTTGCCCTGATAAGTACCTTACCAGATACCAAAATTCAACTTTCTCGGTTTATAGAAAAATGAGTTATCCAAAGATGAAGCATTTAATGAAAATTCGCTTCCATAACGCACCTGCTGCGTCCCGAACTTTTTTTCCAAGTTAATTACAATTATTAGTATTATTAAGTATGTGTAACAGGTGCTACAAAATTACTCCACCAAAACCAAGTTTTTTAAAAACTCCGAGAAATGGGCTTAAATATAAATGAAAACGTTGAAAATGTGTGACTTGTTTTCAATGTGACAACAACGTTTATTGGGCGAATGAACCTGAACTCATACACAAAATGTACCAATTTCAAGATATTTTTAACGTAGCTAATTGATTTATGATGTATTCAGGAAGCTGCTGTTGTCTAAAAATAAGATCATCACTCCCTGAATTTTAAAATAAAAGAAAATGTCATTCCAAAGAAAAATGAAAATTCGAAGGACGGTGCGAGATTCCAAAGTCTTTGGCGAAAAGAAAATTAACGGTTTTTTTGTAAACAAGCCGGCCTCGAAATGGCAGGAAAAATGTATTGCTTTTCTGCTTGTTAAATAGAAACTATTAATAAGAAAACGTTATGTAAAGTTGATAATAAATCATTTTCTTATATCTAACAAAACACAACAGGAGTCCAGATAATTTATAACATTAGACATGAAAGGTGACTACCTGACAAAAACATTAAACCACTTAGAATTAAACACTTTCTGATCTCGTTAAGATTTATACCGTTATAATAATAATATTCTGAATGAGTAAGATTGGAACCTGCGAGGAGCACTGATAAGTACAATTTGGAGAACCCGATTCATCACAATACAGTTTTTAGACCTGACGATCGTTTCGCTAACGAAGTTAGCGTCATCGGAAGGATGACTCAAAAAATTGTACTTAATAATTTTCTGGTAGGAAAAAGAAACATGATGGACAAGATATCAATATCCTTCAACAGGCACATTGTAAAACTAACTTACAAATTTATTTTATTAAGACTATATAATGTAACCTGGTGCCAAAAGTTAAGTCAAGGATGGAGGTATATTACAACAAAAGGTCTGAGCGCAGTTCAAATACGAAAAATCTTCGAAACGTAAAAAAAAATTATCTACGGAAACAATTAATTTGGTGTGATGAAATTCCGTACACATGTTCCCGTTATAAAATTTTTGCTACATACCAAACTTGGATTCTATTATCATTATCAGAAATAGAGAGATTCCCCTTCCTCTCAGATAGTCGGGCAGTACTAAGGAATCTAAGATCTTTCAAAACCTGAGACTGGAAAAAATCAGCAGAAGCGACTGGCTACGGACAACTAAGTAACTTTGATGTGAGTAACAGAGCATTAAGGCATTGAAGGCAATGATGAAGCAAATAGTCTTATAAAAAGGACAGCAACAACACCATTCTATGGTCCAGAGCCCTATTCTGGACTAACAGAAAGCCACGTAAGAAGTGAACTTGATACTTGGTAGAGGAATTAAATGCTGTCATGCTGGAGGGAAACGCGCCGCTTAGTGCAGGCAAAACGGTTCATCACCATATCAACAGAGAAGTCTGAACTGTTTCTTGAATTGAACAGGAACGAATTCAGAATAATCGCGGGACTTTTCACAAGACACTCCCCAGTGAGGTATCGCCTTATTAAGTTGGGTAAGACGGACAGTGAAAACTGTAGATACTACACTGAAACACCAGAAACAATAGAACACTTACTACAGTTCCTCCCCAGGAAATAGGTAAAATGCCTCCCAAAAGATAGCAGACTACATGAAAAATCTGAATATTTTGGGCCATTATTGGAAAATACAGCCATACACAAAAAACTTGTTAAACTTGTTAAACATATAAACATAGATTTCAAAACTCCATTCTTTCAGCTAAGACCTACTCTGGAACAGATATCGGTTCAGACCATAACCATGTAGTGGCCCCACTGAAAACCACACTCAATAAAATAAAATAAAAGAAAACATGAAACTTCTGGACATAATGAGACTAAAAGAACAACAAATAAGAGACAATACTACAAGATGTAGACTTTCGAATTTTGAACAAATTTCTTCAAATTAGCGTGAACTAGGGCCCATAGAACATATATTGGGAGTCAGTTTAAATTTATATATATATATATATATATATATATATATATATATATATATATATATATATATATATATATATATATATATATATATATATATATATATATATATATATGTATGTATGTATGTATCATACCGATAACTCAAAAAATAATAGGCCGATTTTGATTGAAGTTTGTCAGTGCGAACCTTTTGCAAATAGCTTCGATAAGTTCGTTAGCACCAGCTTTTTCTGGAAAATTTTGGGTTTTCGTTCGGAAAAAAATTGTATCTCCGGAAATAACAAAGCTATGGCAACCAAATGTGATACGGTATATTATAAAAAGTATACCATATACCAAAATTTTGATCACTAACTTAAAAGACAAAACGTTATAGACATTTAAAGAAAAAAAATTGGGTGCCACTGATGACTAGACAAACGCACAAAAATAAAATATTTTGTGAGGATAACAAAATCTATTACAGATCAAGATTAAGTTTTTTGCGCAAAAGGATCAAGAAATACCAGAAAAATTACTTTGAAAATTTTATATTTTCTTCTTAAAACGTCTGAGTCTCGCTTTAAAAGGTCAAGAATGGCAACATTTGGACAAAGAACCTGAAACAAATACGGGTTATGTAGAGAAAATGTCTAAAGAAACGTGTTTTATAAAGCCTTAAGTTTCAGCTCCAATCGCCATTGTCCTTCATTTTACTAAAATACCTGAAGAAAAATCATTTCAAATACACTCTTTCTCTGATACTGCGGCAGTAATTTTAGTTATAGAGTGTATGGTTGAATAGTCTGTAATTTTTATCGAATTTTCATAGAAAAAATTCGCTATTGTGGAGACCGCGACTTTCGAATTGTGATATTTCTGCAACTGAGCGCGAACTTGGTCCCCTAGAACCCGCATGAACAGGGTGACGCATTTCTACGGTAAAGCTCAATATATCCGTTATTATACAAGATACGAGAAAAAATTGTATACGTTAATTGTGGGGTGTCTTGAGCTCCATCTTACAAAATTATTTTAATAATCACAGGTTGGTCCATAAGTCGTTAGTGATACAATTTTTTTTTTAACCGAATATCCCTTATTTTATTAAATTTTTGCATTTTCCATCGAATTATAATGCATGTTTGTAAGGAAAAAATATATATAATGTTGATTGTTTTCGTGTTATTATAGTGTCTTTTGGGCACATATCTCAAATGATGCCACGGCGTTTTTACCACTAGATAGCGGATCCCATGAAAATAATTCGTTCAGAGATGCTTTCGTTGATATTACTTGTTAATTTTTGTACGTTTTCTAACAAGTTATTTTTATGAAATGTGGTACATGTTTCTACTATATAGGTTATACTGGTAACAAAATTTGATGCCGGCTTTTTTTTTAACATTATGTAATGATTAAAAAGATTTTTCTAAAAATTAACCACCAGAACACACTTCGTCCAGACTTTTTATTAATGAACAATTTTGCGATTAACTCGAAAACTGTTACTCCTATATACTTTAACAAGGTATACCTTTTTTGTGTAGAAAAAGTAAAAAATTAAAGGTCTTCTTAAGTTAAATCGACTTACCGAGACGCGACAAAGTTCTGCCATTTAAAAAGAATAATTTTTGGCGTACATGGAGCCCTCTATGAGTCAAATTAAAACTATGCCCGAATTTGAGTTTTTCGCTTCAGTGACCCCCAGAATCATAAATTTCATGTAGTTGTCTGGATGTCTCGAGATGTTATGCCGAACATTTCAAATTCAAATTCTTCATTTATATTGGTTATTACCAACTTTACGATATAGGTGAGAACGGTTAAATGCTAACATTTTCACGTAATAATTAATATGTGGTTTCGCTGTGTACCATGTGGATCGCCCTGTATAAAGACAACTTATGTCCAGAATTTTATTGTTATTTTCGAAGTTACAAAAATTTTCCGGAAGATACCTTCCAAATTAACACATGAAGTTCAGACTAGTTAAATACATTTTCTCGAGGATGCATGGGTGTGTATGGGGAAAAAAGTCTGGACGCAGCACGTGCGTTATGGAAGCGAATTTTCATTAAAATGTTTTTAATTAAAAATATATCGCTCTAATGCGAGCAGGCCTCAATTTGGTTACCGGTATAACCTATATAGTAGGAAAAATCTACCATATTTTATCAAATTAATTATTTGAAAATGTACAAAAATTTTCCGAAAATAAACTTTAAATGTTTCCAAGAAAACTGGTCTCCTAGCCAATGAACCTTAGGTTAATAGCAAATTGAGTTATTGAAACTTGAAACATTTAATGAAAATTCGCAACCAAAACGCCATTGCTGTGTTCATACAAAGAATTTCCGAAAATAAAGTTAAATGTTGGTTTCCTAACCAACAAAACTGAACGATAATAGCAAATTGAGTTATTGAAATTTGAAGGATTTTACTGCGTCCAGATATTTTTCTTGCAAACATGCATCATATTTCGATAAAAAAATGCTAAAATGCAGTAACGAAATTGTTCTACAAAGATTAGCTAAAAATTATAGACCGTTAAACCATAAACTTCACTAAACCTACAGCGAAAGCATCAACTTAACGAAACCGACAGCCAAAGCATTAGAGAAAGGGTCTATTTGAAATGAATTTTCTGTAAATATTTTAGTAAAATGAAGAGCAATGACGGTTGAATCTGAAATTTAAGGGTTCTCAGAACACTCTTCTTGCAACATTTTCTTTTCACAATCCGTATTTGTTTCACGTTCTTTGCCTAAAACATTGCCAATTTTGACGTTTTAAATTGCGAGTTTGACGTTTTGAGGAAAACTCCAAAATTTGTTCTTTAGCTGCCCTTAACTTTTTGTCCTTTAACTTAGAAAGCTAAATTTTGGTACATGGTTCACTCTTTATAATACAAATACGCGTACCAAATTTGGTTGCCCTCACGTTGTTATTTCTGGAGATATAATTGTTTTAGAAAGAAAACACAAAATTTTCCGGGAAAACCTGGTTCCATTTTCCTGCCTAACGAACTTATCCAAGCCACTTGCAAAAGGAAGGTACTCACCAAATTTGATCAAGATCGGTCCATTATTTTTTGAGTTATCGGTACTCTATATATATATATATATATATATATATATATATATATATATATATATATATATATATATATATATATATATATATATATATATATATATATATATATATATATATATATAAACACGTATCTCCCCATTAGTGAATTTTTCAAAGAAAATTCACTAAAAAAGAAAATTTGAATCACCAACAACTTATGGGCCAGCCTGTAATTGTAGAAATATATTTTTTTTTGTAGCTTAAGACACCCGATAATTAATGTATACATTTTTTTTCGTATCTTGCATAATAACGGATATATTGAGCTTTAAAGATTTTTTACGAAAATTCGACAAAAATGATATACCATTAACCGATAAGCCAACACTACTGCCAAAGCATCAAATAAAGGGTCTATTTGAAATGAATTTTCTGGGGAATATTTTTGGAAAATGAAGGACAATGACGATTGAAACTAAGACTTCAGGGTTTGTAAAACATTCTTCTTGAGACATGTTCCTCCCATAGCTCATATTAGTTTCAGGTTCATTGCCTAAATATTACCAATTTTGACGTTTTAAATCGCGACTTTGACGTTTTTATTTTTCTTTAAATACCTGTAACTTGTTTAACCTACAGAGCTAGATTTTGGTAGGTAACTTACCTATAACGATATAAACCCGGGTACCAAATTTGATTGCCCTTACTTTGTTAATTCCAGAGATATAATTTTTTTCGAAAGAAAACAAAAAATTTTCCGGGAAAACCTCGGCGGATTTTCCTGGCTAACAAACTTATCCAAGCCACTTGCGAAACGAAGATACTCACCAAGTTTTATCAAAATCGGTCCACTATTTTTTTAGTTATAGGTGTGACACACACACACACATATATATATATATATATATATATATATATATATATATATATATATATATATATATATATATATATATATAAACATATAAAGTCTGAAACCGACCTAGGATTTGGGTTCCAGGGGTCCTAAATAGAAGAAATTTTTTCAAAATTCAAAAGTCGGGATCTCCTTATTAAGGAATATTTTTTTTAATTCACTAAAAACGTTTGGCAATGAGTGCATATAGGTGTGAATCTATGTATATTAGAGGTATATAATAGACAGATGGTAAGTATTGTAAGAGCTATATCCGCAGTTAGTTAAATTAATGAAAACTTTACCTCGCGGAAAAATAAAACGGTCAGTGTTCTCCAAATTGATGACAAAGAAAAATCGGTGTTATTCTAAGAAAACTAAAGTCTGTGGCAAATAGACATTAGCATCTGAGGTCATCCCTGGATTCACACACACACACACACACACCTTGCAAAATGTATCATTTACCTTGGTTAATCATTGGACAAGTTAATTTGCGAATCCATCAAACCGGTTTTCCCGGAAAAAAAATCTCATAACAAATTTGAAACTAATTATTTTGTTATTTTTCGTGATTCGGAATATTTTGTATGAAAATTCGCTACCATAACGTACTTTCTGCGCGTAAACTTTTTATTAGTGAATTTTTATTTAAAAAATTCACTAATAGAGAGGTATCGATGGTGAGACTTTGATGAGCGCGATTTAGGACCCCTAGAACCCATATCCGGGGTAAGTTTAATATATATATATATATATATATATATATATATATATATATATATATATATATATATATATATATATATATATATATATATATATATATATATATATTCAACCGATAACAAAAAAATAATTTAACCGATTTCGATGAAACTCGGCAAGTGCCTTTCTTTTATTAATGGCTTGAATGAGTTCGTTAGCCAGGAAAATCTGAATGGTTTTCCGGGATAATTTTGAGTTTTCTTTCGAAAAAAAGTTTTTTCTCCGAAAATTACAAAGCTATTTAAATGAAATTTGGTGGATATATTGCCGTGGGAAAGACCATACTACATACCAAAATTAAACTTTCTAGGTTTATAGAAAATTGAGTTTTTCAAATTTTCAATTTTCTTTCGAAAAAATTTTTTTTATCCGAAAATTTCAAAGTTATTTTAATGACACTTACTACATACCAAAATTCAACTTTCTAAGTTTATTGAAAATTGAGTTATCCAAGTTTGAAGCATTTAATAAAACTACCATAACGCACTTGCTGCGTCCCGAACTTTTATTTTAGTGAATTTTCTTAAAAAAATTCACTAATCAGGAGATCCCGACTTTTGAATTTTGAAAAAATTTCCTAAAATGAGCGCTAATTAGGCCCCCCAGAAAACATATCCGGGGTCAGTTTCAATTTTTATATGTTATATATATATATATATATATATATATATATATATATATATATATATATATATATATATATATATATATATATATATATGTATATATATATTATATATATATATATATATATATATATATATATATATATATATATATATATATATATATGTATCACACCGATAACTCAAAAAATAATGGGCCGATTTTGATTAAATTTGGTGAGAAAATTCCTTTTGCAAATGGCTTGGATAAGTTCGTTAGCCAGAAAAATCTACCCAGGTTTTCCCGGAAAATTTTGTGTTTTCTTTCGAAAAAAATTTATATCTCCGGAATTAACAAAGTAAGGGCAACCAAATTTGGTACGCAGGTCTACATCCTTATAGGTAAGTTACCTACCAAAATTTAGCTATGTAGGTCAAAAGACAAAAAAGTTATAGGTATTTAAAGAAAAATAAATTGGGGTTTTCCTCAAAACGTCAAAGTGGCGATTTAAAATGTCAAAATTGGCAACATTTAGGCAAATAACTTGAATCTAATACGGGCTATAGAAATAAAATGTCTCGAGAAGAATGTTTTACAAATCCTGAAGTCTTAGTTTCAACCGTCCTTGTCCTTCATTTTACTAAAATGTTTCCAGAAAATTCATTTCAAATAGACCCTTTCTCTGATGCTTGGCAGTAGCCTTAGCTATAGAGTTTATCGTTTAGTGATATATAATTTTTGTCGAATTTTCGTAAAAAATCAATAAAGCTCAATATATCCGTTATTATATAAGATATGAAAATTTTTTGTATATATTAATTATAGGGTGTCTTAAGCTACATCTTAAAATAATATTTCTACAGTTACAGGGTGGCCCATAAGTCGTTGGTGATACAAATTTCCTTTTTTCAAACACACCTTATGCTATTGCATTTTTGCATTTTCCATCGAAATATAATGCATGTTTGTAAGAAAAGAAATTCTGGACGCAGCAAGTGCGTTATGGTAGCTAATTTTGATCAAATGTTTCATATTTGAACAGCTCAATTTGCTATTAACCTATAAGGTTGACCAAGAAACGTGTTTTTTCGGGAACACTAAGTTTACTTTTGGAAATTTTTGTACATTTTCACACAATACAGTTATTTTGATGAAACATGGCACATTGTTTTTACTATATAGGTTATACTGGTAACAAAATTTGATGCCTGCTTTCTTAAAAAAACACACATATTTGTTATTAAAAACATTTTTATGAAAATTCACTATCATAACGCACTTGCTGCGTCCAGACTTTATCATTTTTGATTTACAATGAACTCACGCGCGTTGTAATTTCCACAGCAAAGTGTACACAATCAACCGCTTAAAAGAGTAACAAGACCAGTAGCTTTTACATCTTAAAGTCATACGAAAGAAAGGTTGATTAAAAGCATTCTATTATATAAAACATAAAGCACAGGAAATCATGGCTTTAGCAGTCTAGACACATAGTTTCTTCGGAACACGATAAATCCTGACAGAAACCTGAGAGTATAACGCAATATTTTTCTTCTAAATTAAATACAAATAAAGCCCCTATCTGCAGGATAAAAGTCAGTTCGTCTGTTAATCCTATTTTGGGGTGCGTGTACGACGAGCTTGTAGGGAAGCTCCTATCCCATGATCAAGCCACTGAAAACATCTGTCGCTCTTTCACTTTCGTTCGTCTCTTTTGTGAATTTTCCCATACGCACACATAAGTGGTGTATACGCATCAACGACTTGGTTTATTCTTACATGCATATTGCCACGTTGTGAAAATAATTTTCATGTTTAGTGTAATTTGTATCACTCATAAAAAAATCACTAAGGTCAGAGTTAGCGAGTTCTCGTAAACGATTTTGATAATAGCATAGATAAGTTTGTTTATAAAACCATGTCATGTCATTTTCTCCTCTCAAAAATTTACTTTTTTTCCGTTACTCTTTAGAATTGTTTTTATATACTATAATGTTTATCAAAACTATCAAGATTCTTTGTTGAATACAAATTAAGCTTAGGCGTTAAAAAAATCAAATAGGGCTTAGGCTTGATTGCTTAAACAAGTTACTTTTTTCCCCAAAAGCAAAAGCTATTTAGCGCAGATTAGCTAAAACTTACCAATCAGGAGATAGTGACTTGCATTTTTTAGTTAATTTTCTTTTAAAAAATTCACTAATGAGGAGATCCTGACTTTTGAAGTTTGAAAAAATTTCTTCAAATGAGCGCTAATTAGGCCCCCTAGAACACATATCCAGGGTCAGTTTCGATTTTTATATGTTTATATATATATATATATATATATATATATATATATATATATATATATATATATATATATATATATATATATATATATATATATACACATATATGTATGTATCACACCGTAACTCAAAAAATAATGGGCCGATTTTGACAAAATTTGGTGAATACCTTCCTTTTGTAAATGGCTTGGATAAGTTCTTAGCCAGGAAAATCGGCCGAGGTTTTCTCGGAACATTTTGTGTTTTCTTTAGAAAAAAAATCATATCTCCGGAAATAACAAAGTAAGGGCAACCAAATTGGGTACATCGCTATAGGTAACTTACCTACCAAAATTTAGCGCTGTAGGTCAAAAGACAAAAAAGTTATAGGCATTTAAAGAAAAATAATAAATATGTTTTTGCATTTTCCATCGAAATATAATGCATGTTTGTAAGTAACGAAATTCTGGAAGCAGCAAGTGCGTTATGGTAGCGAATTGTGATTAAATGCTTCATATTTGAAAAGCTTAATTTGGTATTAACCTATAAGGTTGACCAGGAAACGGATTTTGCGGTTACACTTTAAGTTTACTTTCGGAAATTTTTGTACGTTTTCGAACAATAAAGTTATTTTGATAAAACATGGCACATTGTTTTTACTATATATGTTATACTGGTAATCAAATTTGATGCCTGCTTTCTGAAAAAAAAAACACATATATTTACTATGAAAAACGTTTTGTAGAAAATTCACTACCATAACGCACTTGCTGCACTTCGTTGTTCACATAACAGGAGAATATATTTGTTTTATCTTACAATAGTACAATTTTTAGTAAATTCGTTGGTTAGCTCACAGACGGTTTTTAGAAACATTTTTTCAGAAACCAGTTTAAAATTCCCCCTGGATGCACAAACCACACAGAAACACTTCATGCAAACAATCCCCAACAAAGTTACGGGGCCAGGAGTGAAGAGTGGTGCTGGGCGGGGAAGATAAAAGGGAAATATCAGCGAAAAAGGCGAAAACAACAGCTTAGTCGGACCTCTAAAAGCTGCCCTTTTCACATTTTGCAGCCATACCTTCTTTAAACCCTGTGTACCCCGCATTCGCCGCTGGTCCTGTAACTTTCTTGGGGGCTGTTCTTAAAAAAAATCAATTGGTTTATTCATTGCGGGTATTTGTAGGTATACGGGACGGGAAGGAAAACCCATACGACGAAGTAGCGGACCACACACTCTTCACCCCGCCCCCAAGTAAAAAAACACGGCGGAGTGCAAAAAATCATTTTTTAACAATTTCTCTATTCTTTGGTTTGCTATGTAATATGCTCATTTCCCAGTACACCCCTTCCCCTGCAGTTTCGTATGACTATCTATTTCTCGGATTACACTCCGCCGTGTTTTTGACTGGGGGCGGGGTGAAGGGTCCGCTACTTCGTCGTGGGGGTTTTCCTTTCCTCCTGTATGCCTACAACTACCCCCAATGAATAAACCAAATGAAATTTGTTTAAGAACAACCCCCAAGAAAGTTACAGACCCTGCGGCGAATGCTGGGTAGACAGGGTTTAAAGGAGGTAGGGCTGCCAAATGTGAAAAAGGCAGCTTTCAGAGGTCCGACTAAGCTGTTGTTTTCGCATTTTTTTATATTTCCTTTTTATCTTCCCCGCACAGCCACACTATTCACTCCTGGTCCCGTAACTTTCTTGGGGATTGTTTGCATGAAGTTTTTCTGTGTGGTTTGTGCATCCAGGGGAAATTCTAAGCATATTTCTGAATTTTTTTTCTAAAAACCGTCCGTGAGCTAAACTGAGAATTTACTAAAAATTGTATGATAAAACAAATATATTCTCCTGCTATGTAAACAACGAAGTTATGTACTTTTTATGTAATGATTTAAGATAGATTTTATTTTTATTTTTACACCCCATTCATCTTTATAAAGTATGTGTACCTACTAGGAATAGGTATAAATAAATTTAATTTTCTTCTGTCTGATGATGCTGTGAAACGGGTTACAGAGCAAAAAATCAACACCTATGAAGCCAGAGAAGAAGTCTCTATGCATGTATTTGGTTTGAAAAATTTGTTGGTATTTAACTCCAGCAAAAAACAGCTCGTATTGTTATTTTCTCAAAAATTAAATTTTCAAAATCATACTGGCAACGTCGGTCGCCTCGAGTTCACACATTTATTTTGGTGCTCCAGCAAATCACTCAACAGATCCCCTAATTCTCGCATACTTTTTGTTTTACTTTCTTAATAGAGACACACTTAGCGTCTCCAGAGAGTTCAATAACACTTAATCCAAGCATTTTATTATCATATAAAAACTGAAATTAACTTACGCTGACACATACGGCACCCAGAGGCATTATCGTTTCCTGCTAGAGTCCACCGGGACGTGACCAAATTGAAATTATCCAATACAACTTTCAAGGGTGACTGAGAATATTGCTTCCACTTTTACCACATTATTATTGATATTTCCTAACTTTTGTTCACTGAGAATTTAAATATTTTTGAAAGACACTTGCTTCTGCTAATCTACTTGTACTTCTGTTTTTTAATGTCATCAACTAGTTGCACAAATTTCGACGTATTGCACTTTACTTATAAAGTGATGTCAGGAGCACTTGCATTAATAATTTTTTACTTTTTAATTGGCACTGCAGGCGTCTCCACTATGGATTTTAACACTGGCAAGTTTACTTTGAGTAGAACACCAAACAAACACGATAATGAAGTTTGTTTTTCTTATCACTTATCCCTTACTATACTGTTATCAGAAATACTATCAGCACCACCTTGATTACAAACTGTCTAGCATTTATCTCTGCATGTTTCAAATAACTAGACTATTACAGGCTCAAACTATTTTTCATTGGAAATATGTATTTATCTGTGGTCCTGCCACTTGACTGGTAGCACAATTAAAAGAGATGACACATTATTTTTAATTAAACATTCGTCGAATCTTTTACCGAACTGAAAGCAAGTGGAGCTTCACGATACCATCATTGCGTTTATCAGGTCAATATTGACATAAATAAGTTGATTGTGACACAGTTCAGGCTTTTAACGATACCGATCACTTTCGTTGAGGCTTGGAAGGTCTTGTTTGGGTTTTATTGAAAACACGTTGTTGATCGGTACGCGTTTCTATATACATACTTTTACAAACTCTTTCGCGTGCACCTGTTACCGCTGACCCAGTGCGACTTTCTGGCATAGCGTGCCTTCGTCAAGATTATTCTGACCGTGTATGCCTGCAGTAGGTAGTAGTGGAAAACATAATACTCCGGCTCTAGAGGGACCGGCCTTCTCCCCTACTGCGGTGTCGTAGATGGATAATGTGCCGCAGGCGAAGGTTATATGATGATGCCTGCTTTTAAAAACTTAACGTTTATTTTTTTTAACGACAGGTCCATTTAAATAAAAAAGAATTGACGCAGCCACTGTGTTATGGTAGCGAGTTTTCACATAGAAATGAAATATGTAACTTTTTTTGATTGCGAAAACTTGATAAAAAAACCTTTTCTATGAAAAAAATCGCTGAGAGTTTGTTTCCATAAAAGGGTATATTTTTTATTTGGTACGGGTGGTATATCTCAAGCGTCAACGAAGTTTGAAAACGACTAGTTTTCTGTTTTAGAAAATTCGCAAATGAGGAGATATGTGTTTACATATACAGTGTGCCCCATTTAAGATGGAAACACCGCTGTAACTTTTGTATTTATAGTTCGATTATGATGAACGAAAAATGAAAAGATATAAGCTGAAAAATTCTATAAATGCTGTGAAAATTGTTCTCTATGTCACCTGACCGAGGCCTGCTGATGCAGTTCTTCAAAAATTATAAAGAAGAGTTAGGGTTGATTTTAGGAAGCAGATAAGTACGCCACTGGATTCTCCATTCTTCAAAACTGGTACCTAAGGAATTTCACCAAAAAATTAATATTATCAACTATTTCACAGAAGTATAACTTATGGTATAAATATTGTTTAATGCAAAAAAAAAGAAAGAAACCCTATGATAACAAGTTCTGTCTGTTTGTAGCCACGATAACTTTAGAACGAATTGATATATCGTCTTCAAATTTGATATACAGTAGCATTCGACAAACGAACGGTTCAGATTGTTTTTCGGTAATATCGCTTCAGGGGGTAGGGGATGAATGAGAGGTGATTTGGTGAAAGGTGACATGTTTTCGTTAAAACTCGAGTAATATAACGTTTTATGGTTGGTTTATTAGTAAACTTTCAATCTGGTATCATCCACCGAGGTTCTGGCATTGTGTTTGAACAAGTTGAATGTCTGCACGTTCCGCCCTTCGGAGGGGGCGTAAAGCCGTCGGTCCCGTGTCCATGCGATATTATGCACGTTAAAGATCCATACCCTCCTTACAGAAAGGCAGAAGTTCGGCAAACTTTCCAGGATGGTGAGGTGAAACTGCTCCCTGGCGTCGGTGATTGGCCATAGTCGCGGAAATAGGCCGACTTTAAAGAAACAAAACATACACACATCTGGTATTGTGTGCTGAAATTAAATTAGTGGTTGAATGTGTGAGGGTGGAATATCTGTGACAACAATTTCGAATATTTTTTTTGCTAAAACAGCGTAAAAACTCTCAACACATATAGAAAACTTGATTCTGTAACGAATATTTTTTTGTCCGTCGGTCGCTCCTGTACGGCTGTCTGTTAGTAGGCGCAATAACTTTCGAACGAATTAAGATATTATCTTCAAATTTCCTAATATACTTTAATTCTTTGATATATCTATTTTTACTTAAAGGAAAATTAATTAACCTGTTTACTAAAAAATTTAGCCTAGTCATTTTTGGTGCGTACATATGATGTGAGTCATTCGGAATGTAGCTTAGAGTGGTGGTTTTCTTTCTATGAACACCGAATTCTAAAGTGTCTTTATTTTTGATAACTAGTACATCTAGAAAGGGTAATTTATTATTAATTTCTAATTCGTAAATAAATTTTATAGATTCATATTTATTGCTTAATTTGGAAATAAAATCTTCTATTGTGCAAATGTTTGTGTTAAACAGTGCAAAAATATCATCCACGTAACGAGAGTCTAGTAAAATACTCACTTTCACTTTCAAGATCTGTTTCAAATCTACTCATGAAAAGATCTGCAATTAATGGCGATAAAGGGTTGCCTATTGCGGTGCCTTGGGTTTGTTCAAAAGACTCATTGTTGATTTGAAAAATATTTTGTTTAATACGAAGGTTTCTTAAAGTTAAATATTCTTTACAGGCCTTTTCGTTTAGGTTATCCATTTTTAACAACTCTTCTTTATATACGTTAACGTTTGATTCGTGGGAACGCTAGGAAACAATGAGGTTACATCAAATGAAATCAAAACCTCGCCTCAAACCAATTTAATGTCCTTAATTTTATCAATAAATTCAAGTGAATTTGTGATAATAATCACCACGTTAATGAGGAGAATCTAAAATCAATAAAAAATATTAGACAACCCGGACAGCTAAACGCCCTCGAAAATATATACATTGCTAAATATAGTGATAATAAAAAGTGTATGAATCTCGCTCCGCCGCCTATGGGTAGTCTCCTGATGGGTTACTTTACAAAAAATACCGGCAGAGGCACGTCCGATACATAATAAAAGAATTCAGATATTTCCGCCAAACGAAGTATGTTAATTTTTGTGTTACTGAACCACCCCAAATCGTTAGTGACCTACTCCCTGCAGAAGAATATAAATAGAGTTGTGTACACAAGATATTTAGAATTATTTACTTTATTATATTTTTTATTATTTAGACAGGCCGAATAGCTCTGTTCGCGAGGTGGGTAAGGTCTAGAATCGGACTAGGAAGTCGCGGGTTCGAGTCTCGTATTCAGATAATCGGTCTTTCTCACTCTAATGTGGAAAAGCCGGTTTCTGATGAGTTATGGGTGGTGTCCTTTGTCTATATGTGTATGTAAGCTCCCCCACACAAGTCTAAGACTTCTGGGTGCGGAGTTTGTCTACTGTATTATTATTATTATTATTATTATTATTATTCATTGTTCACACTTCCTTTAAAGAAGTGAGCATAAAGCAATGACACATCGGTCCAGGACAAGATGGCCAGCTTGAATGTATGTATTAAAATTACTGATGCCTGTCCCCTATTGCCCTCCGGAAGAGACTGCAAGCATCCAGTACAACCGATTTCTGAATGGGTCGGTATAATTCCCATTCTAGGCCCAGTTGTTCACGGCTGTTTGGTATTTCGCCTGTGGCGCTGACAACAATGAGGACCACCATAACCGTATCCATATGCCACATCTGGCGAACCTCATCACACAGTGGTAAATACTTATTAATTTTCTCCGTGTATGTTTTTTTTTATGTTACCAGGGAGTGGTATCGCAAAGTCCACCAAAAACGTCTTTTTATCTTTTTTGAACGTCAGAACGAGATCAGGGTTGTTGTTTGGGATTGGTCGATCTGTTTGTATTTTCCTGTTCCAATAAAGACGGATTTCTTCATCTGCGCAGATGTTTGGCGGATCATAATGGTAATATGGAACTGTATTTGTAAGGCCCATGTATTTCTCCCGCAGCTTTAGGTGTAAAATCTTTCCAACCCTATTGTGTCGATCCAGGTAGGACCCCGGAGCCAGCACTCAGAAGCCTGCAAGGGTGTGGTCCACGCCCTCCTCCATCTTGTCACACATGCGACATTTGATGTTTTCCAACCTTTCTCCCAGAACTCGTCCTCTATATGCCCTTGTTGGAATTACTTGGTCTTGTATAGCTGATATGAAGCATTCGGTTTCAACATTAAGGTTACCCCAGCGTAGATAAGACGTAGACGCTTGTATGTGCATGATCTCTCCCTCTATCACAGCCAAGTGTTTCCCAAAGTGGCTTGCTTCTCCACTGTTGCAGCTGTTGTTCGGGGGTCGTGGACTCGGCGAGAGGACAATAGGTCTTATCGGCTAGTCTTAATGGCGTGGCTCTCGTATCAGCTTTGGTAACAGCTAAATATAGATCGCTGGTTTCTGCCTTTTCATAGAAATAATATATTAGGTTTTCCAGTTGCTTATGGTGTCTTACACTCACATCTGGAATTCCCCTGCCTCCGAACTTTCGCGGGATATGGAATCTTTCAGTAGAGGATCTTGGATGATGAGCCCTGTGGTTTCTAAATTACTTTCTTGTTTTTATGTTCAGTTCATTTAGTTCGGTGTTTGTCCATTTTATGATACCAAACCTGTAGGTTATGGCAGATGTGGCATAGGTGTCGATTGCTTTTGCCATATTTCTTGCCGACAGTTTAGTACGAAGAATGGAGCGAATTCTTTTAAGGTAGGTTTCTTCAGTTGTTTGCTTTGCCATATGATGGTCTATATCCCTGGCCTGAAGGTACCCCAGATATTTATATTTGTCTTTCTCCTCCATTCCCTCTATGACTCCCTGATTGCTATAGCTTTCATATCCCTCATGTCTTGTCCACTTGCCCTTCTCCATGCTGCTAATTTTGCATTTTTCTAATCCAAACCATTTGGATATCACTGCTGAACCGGTCCACGCAGGCAAGGAGATCTTTTAGATGGTTTTTAGTTTGTGAATAGAGTTTCAAATCATCCATGTACCACAGGTGACTGATCTGGCAGTTATTATGTGGCAAGGTATATCCCTTGCTTTGGTTGTTGAGCATCTTTGTTAATAGGTGAAGTGCTAAACAGAACCAGAGAGGGCTAAGGGAGTCTCCCTGAAATATCCCTTTTTAATGTTGATGGTTCCTGCATCCAAAGGCTCCTTCGGTGAGTTGATCACTACCCGTGTCTTCCACTGTTCCATTGCATGTTTTAGGAATCCACAGATATGACGGTCCACTTTGTAAAGCTCTAGAACCTCCGACAGCCAAGAGTGAGGAATACTGTCGAACGCCATCTGGTAGTCTATATATGCAGTGTGCAAAGAGCCTTTTGTTCTCTTTGCGTGATCCATTACTGTGGCGTCTATGATCAGTTGTTCTTTACAACCCTTCGATTCTTTTCGACAGCCTTTTTGTTCCTCATCCAGCAGCTTATTTGCCTCAAGATGGTCGTAAACTTGCACAACTATTACTGATGTTAATAATTTATATATTGTGGGGAGGCAGGTAATTGGTCTACATTTGGTCGGGTCATCAGTATATTCAACAACCTTTGGTAGAAGGTAGGTGATGCCGCTAGTCATGAACGTTGGCATTAATTCTGGTTTATTATTATTATTATTATTATTATTATTATTATTATTATTATTATTATTATTATTATTATTATTATTATTATTATTATTATTATTATTATTATTATTATTATTATTATTATTATTATCATTATTATTATTATTATTATTATTTACCCTCTGATGACACTAACTCGGTTAGTTAAACGATTGTCAAGTTTTTTTATGTGTTGTGGTGATTTGAGTTCTCCAAGTGTGCTTATGAGTGCTCACCACAGGTTCGAATCTTCACTTCGTGTATTATGCAGGAGCGTTGCATAATATATCCTGTTGTCTGTGGTGTTGCTTTCTTTAAAGTCTATAAGAAAAATACCCTTACATTGCAAAAAAATTTATATCCATCATTTTTTGTTTGTCGACTGACAGACCTTGAACTTTCTTGGCGGTGCTTCTCCTTTACGCCTCCATCCTATCGACTACCTTTTGCACAAAGGATCCTAGTAGATAACCATAGATTCATCCCCTGTGACAATTGTCTTCAACTTGTCCACAGGTTTTTCTCCACATTAAACACGACGCTGGGGCTGAACTGTTGAAAGATGTTTGGGGATACACCTTGCACTAAGTTTATTCATGCCTAAATGTTCGTGGGGGATTCGGCGAACAATTGTATCTGGAAGCCCCAACATTTTTGATAATTCTTTTACTTTCAAGCGTTGGTCGCTTAATACGAGACCCACAAGACGGGCAATCTTGTTATCTGTCACCACTTCAGCCATCCTCCCTGTTCTTGCGTCATATTCCAAGGAGTCCTGCCGCATTCGAAACCGTTTTGACCAATATTTTCCTACAGAATAAGACTGAGACTTTTACCCGTACACCCCCGTCTAGCCTATCTTTGGTGCTTTGAGGTGGAAGACCTTCTCGAGTAAGGAATTTAATAACAGCTCTTGGTTAACATTATAAATATTTTCCGCGAGTTTCTAAATCACGCAGTGCGCCACCGTTGACAGCTCAGATGTCAAGCTGTCTTGGACATTGGTTGTGCGCAAGGCCGACGACCGCGATGAAGAAAGAAGGTGAATGAAGACCGTCAATCGTTCTATTCGTTTAAAAACACCGATTCGAGTGCTTCGCTCAGCACGCCGCTCCGTCTTGTATATTTATTATTCTTAGTTATAAGTAATGTAATTAGTGTAAATAGTTAATACATATTCTACAGAAATCCACATTGCCTTAATTCGATATTCGATACAGTCCACTAAATCGATCGAGAACCAGCCAAGAAGACGTGTCAGTTATAAGAAAACTAATTGACATGAAATCAATTTTTGTTTTTTCCAAAACTAGTAAGACCAATGCCTTACCAAATTTTGACAAGCTGCGATACCCTGGATCTATTATACCAGGTAGGGAAATTTTTGCGCTTACCTCGTAAATGTACTTTTGCTAACTAGACAGTGTCCAGGCGAACTAGATATCAATATACCCTCGTATAATAACTTGTTTTGATTGACATCGACATAAAAACTTGTAGTAGTAGTAGTAGTAGTAGTAGTGGTGGGGAGGCCAATGCCAAGCAAGTAGGCCACCATGGGCCCTTTTTGCCAACCCCAGCAACCCATCAACCATGCTCTACTCCTCCTCGGTTCCGTCGCCAAACCGCCTCAACCTCGAGATGAAGGCCGTGACGGTCTTCAATTGGACGGTACTTACCTGATTCCCCTGCAGAGTCCTCGATCCGAAAAATTCTGCTCGAAAACTCCCAAAAGCCTCGCATTCGCACAGGTAGTGGTAGGACGTTTCCTCATCCTCGCCGCATTCCTGGCAAATGGGATCCCCTCTACGCCTATCATTGTGGGGTGTCTTTTAGGGGCGCAGTGGCCTGTCAGTACCCCAAGGATGCCGCGAAGCGTAGATCGACTCCTTCCGAGTAGCCAGACAGCTTTATCTCTGTCCGGCCCCTACACGAAGTCCCTCGCCTGCCTGCAGCCACCAACCGACCCCCTCTTCATTGCTTCCTCGGTCCACCTGTCTAAGGCGCCGGAGACCGACTTCCTACTTATACCTATGGCCGGCTCCGGGCCACAGAACGGCCGCCGGGAACCAAGCCTTGCGAGATTATTCGCGACCTCATTCCCCGCCACGCCAGAGTGTCGCGGAACCCACACTAGTTGTACCTCCTTTGTCCTGGCTAGTCTTTCGAGGGCGTCAGCGCACTCCTGAACCAGTGTAGACCTGATTCTGGCGGCGCAGACTGCCCAGAGGACTGCCTGGCTGTCCGAGCAGATCTACACACATATCTCGGGACTCATCTTCACATCCTGTCTGTTGGCCACAGACAGGATAGCGTACACCTCTGTTTCTAATGCCGTGGTATATGCGCCAAGGGCATAGCTCTCGCGAACCCCAAGGCCATCGATGTATATTCCTGCCCCGGAGGATTATTGGTCCTCCAGCCACGATCCGTCGGTGAAACAGACCAGGCTTGCGGGCTGGAATTCAACCTCATTTTCCCTCCACTGATCCCTACTGGGGATCCTGAGGGTGTATGGCCTAGTCAACCTAATATTATTCTCGGCATCCTGCACCTTTATGGCGGAAATCGAAATTTCCTTTTCCACCTACTTGGCGACTCTTGCATGCCCTATTACTGCTTCCTCTCCGCACCAGTTTCCTGCGTCTCGCATTCTGAGATGCGACGCCATCGCCTCCCTCATGACACAGATGGGAAGCGGTGGCAGCATCAACAGGACCTCTAGCGCAGCTGAGGGTGTCGTCCTCATAGCGCCTGTGATACCCAGGATTGCCAGCCTTTGGAGTTTGGCCAGCTTCCTGCTGGTAGTTTGTTGCACATCGCACCACCAGACCAACGCCCCATAGAGGATTCTCGGCTGACGATCGCAGTGTAGATCCAGTGAAGGATCCAAGGATTAACTCCCCAGGTCCTCCCTATCACTCGACGCATCTGCCAGAGGTGTCCAGGCTAACTAGATATCAATATACCCTCGTATAATAACTTGTTTTGATTGACATTAACATAAAAACTTCTAACACTGGCATATATTTTTTATAAGCGGTCTACTGATCCACCTTTTAAAAGTAAATTTATAACTAAGATCTACTACTTTAACGTTAACCATCTAACTATTTAATTTTTACCACAATTTAGTGATTCATTAATTGGTTTTGTTTCCTAATTGACAGCTAGAAGGTTTATGAACTTTGCTTCACAGAAAAATATAATATCACCTCAGGATGTACACGCCAATCTAGAAAACACCACCGTACAATTTACCAGGTCGCTACTCTGCTCCCATCCCTGTCTTATGTGGCAGGAATTTATAAAAGGCGGGGCTGTTGTGTATAATCGCCGGTTTTAGAAGACTAATCGACTCCTGACCTGCCCAGTTCTCGAGTTTCTAATAACTGAACTACACTATAAAGGCTAATACCAAGGAGGGTTGGTGAGTTATAAAGCCAAGGTGGAGGTTTTATGAGTTCCAGAGGCTTGACAAACATTATAGTGGCTCGCCCAGGTTTACTAGTTCATGCTGGTGCACACAGTCACAGTCCATACATTGTTTTACTTTGTTGAGTTCCTGACATAACTGACGCTTTATTTTCTACAAAGAAGTTATTTTAGGTTTTTCAAAGAAGACGTTAGTTTTACTGCTGTTTTATATTTGGGATTTAATGACTTTCTTAAATAACTTGTAGATGATCTTGACTTATTATTACTATCTACTGGGTGTCCAAATTTGACATTCCGATTTAAATTGGCGGCTATTTAGTCTAACATTCATTAAATATTGTAATAATCATATGTTAAGCAAAAACTCGGCGATTGGTTATGGCTTGGTAATCATTCTTCACTGAAGAACTTGTATTTATTGTAAAAAATATTACCAGAAAGTAGAATGTTTTTTCTGAAATTACAAGAAAATGTCATCTGCATCCCGAAAGACCACCACTTTTTTAAATTATTGAGAATTTTGTGAAAAAAATTGAATATTCTGTGTCATGAGAAGCTAACAGGCATGTTTGTAATCGCCCGCCTTTATAAAAGTGACTGTTACATACCAATGTTGCATTCTATTGATTGAGAAAAAATTAGTTTGCGCTACCATAACGCACTTGCTGCATACGAACTATTACTATGAGTTGCATGTAGTTTATCGATTTCTTGATTAAAGAGAGGAATTGTTTCACTTTTTATTTGTTAAATAAAAATTATAACACATTTAAAACAAACTCTATAATTTAAACTGCTGCCGAGCCTGGTTGGTTCATTGGTAAGGACGTGTACCTCTAAACCGAGGGGTACCGGGTTCGATTCCCAGGGTTGCCCTTTCACTTTTTTAGTTAATACTGTATTGTTAACATAAACCGAGGTTCTGTCATTGTATTTGAGCAATGTCTGCACGTTCCGCGCTTCTGAGGGGGCGTAAAGCCGTCGGTCCCTTTGGCATACGATGCTGGACACGTTAAAGATCACTAACAACTTATGGCTGGAAATACTTCGTTTCGGAGATACAGGGTGTTAAACTTTTATTTTTGGTTTTTCTAAATTTTTAAAATAATGTCGATATCTAAATAAAATTTTGCATCTGGTGGTTTTCTGGCAAGCGAAATGTGAATTTATAATTTATTTCCAAATTTATTTTAAAAAAAACAAAAATAAAATAAAAGTTTAACACCCTGTATCTCCGAAAGGAAGTATTTTCGGGCATAAGCTTATAGGAACTGTTTTTCTAACTTTTACGCAGGGAAACTCATCCTCATTTTTCGCAATATTAAAGAAACGCCCTGTATATCAAATAAATTTTCTGCTAATAGTTTAGTCAAATGAAGAACAACAGCTATGGAAACAGAAATTAAGACCCTCTTAAGCAAACTTCTTGCAGTTTTTATTGTCCGAAATTAGACTTTATAATTAGATTCATTTACCGTGCAAAAATAACTATATAAATGTTTAGAATATAGTTCAAACCTGGGAAACTTGAGATTCAAAAAGATCCCTTTTTTCACTTGGAACATCCTATATATTTTTATGTTATGTCAAAGAGAATTAAAAACCCCACAAGTTTTCTTAAGTATGTCCTATACATATACCTTATTGTTTTTTAGTCTGGACGCAGCAAGTGCGCTATGGCAACGAATTTTCATAGAATTGTTTTAATGTTAAATATGTTTTTTTTTGTTTTAAGAAAGACATGAATTTTAGTAGATAGTGTAACCTTTATAGTAGAAACAATGTACCGTATTTCATCAAACTAACTTTTGTTTGAAAAAGTAACAAATTTAAAATTTTGGCAGTTTAAATCGCGACCTTTTGAGGAAACCCCCAATTTATTTTCATTTAAATGCCTATAACTTTGTTGTCTTTCAACCTACAGAGCTAAATTGGTAGGTCATTTAGCTATAATGCTACCAATTGGCGTACCAAATTTGGTTCCCCTTACTTTGTTATTTCCGGAGATATACATTTTTTTCGAAAGAAAATACAAAATTTTCCGGGAAAACCTGGGCCGATTTCCCTGGCTAATGAACTTATCCAAACCACTTGCAAAAGCAAGGTGTTCACCAAATTTAATCAAAATCAGCCCATTATTTTTTGAGTTATTGGTGTGATACACACGCATATATATATATATATATATATATATATATATATATATATATATATATATATATATATATATATATATATATATATATATATATATTGAAACTGACCCCGAATATGTTCTAGTGGGCCTAATTAGCGCTCATTTGAAGAAATTTGTTCAAAATTCAAAAGTCGGGCTCTTCTCATTAGTGATTTTTTAACAAGAAAATTCATTAAAAGCGACACTAGCCATTATACTATTATTCACAGAAACGTTTTTGACAAACATTTTTAAAATATTTACATGCAGATTTGTAAACAATCTGTTTTACGATAATGCGTCTTTTTTTACACAGATTGGATAAGTCATTTGAGAGCATCCTGTATATGGCATGTCGATTTTTTTGACGAATAATATAATTGAAAACCTCCCTAAATTCCATTTATTCATTTGCATGGGACGCCGATTTCCATTGGTGAAAGCGGCGTATCGCAATTTTTGATATGTTCCAAAATGTAAAAAGTTGAAAAACAATTAATATAACTCGAAAACGATGAGCGATTTAAATGTTTTCTCCTTACAAGCATGCATTCAAATTGGACGGAAATTGCAATAATGCTACAACAAATGGACTGTTCCATTAAATTAAAAAAAGAAAACTTGTATCACCAACTACTTATGGGCCGGCCTGTGATTGTCAACATTATGTTATAAAATGCAGCTTAAAACACCCTCTAAATAACTTTCATAATATTTTCCCGTATCTTGTATATTAACCGATAGATTGAGCTTTACAGTTGAATCTGTAACTGAAGGCTTTGTGAAACACATTTATTATGACATTTGCTTTACATAGCCTGTATTTGTTTGAGGTTCTCCGTCTAGAAATTGCAAATTTTGGCGTTTCAAATCGCGACTTTGACATTTTAAGAAGAGAAATTATAAAATGTTCAAAGTAATTTTTCTGTTATTTCTTGACCTTTTTGCGTCAAGAAAACTTAATCTTTGTCTGTAATATACAATAGATCTTGTTATCCACACAAAATATTTTGGTTCTGTGCATTTCTCTGGTCATCAGTGGCACCCAAAATTTTTTTTGTTTAAATCTTTAGAATTCCTTTCCTTTCAACTTAAAGATCTGAATTTTGGCACGTACGGTAAGTTTAATAGTGTAAACGTAAGTACCAAATTTGGTTGCCATAGCTTTGTTATTTTCGGAGATTCAAAAAATTTCCGAAATAAGGCCCCTAGAACCCCTATCCAGGGTAACTTTCAATTATATATATATATATATATATATATATATATATATATATATATATATATATATATAAAGGGTAAACAAATTACCAAAATTTTGGTCAGTAAGTTTAAAGACAAAAAAGTCAGAGGCACTTAAAGAAAAAAAAAATGGGGTTTTCCTCAAAACGTAAAAGGTCGCGATTTGTAATGTCAAAAATAGCAACATTTAGGCAAAGAACCTGAAAGAAATACGGATTATGTAAAGAGTGTTCTGCAAACCCTTAAGTTTCAGCTTAAACCATCATTGCCCTTCATTTTAATAAAATATTTCCAGAAAATTTATTTCAAATAGACACTTTCTCTGATGCTTTGGAAGTAGTTTTAGTTACATTTATGGTTTAACGGTTTATAATTTTTAGCTAATTTTCATAGAAAATTCATAGAAAAAATTCGTTAATGAGGAGACCGCGGCTTTTGAATTTTAAAAAGATTTTTTCAAACGAGCGCAAACTAGGCCCCCTAGAATCCATATCTAGGTTTACTTTCTGTTTACATATATACAGTGTGAGGCATTTTTAAGGTAAAGCTCAATATAATTGTTATTATGCAAGATACGAGAAAAAATTATATACGTTACCTATAGGGTGTTTTGAGCTGCATCTTATAAAATTATTTTGACAACCACAGGATGGCCCATAAGTCGTTGGTGATACCTACATTTTTTTAACATTCCTTATTGCATTTTTCATCGAAATATGATGCATGTTTATATAAAAAAATCGAGACGCAGTAAGTGCGTTTTAGTAGCGAATTTTCATTAAATGCTTCAAAATTCAATAACGCAATTTTGCTATTAACCTAAGGCTCGTCAGCTAGGAAACGAGTTTTCTCGGAAATGTTTTAAGTTCATTTTCGGAAAATTTGTGTACACTTTCAAAGTTATGTTGATAAAATATAGTACATTGTTCCTACTATATAGGTTATACCGGTGACCAAATTGATTCCTGCTTGCATTAAAGAATTATCTAGCACAAGATTTAGTAAATCAGAGTTTGACATCTATTGTTGTTTATTTTCACTAGGTTCCCATGGTTACTAAGCTGTCACATTTCAGGCATGGCCGTCTTTGTATACTTTTCCGTAATGATTAATTATCACTGTAGAATCAATCTGTTTGACACGGAATATTTCTAAAACGGCTGGTTCAAATATCACCTATGATTATATTTTTGAAATCAGAAAAAAGCGGATATCCATTTTAAGCAAACGTATATAGGGTGTTTTATTTTAAAAAAGTGAGGTTAGGTAGTTTTTTCGATTTTACGATGTTAATTTGGTTTCTCCAAAAGCAAACTCATAGCTTGTGAAAAGATCTATAACTTACATTTGGAAAGTTTTTTTTTTCCCACAAACAAAAGTAGCAGAAGCTCCACAAACTATAAGGAACAGACATTACTTTATTTTGGGGGGATATTACTTTATTTGCTTCACTGTGGGATGCGTTACTTCATTTTCGTTCTGTTAACAAAATGCAAAAAGCGCCATAAGATAAGTGGGTAACTTACAAATTTACCACCATTTATTATTCATTATAATATGAGACCTATTTACATCATCTAGCAAGACACAATTTAATTATATTTCCTTATAAACTGTTCAGCGATGCAAATTGATAGATAGAGAGATCATTGCAAAACTCATTGTAGAACAGCAGACTCTTTTATCACGTTCGTTCCCTTTGTGCAAGCGGCATACAACTACTGGTTTCAGCAGACTTCAACATAATTAATAGTTCTTACTATAAAAGAGAATAGTAAATGAAGAAATGAAAGACAAGGTTTGTGGCTGAAATAATTTGCTTTAGCAAATACTGAATATTTGTATATCGCCACCACAGTATAACTTCTTTTGTAGTTGAGAGGTGGTGAGAATGCAATTTCTTGTGTTGTAATTAATCGCTGTTTCTATTTTACAAGTTGCTTGTTGTATCGCGTCCAATCTTCAAACAAATATTAACTTTGACCAGTTGGAAATCTTGTATCTAGTGTTTGAAGAACATTAAACGAAATGAATTAACAAAGGTGACAAAATTATAAGCTGCCGCAACAAAATGATAAGTTAGGTGACAGTAATATATTTGCACATTGCAAAGCTTACTATACTAAATACTATATCCTTGAAGTATAAAAACAACACATTCAGAAGAAGGCCTATACGATTCGGGTGAATTTTCATTTTAAAAAAATCACTAATAGAGAGATACCTAATGATGGTGGAAGTTTCGGGAAAATATTTTCAGATGGACGTGAATTGGGGCTCCTAGAACCCACATACAAGGTCCGCTTGAATTTTTATTTGTTTATGTATATATTATATACAGGGTGAATCACCCAAACCGTTGCTTTGAATCTTTTGTACTTGTAATTCGAATTTTGATTTGAAAATTTCGGGGTAGGTCTAGTCAAGGCTGATCTTTCAGGTTAAAATATTTCCAAGATGGCGGCAGATCCGGGTTTACGGGAACTACTATCAACTCGATTTTTTCAAATGGAACATTCTGTATACGGGTCAATAAGTCCGTGACTTTTTGAATTTCCCGCCTCTTCACAGGAAGGACAACACTGCTCCTGTCAACAAGCATCTGTCAGTTGACTCCTGTCAAATTTTGAACAAGCTGCGTCATTTAGTTTGTGTTAGATAGCCACTGAAAGCAGACCATCTCTTGAGTTATAACGAAAATGGAAAAAGTGAATTTCCTGTGCTCATCAAACATTATTTTTTGCGGAAAAACCCATCACTCAAACCAAGGCTAAGCTTGATAAAACTATGGGGACTTCGCACCATTAATTTCCATCGTCAAAAAGTGGTTTACTGAATTTCGTTGCGGTCGTAAAAGCACAAATGACGCCGAACGTTCTGGACGCCCAGTTGAGGTCGCTACACCCGAAACAATTGAAAAAATTCACGATATGGTGTTGGCCGATCGGAGATTGAAAGTGCTGGAGATTGTGGAAGCCATAGGCATATCACTTGACTCAGTGGTTTCGATTTTGCGTGATCACTTGGGTATGAGAAAGCTATCCGCAAGATGAGTGGCTCGTTTGCTCACAATCGACCACAAACGCAATCGTGTGACAACTTCGAAGGAGTGTTTGGCGTTGTTCAACCGCAATAGGGACGAGTTTTTGCGCCGTTTCGTAACTGTGGACGAAAGATTGATTCACCACAACACACCACATAGTAAGCAGCAGTCAAAACCGTGGGTTTCTCCGTGCGAATCGGCGCCGAAGAAGGGTTTGTCAGCGAATAAAGTCACGGCGACCGTTTTTTGGGATGCACGCGGTATAACCCACACCTTCAAAAGGGAAGAATGGCGAATATTACACCGACATGCTGGACCCATTCAATGACGATTTGAAGAAAAAACGACCGCATTTGGCCAAGAAAAAAGTTCTTTTCCACCAAGACAATGCAAGGGTGTACACATGTGTAGTCTCCATGACGAAATTGCATAAATTGGGCTACGAGTTGCTCCCTCATCCGCCCTATTCTCCGGATTTAGCCCCGAGTGACTATTTCTTGTTTCCAAACTTAAATAAATGGGTCGGCGGAAAGAGATTTGACTGCAATGATGAAATAATCTCACAAAAAAATACCTATTTGTGAGAATCTGGACAAATCTTACTTTTTGGAAGGGATAAAAAAATTGGAGAAACGTTGGACGAAATGTATAGAGCTCAAAGGAGACTATGTTGAGAAATAAAATGATTTTTTGTCAAAAAAACTGACCTCAAAGTTGGCGATGCAAAATCTGAAAAAAATCGAAATTTTCAAATGGGACCTGTATTTACGCTACTGGATAGAAAACTTCATGGTCTATGGAAGTGTATTAGGTTTCCCTATACCGATCTAGTACTATTTACTGACTTTCAACAAATTTCCAAAAAGTTGGCTATTGAAAAAAATGCAACAAGTTAATGAACGCATTTATATTATTTTGACCTACCTAGCGTAACATTATCTAACGCTGCCTAACCTAAATGCCTATTCTTTTTTATAAATATTTTTTGCCTATCAAATTTGAAACGTATCTCGAACTACTTAAATATGTTTGAATGATTATCAGTATGTTTTGGACTTCGAAACTGTCTAAGTAGAATAATGTAAAAATTAAATGAGATGACGTGCTCGATGTGATGCCCGTTCTGTTCTAAGCACATCAAATCTCTGCGATGTACAGAATCGATTGTCGCTTTCCTCAAATGACTGCTGACAAGTTTTCTGGACTGGTGACAACTCTGTTGAGCAATTCTTCCTTGGTATCAATTGGACCAGAACATACCTGATTTTTAGCGTGACCCCCCCAAATAAAAATCGAGGGGAGTCAAGTCAGGCGATCTAGGTGGCCATCTCTAAGGTTCATTACTTCCAAACCAACGATCTTCAAAAAGGCTTGACAACTCTTAATAAACCACAAACGTTGAGTGCGGACGAGCCCCGTCCATTTGATACCAGCAATCTTTTAAAGAACTCAGTGACAAAATTATCCAAGAGGCTTGTAACACAACCCCTTAGTATTCGAATATATATTTACATAGACATTTTCTTTGATATTAAAAGTATATAAATAATTTCGAAATTCATTTTACGTAAAAAGGCGTACAAAGTCTAAAAACACATAAAAAATTTGATTCTGAAACGAATTTTGTTTTGTCTGTCGGCCTATACGCCTGTCTGTAGCCACAATAACTTTAGAACGAATTGAGATATCGTCCTCAAATTTGCTATACAGTTAGCACCCGGCAAACGAACAGTTCGGATTGTTTTTGGGTAAAATCGTTCCAGGGGGTAGGGGATGAATGGGGATGATTTGGTGAAAATTGACATTTTGTTATTAAAACTCCAGTAATATAACCTTTTAGGGTTTGTTTATTAGAAAACTTTCAATTTCATTGAACAACTGGTATTCTATGTTGAAATTAAATTAGGGGTTGAATGTGTGGGGGTGGCATATCGGTGACATAAATTTCGATTTTTTTTGTGCTTAACGGCGTCTCGAAACATAGAAAACTTGATTCTGGAACGAAATTTTTTTATCTGCCGGTCTGTCGGCCTATATGTACGTCTGTCTGTTACTAGGTGCAATAACTTTCGAACGAATTGAGATATTATCTTCAAATTTGGTATCCACTTATCACTCGACAAATGAACGCTTCAAATTGTTTTTAACTAAGATCGCTTCAGGGGGTAGGAGATATATAAGGGGTCATGTGGTGAATATTGACATTTTTTTTGGTGAAAATTCGAGTAATATAACGTATCAGAAGTTTATGGGTACAAGAATACGAATATTTTCTTCTTGAGCAAGCCATGGACCCTAAACTCATTTCATGATAATGTCTTTCTGGGAGAGTAGATTATAACAGGTGTGTGGAAATTTGCAGTATTATTATACTTGTGTACGCGTATGAATAAATTCAATTTTCTTCTGGCTGACGATGCCGCAAAAGACGTAACCATTTGTATAGAAGAAAACAAGTACTTGTAAAAACAGTTTCAGCTAGTAAGGGCAATAATAGTTAATGATTTATTTTCTTTCTTTAGAAATGTAATGTCAAATTTTTGTCTTGGAAGAATTAAAATTTTTGGAGAGATATAGTTGTAGAAAAGTAATTATTTTTATACCAAAGAAAATTTAAATATAAAATGCTAAAGTGGATATATTTGTGAGATTTGGGATTGCAGGGGAGAGAAGTTCAGAGGAAATTTGGAAAGTGGCAGAATAAAACAGTTTGATTTTTTGGAAGAAGGTTAAAATTATGTCATTTGCAAGCACAAGCTAAGCTTTTTTGTGAGACATGATGTATAATTAAAATAACAATAAATAGATAACAATAAATAGATAACAATAAATAGATAAATACATTCTAAAAACCAACCACTTTCATCACCTGAAAATCTTAACTTTCAATTGAACAATTTTAACAGCATAAACCCATCAACCTAAACAGCTTCTGACTGTGAACAATGGACGAAGTATGCTGAACATTCACAAGAAGTATAGACTTTACAGGCGTCCAATTTCCTGTTAAGTGATGGGACATCTTTAGTACCAGTCACCGGAAATTGATGTTGAATATACAAGAAATAGATACCATCTTTATACATACACTTTGAAATTACTCTTTGTGAATCATAAAAAAGAGTCAGTCTAAAGGCGCCTTGCTCTTACGCTATGCACATGTTTGCTTAGGTTTTGTGATGTAAATATAAATAAACTAACATCTTGTTACAAATTGTGGGTGTGTTTGTACATCTTTTTGCATTTTTATCATAAGAACATCTTCATTACATGTTAAACAAACTGCTGACAAACATGGCTTAAAATAGTGTTATAATTATAACCTAATGTGACCTTTTTGTGGAGCTATACTTTTTGAATAGCAAGTTACTAAATGTGGTTCACACTATATATATATATATATATATATATATATATATATATATATATATATATATATATATATATATATATATATACACACTGCCTAAATTCAATGAAATTGAAAATGTCCATTATTAAGAAAAATTGAAAAACAGGTCTGTTTTTATTTTCAAAAACGAACTTTTTAATATAAAAATTTCACCCCTATCGTTATACCTCTTCAAAGGGTGACTACCTGAAATTTGAAACTGGATGGTGGGTAGTGTGATACATCCTATTAAAGCTAATCCAATTCCCTATTCAGCAACACCAATTTTTTTATAGGAATAAAATAATTATCAGTAACACCTAACACAAGTGAAGCATATAAAGAATTACAAAGTCCAGTCTTATGTAATCAAATGTTAGAAATGCCAGCCTTCTTGTGCCTGACTATTTATAACATCTGGAGAAATGTTGGTACATTATGTTCCCAATAATGTTTTTAATTCGTCGATAGTATCTGGTTTACTTTTGAATCTCACATTCTTCAAACGACCCCACAGGAAAAATCTAAGGGAGCTAGGTCAGGTAATCTTGCTGGCCACTTGATTGAATCACGCCTGCCAAACCATCTGTTGAGATGTTGTTGCTCCAGATAATGTCGAACATTAAGGTCATAATGTACGGGGGCACCATCTTGTTGACACCACAAATTATGATTTACCATAACAGCATTGTGTCCATCAGGAAATAAGTTCAATCACGGCGAAATGAGATATTGCTGTAAAAATAGTACATATCGTGGTCCGTTTATAGTAGTCAAAAAAGTAATTAAAAAAAAAACAATAATCCTACTCCTAACAATTTCCGCCCAAATATTTACCTTTTGTGGATATTGTGTGTGATTCGGTCATATCCATATTGGATTTTCCTTTACGAGATATCTGCAGTTTTGAGGGTTAACTGCTCTATGTAGTGTAAAAGTAGATTCGTCCGAAACAGAATATTCGGTACTTGCGAGAGTTATCATTACAAGAAGCCCAACATTTTGAGCATTGTTTACAAACCAAACTTTGAGGTATTGAAATCTCATATCATAAATATCATATCAGTATCATAAGACTGGACTATGCAATTCTTTACAGGAATCACTTGTGTTAGGTGTTACTGATAATAAAAATGTTATTACCCACTTTCTTTTATTCCTAAAAAAAAAATGATGTCACTGAACAGAGAATTGTATGAGCTTTAATAAAATATATCACACTACCCACCATCCAGTTTCAAAATTTCGAGCTTTGAAGATGTATGACGATAGGGGTGAGCTTTTATATCCAAAAGTTAGTTTTTGACAATAAAAATCGACCTGTTTTTTTTATTTTCCTTAATAATGGTCGATCAATTTTATTGAATTTATGAGCACTTTATTAGCACAGTGGGTGTGGGATTTTGGCCTTCGACATCGTTGGGAACGCCGAAACCGTGAGAGATACAAAAAATTCGGGACGCAGCAAGTGCGTTATAGTAGCGAATTTTCATTAAATGCTTCAAATTTGGCTTCAAACGGGGGCAAAATACCAATTAAATTTCATCAAAATAAGAAGATAAAAGATTCTTGCCGAGTTTCAAGATCGGTTAATAACTTTTTGAATTATTGGTTGGATACATACATACATACATACATACATACATACATACATACATACATACATACATACATACATACATACATACATACATACATACATACATACATACATACATACATACATACATACATACATACATACATACATACATACATACATACATACATACATACATACATACATACATACATACATACATACATACATACATACATACATACATACATACATACATACATACATACATACATACATACATACATACATACATACATACATACATACATACATACATACATACATACATACATACATACATACATACATACATACATACATACATACATACATACATACATACATACATACATACATACATACATACATACATACATACATACATACATACATACATACATACATACATATATATATATATATATATATATATATATATATATATATATATATATATATATATATATATATATATATAAATAAAATTCAAACCGACCTTGGTTTCGGGTTCTAGGGGCCTATATTCGCGCTCATTTGAAAAACTGTTTGCAAAGTCGCACCATCGATACCTCTCTATTAGCGAATTTTTCGCTGAAAAGTTCCACAGCTTCCTAGATATAAGCGAAATACCACAAAGTGAATTTTTGTGAATTCTTTTTCAAATTTTTTGTGAAAAACACCTTTTTAGTGAATTTGCGTTGCGGAGAGATCATGACTTTGAGACTCTCGAAAATTTTCTTCAGATGAAAAAGTAAGACCCCCTAGAACCCATATTGATTGTCGTATTGTCGTACAACAAAATTTATGTATACTCGTTTCTTGAATAGTGGGTGATTATGTCTGCCGGTAAAGCATTTCAACGCTTACACGCTCTGGGAAACTTTTCCACTAAAACGGGTTTGCTGATTAGAAACCACAAGCGGAGGTACTAACGAAGCAATTTATGATGAGCAATGTCAATGATAGTATCGACAGAAGAGACAGAGATCTTCAAGCTTTCTCGTGTAGCCTAGAGAAGTAAGATTGATCGTAATAGATGAATCTTATATAAGGCGAACAACTCGCTTCTGAATAGAATCTAGGCGGTACAAGGTTGTTTTTGGGTCAGCACACCAAACATGTTAACAATATTGCAGCTGTGGTGCATAATATGCGTCAGAAGTTGACGTGATGAAAACGATCTTTTAACCCGAAACAGAAACACAAGATCCTTTGTTGCTGCTGAAAATTCCAGCAGACATAATGAAGACATTCATCGCTAAGGGGTAATATTTATATAGTATCGACACAAGATCGCTCAAATCCATTAAAAGATATACCTGGGCTTATCTCACAGTGAAGCATTGTTCCAAGTTGTTTTCAATTTGCTTTGGAACCCCTAAGCCGATAAATCGGTTTGAAAACATAGAAACAGGCGCCACTAGAAGCACGACTCTACTTCTATATTTATTGGCCAAACTCCCTTATTTCTATCTACATTTAGACACTTATCACCCACAAAAAGTAAAGAGGTAATTATATCTACTTGACAATGTCAAAAAGGAGTAATATAATGGGAAATTCGTTAAATAAAATATGTCATGTTTTTGCAAGTGTTTGTTAAACTGAGCTCATATATATATATATATATATATATATATATATATATATATATATATATATATATATATATATATATATATATATATATATATATATATATATATATATACAGGCTTGTCCAATAAGCGCGCGTCGGTCCATAGTTACTAAACCGCTGTACCTTTCAAAAATTTTCTCTAATGAAACTTATAATGTGTCATCTTTGCTACAACCCAAAAGTATTTTAAAGTATATAGGGTGTACCAAAAAAATAAAGTGCTTTTCTTATTCTCTCCCGCGTGTTTGCTGCTGTTGTTGGGAGTGTTTTGCAGACCAGATCTTTAATGTATCCCCATAAAAAAACTCCACTTTCATCACATCTGGTGACCTTGGATGCCACGGAATAGGTCCTCCTCTTCCGATCCAACGGCCTAAAAATTTTAAATCCACGGTCTTTATTCAGATTGCAATGCTGAAATGAGCAGGCGCGTCATCCAACTGGAACCACATCCTTCTCAATAGTTGTAGCGGTATGTTTTCCAGCAGATTATCAAGATCTTCGTTAAAAAATTTTGATACATATTTCCACTGAGGTGTCGACCAAAAAAATGGGGCCCTACCATATGGTCTCCAATTGTTATCCCTCCCCATACATTTACACTCCACCTATGTTGCTGGTCAACAGTTCTCACAAAATGTAGATTGGCATCAGCGGAGAATTGTACATTATGCCTGTTTACATGACCACTGTTTTGGAATGTCGCCTCGTCGGTGAACAATGCATTATTAGTGAATTTTCATTAAGAAAATTCACTAATAGAGAGGTATCTATGGCGAGACTTTCGGAAAATTTCTTCAGATGAGCGCGAATTAGGGCCCCTCTCTCTCTCTCTCTCTCTCTCTCTCTCTATATATATATATATATATATATATATATATATATATATATATATATATATATATAGATATATATATATATATATATATATATATATATATATATATATATATATATATATATATATATATCCAACCGATAACTCAAAAAATACTTCACTGATTTAGACCAAATTTGGGAATTACCTTTATTTTGCTAATGGCTTGGATGAGTTCGTTCATCAAATCTTAACGGCCAATTTTTCTTAATAAAAAATTTAAAAAAATTTTTTAAAACGCAATATCTCTCAAATTTTATAAGTGGATGAAACAAAAACAGGTTAAAAGAACATACACAGACGTGGCTGTGAACCAATTTTCAAGTCGTTTGATCAAAGGAAAATTAAGTTATTCCAAATTAATAATAAAAAAATCCTCGTCATCACTTCAGATTCTGTAATGCAATATCAACAATGTTGGACAAAGATAGATGACGTTATCTGTACGGCTATGCTATTTAAATAAATCATAGATAAAAATCTAAACATTGGAAGTTATTGCAAAAGGTCAGACACTTGAGAGATACAACAGGGACGCCATCTCGGTGCAGGACTCGGTAGCATGTTGTCACGACACCTCTCTAGTTTACACAAAATTTTAAAGATAGAGCTGTGTACAATGTACAACCAACTAGTAAACTGTCAGCCTTGGAACATTTCTTTCGTAATACCGGAGAAAGCTTGCGTCCAAAAGCGCCAAATTTTAGCACGCCAATATATAGTAATAAATAAAAAATGTACTGAAAGTGATTCAATTTGTTTAAAAGCAGTCTAGAACGACGTTTCATTATGTATCAATATTAAGCTTCCCATTCTTTACGTTCACGGTATTTAAAATATTTTATGTATTACCTGTGAACTGTATACAGAATTCACTGGTAGGTATTACGAAAGTGAAAAAATATATATTTTAAGAAGGAATATACCTACGTCAAACTAATACAGTAAGTACTTTAATATCCAGGTAGGTACTACTATGTTTTACATACACCCCTGGTTAAAATTACATAAACCGATCTTTAGGTTAAATTATTAAAATTTTAATTTCTAAATTATTGGACAACCCTGTGTCTATATATATATATATATATATATATATATATATATATATATATATATATATATATATATATATATATATATATATATATATATTTGTGTGTGTGTATAAGCATTAAATAAAAATGGTCGCACTGGCGGTTAAAAAAGTGCGCAAGAGCAAAATATTGTATGTGGTTATCAAAATCAATAAAATATTACAAAGATTATATTGTTTTCAATGCAAAAAAGTCAGGCAGTACCAAAAAAATACTTTTATCATTTTGTTTTCATTCTAAAAACGTTGCTTAAATTTTAAATAAAGACTCCAACACAAAGCCAATGGACAAGAAGTCTTTGCAAAAAGTGTATTGAACAAGGTCTTACATTTCTGTTTCAACATCTATTTTTTATTTTTTTGACTAAAATATTGCGTACAGATGCGTGTCCACGTTTCTTAATTGGAATTAATCAATCCCCGGCACGATCGGTTCTTATATGGGTGACTGGTTTATGTTTTCTAGTGAATTTTTTTTGGCGAATTTTCAAAAAAATATTTTGTATTTTGATGAAATATTTTTTAGCGAATTTTCGTAAAAGAAATTTGTTATTTTTCAACAACAAATATTCTTAGGGGATTATCCGCAAAAACATTCGCCTGGTCAATTCTTGATGCAATTATTTTTTTCAGCGAATTTCAATGTTAATAGCATATTGTTTTAGTATATTTTCGTCAATATTTTTTGCGGATTTCTGTGGAAAAACGTTTTTTAGAATTTGGGGCACACATTTTTTCAGCTAAGTTTTTTAGAAACATTTTTTAGCGCCTTTTATTAGAATTTTCTTGTCGGTTGAATAAATTGTTTTCATTTTAGAAAAGCCTTCATAAATCTTGTGTTCTCTTTTGGTCTCCTGGGGTAAAAATACCTATAATTCAATTTTCTATAAAGTTAGAAACTGATATGTACTAATTTCTATAAAGGGAACTTGTGTTATTTTCGAAAATTCAAAAATTTTCTCAAGAAAATGTAATATCTTCACAGAAAAGCTGGTTCTAGAGCTGGCTAACGAACTTATCTAAGCTATTTACAAAAGGAAGGTACCTGCCAAATTTATAATCTTCCCTTCGTTAAATCAAACCGGCTTTTCCGGAAAAAAGTATTTTCTCAACGCAAATTTGAATTGACGAAACTAATGATTTGACTTAGTCAAGTAAAATAAAAAAATAAAAATTATTGACAATCTTCGCTTCTAAAAGATGCAGTTTGCTTTGGATATATTAAAGTGTGGACTTTTTTTTGGGTGTTGTGTTTTGTTTCTTTAGCGTCGGTCTTTTTTCCGACTATGTCCAATCATCGCCGCCAGGGAGCAGTTTCACCTCACTATCGTGGAAATTTTGCCGAAACGTTTCCATTCTGTAAGAAGAATTAGGACCTTTAACGTGCCCAACATGGTACACGAGACCGACAACTTAACGCCCCCTCTGAAAGGCAAAACCTGCAGACAATCTACTTGCTCCAAACACAATGCCACAACCACGGTTGATGTTCATTTGCAGTATGTCCCGAAAAATAATTTGACGTTTCTACTGGGAAGGGAACACGGGACCCTTCGGTCCAGAGGAACAACTCAACTCAACTTAACAAGACTTTACTTACTGTACAAACTTACAATTTACATTATAAAATGTTTTGTTTGGTACTTTACAATTATTTAAGAGCACCTACTAACAATTGTATAGAAAAAACCTAATTAGTCAATTATCTATGGTACAATAGGAAAAATTATATACAAAAACCTACTTGGAGAAATATAAATATTGTTAATATTATGTAATATTAAAATTAAATTCTACGCATATGTGTGCAATAAACATTCGTACTTAATTAATTTTTTTCTTTAACGTCGGTCTATTTCCGCGACTATGACCAATCTCACCGCACTATCCCGGAAATTTAGAGAATAGCGATCTTTAACGTGCCCAATATCGCATGGACACGGGACCGACGGTTTACGTCCCCTCCGAAGAGCGGAACGTGCAGTCATTCAACTTGCTCAAATACAATGCCACAACCTTGGTTGATGTTAATTGTACAGTATGTAATGAAAAAGTGAAAGGAAAACCTTGGGAATCGGACCCGATATTCCTCGGTTCTGAGGTATACATACTTACCACAGAACAAGCGAGGCTCTCATGCGTACTTACATGTTATATTTTTTTTACAATTATAGGAATGTTTTGTATAAAAGTGGCCAATGGCCGACGCCAGGGAGCAGTTTCACCTCACTATCCTGAAAATTTTGCCGAATCCCTGCCTTTCTGTAAGGAGGGTGGGGAGCTTTAACGTGCCCTTGGACGCAGGACCGACGGCTTTGCGCCCCCACCGAAGGGCAGACATTCAACTTGCGCAAACCCAATGCGACAACCTTGGTTGATGTTAATGTTACAGTATGTACTGAAAAACTGAAAGAAGAACCCTGGGATCGAACACAGTACCCTTCGGTTCAGAGGCACACGTTCTTACCAGTAAACCACCGAGGCTTTCTGTGTTTTAACTTAAATGTTATTAGCATTAAATATTAACCCCAGAGGCACACGGTCTCAACCCTGGACCACCGAGGCTGCTGTTAGTGTTTTGAAATGACATATTTTACCGTTTTAAAAAGTCCATGAGAATTTAAGAACGCTTAATACATGTTTAATAATTTCGGAACTTGTGAGTAAATACAGAACATTATGTTGACTACAAGCGGATAATAATGTATGAAATAAATAGGTGTGTACTTACCTAAACACTATGTGAAATGTGTCTAATTATAAAAAGTGAAGATAATCATCTAGTGAAACTTTTACTGGCAGACATGAGATCTTGAGGACGCAATATGTGATTACGTATAGACTACAAAGTAACTAACAAATTGCGAGATGCAATAATTATATGTTAACATGCATTGAATTTTGTTCTGATTTAATGGCAATAGAAAAACGTATCAGTATATAAGTAGCTTATACTGACGTACGAGGTAAGCGCCAAAATTTCCCCGTCTGAGATTAGATTAGACTGATTTGTGACAGGGCTATTCCAGTCCTTCCACCGCGACCTTAGGTCTATTGTGGCTCACGTCTAATTGGCTAAATTTCACCCATCAAGTCCAGCCCCCTGCCGAAGTCGATTCTTGAGGGTGAAAGTTTGTTTGACAGGTGTACTGCCATCTAAGTGAAGTCGCTTGTCAGTTTTGAAGCTCAAATAGAGATAACCTCTCTGCAAGTTCGTCTGGACCCGAGATCCGTCAGTGTTAGACTCGAGGCGGTATCATGAAGTCCTGCTCTCGAGCAGAATCCGATCTCCAGTTGTAATCCACCCATAGAGATTTAGCTCACCTCCGGGTTCGTTTAAACCCGACACCCACCAGTGCTAAACTCAAGGCGACGTCCCCCGCTCCCGACCATCACCCAAGCGAGGCCGTCCGTCCATTTCGAAGTGCACAGTGGGGGCGTCAAACTTCGGCTGTATACCACTCATCAGAGATCCGCCAGCACTAGTGATGGGCAGAATCAGTCATTTAAGTGAGTCGAGTGTCGAGTCCCAAGATTCAACTCACTGAAATGAATCGACTCACTGAGTCGACTCCGACTCCCAATCCTAACTCACCTCGACTCATGATTTAATGATTTGTTTAAGACTCGGAGTCATCATGACTGAATCGGAATCGGACACGACTCACCTCGTTCAAGACTCATGACTCATGAGTCGTCCATAACTGAATCGGAGTCGCAAGAATCCTATTGATGCATTGTGATTTGTAACTCTCAAATCTTGAACCGCTCCCTGACCGTGAATCTAATCTATTAACGTGGCGTAACGTAAAATAAGTCGCCATTCGCCAGGGTACTTCTCACTCTTAATTCTTAATCAGCTAGTTTTACATGGGCCTTATGATTTATGACTCCTAAAACCCAAAACCCTAACATGCCTATATATTGTAGATGTAGAAAGAGACAGTGAAAATATTAGACCTAAAAATAATAACACACAGCTATAAAAAGCTTATCCCTAACATTTAACATTGCTACTTATACTTGCCTCATGTCTAGCCGCCTTCAGTTGTATTTTCAATACTTAATATTTAAACTGCAAAAGGAATATATGCTTGATTTTGTTAGTTACAAAAGCAATGAAATAATAGTAATAGTAATAAAACAAATAAATTGTATAACTTTTTCGTTTATTAAATAAGTATGCGGAATAAATGAGAAATATATGTCTTAAAACATTTCATTAGGTACATCAGCTTAATATGTTATTTGTTCTGAATCTAAACAAACACACGCCATATTAGCGAGTTTTTATTTTTTTTAAATTTGCTAACAGAAAGGTATCGATGGTGAGACTTTCCAAACGTTTTTTAATGAATTTTTATTTTTTTAAATGCACTAATAGAGAGGTATCGATGGTGAGACTTTGCAATTTTTTTTTCAAATGAGCGCGATTTAGGACCCCGAGACCCATATCCGGGGTCGGTTTCAATTTATATATATATATATATATATATATATATATATATATATATATATATATATATATATATATATATATATATAAATATCCTAAGGAGAGACCTTACAACGTAACAAAATTAAACTTTCTAAGTTTATAGAAAACTGAATTATTCAAATTTTGAATTTTCTATCAAAAAAAAATTTTTTCTCCGAAAATTACAAAATTACTTTAATAAAATTTGGTTGATATCTTGTCTTAGGAGAGACCTTACTACATACCAAAATTAAACTTTCTAAGTTTATAGAAAATTGAGTTATTCAAATTTGAAGCATTTAATAAAAATTCACTACCATAACGCACTTGTTGCGTCCCGAACTTTATTAATGAGCGCGAATTTGGGCCACTATAAAACCCGAAACCAAGGTCCGTTAGATTTTTTATATGTTTTATATATAGGTATATATATATATATATATATATATATATATATATATATATATATATATATATATATATATATATATATATATATATAATGTTATCCGAGCAATAAGTCAAAAAATAATAAACTGATTTGAAAGCAACTTGGCACATACCTTCATTTTATTAAGACTGCGGACGAATTCGTTAGCCAGTCCGATCGAACCCGTTTCCAAACGTTTTTTTTTTTCAATTGAGCGCGAATTTGGGCCACTATAAAACCCGAAACCAAGGTCCGTAATTTTTTTTTATATGTTATATATATATATATATATATATATATATATATATATATATATATATATATATATATATATATATATATATATATATATGTTATATATATATATATATATATATATATATATATATATATATATATATATATATATATATATATATATATATATATATATCTATATATATGTTATATATATATATATATATATATATATATATATATATATAAATTTTTAACTAATTCGCGCTCATTTGAAAAAAAAATATTCAAAATTCAAAAGTTGAGATCTCCCCATTAGTGATTTTTTTCTAAGAAAATTCACTAGCAGAGAAAAGGGAGTAGGTGTACGTCTATTGTAAATTGTTAATATTCTATAGATATCTTAAATAAAGGCAAGTGTAAGATATAATGAAACAAAACATTATAAAAGAATACTGCTATTAATTTAGGTAATCAACCAACATTGAAAATTAACTATAATCAGAATGGACAGGTTTCTCCTTTTATTTTACACAATGTTTGTAAGATACCTATGTGTATTTTATGAAAATTATAATTTTTAATACTATTAAATGACTTTAATACTTAGTATGAATAAGAATTTATACTCAATAATTTATAATTATAATTAAAGCTTTGGCATTTCTCAAGCAAAGAGCATGCAGATGCATGTGGCAGGTAATCTTTTTTAGGCGCCAAGATGGCTTATAGCTTTATGGCATTGACCTTGACCATATCATCGCTCCACTTTGTAAAAGTCACGTACGAGACCCTAATCGGAATCGACCCATTCTTGTTGCGAGGTGGCGACTCCCATTCTCAGTCTCAGACTCAAATCTCCGAGTCCGATTCCGATTCAATCATGAGATGAGTCGGTGAGTGGTGAATCAGTGAATCGGATTCAGTGACCAAGAGTCCTGAAAGTGAGAGTGAATCAGTGACTTGGACTCGGGACTCGGAGTCGGGAGTCGTTTCAGCAACTGAATCGATTCACTTAATTCACTGGTGGGAGTCGACTCAGTGAGTCGAATCAGTCAGTCAGTGCCCAACACTAGCCAGCACTCAACCAAGGACAGTATCATCTGGAACGCCACTCCCGCGTAACAACCAAGCGAGGCCAATTGTCCATTTCTAAGCCCAGAGTGGAGGCGTCAAAATCCGGGTGCGTATCACTCCTCAGAGATATCCGCCCCCCCTCCAGTCTTACCTGGACCAGACCCCACCAGTGTTTGACTCTGATTAGTCGCCTCACACGAAAGGCAGGAGTCCCCGGACCCACAGGGCACCAAGTCTGACATAGATACAGAGTATCTCTGTGTATCGAAACTTGGTAAGACATTGGTCAAGACGAGTCTTATTAGCCTTGGCGAAAACAAAAATGGATTTTATGTCAATTAGTTTTCTTACAACTGACACTTCTTCATCACGATATCAGAAGTCACGAAAATTAAGCAGATAGCTGTTATTAAATTCCTTACTCGAGGTATTCCACCTCAAAGCATCAAAGATCGGCTGCATGGAGTGTACGCGGAAAATTCTCCGTCTTATTCTGTAGTAAAATATTGATCAAAACGGTTTCTAATGGGGCAGAAATCCTTTGGAAGATAACGCAATAACAGGAAGGATGGTGAAAGTGGTGAAGGACAACAATATTGCTCTTGTTGAGGATCTCGTATTAAGCAATAAAGTGAAAAATCATCCAAAATGAGAATACAAGCGTTCGCCGAATCCTCCACGAATATTTAGGCAGGAATCAAGTTAGTGCAAGGTGGGTCCCCAAACATCTTTCAGCAGCTCAGCGCCAGCGTCGGTCGTGTTGAATGTGTCCGATCCTTTTTGGACCCCTGTGAAGAAAACCCTGTGGGCGTGTTGAAGACCATTTGCGCAAGGGATGAAACTGTAGTTCTGTACTATGGTCCTTTGTGCAAAAGTAAGTCGATGGAACGGAGTAGTAAAGGAGAAGCACCGCCAAGAAAGTTCATGGCCTGTCAGTCGACAAAAAAATGGTGGCTACGATTTTTTTAGATTGTGAGGGTAATATTCTCATGGAATTTAAAAACTGCAACACCACAGTCAACGGGGCATATTATGCAACACTCCTGCATTAATTACGACAAAATATTCGGGAGAAAAAACGTGAGAAACTAACAGTAGGCATGCGTTTGCCTCATGACAATGCAACCGAGCACACTGCTGAAATTTCACTAGCCGTAATTCGCGACTGCAGTTTCGAACAAATTTATCACGCTGCATATAGTCCAGATATGTATTAATTGTACTTTCCTCGAAAGAAAATTAAATGAGGTCGGACTTAAGGGACCTGTTAGTGATTGGCTTGTGTCGTTTGCAGGAGACAGGCGATTGGTAGTCTCAGTGGACGGTGTTAGATCTGATGAGTATGAAGTAAAGCTGGGCGCTCCGCAGGGAAGCGTCCTGGGACCGCTCATGTTTATGTTGTACGTAAATGATCTTCCCAACTATCTGACAGATGGGAGGTTGTTTATGTACGCGGATGACATAGCAATCGTGGTTTCGGATCCAGTATTGTCAGATGCTGTGCGTAAGGTGAATAGTGTTTTGTCGCACTTCGGTCAGTGGTGCTGCAGCAATCACCTGATTGTAAATAGTTCTAAGACAGTTTGTGTAGAGTTTATGGGAAGATGTCGAGAGCCTTCTATTGATATTAATTTTCATTTTAATGATAACTATATTGCCTTAAGTACCTCTACCAACTTTTTAGGTTGCATTTTAGATAATAGGCTCTCATGGGAGACCCAGTTAGAAGGTATAACAAACAAATTGGGTAAGGCCTATTTTTGCATCATGAAGCTGAAGAACACCTTAAATGCAATTTCTCTAATTAATGTGTATTTTGCTTTAGTGTATAGTGTGTTGGCATACAACATAATAGTGTGGGGTCATGCAAATGATATGCACAGGGTTTTTGTATGCCAAAAACGAGTAATCCGCCTGATTTTTGGACTACAACAAAAAGAATCATGCAGGACTACTTTTAAAACAAAAAAACTGTTGACTGTCACGGGGGTGTATTTGTATAAACTCCTGAGCTTCACATATGCACGTAGAAACAGGTTTACTAAAAACAGTGCAGTTCACAGCTACACTACCCGGGCAAGAAATGACATCCACTTGCCAAATTACCAGTATATGGCATACAAGAAATCACCTGTGTATGCTGGCTGTTTTTATTTTAATATGCTTCCTTAGGAGATTAAGGCTGCGGATACACTGAGCTGCTTTAAACATATATTGAAATCATTTTTGGTTGACAATTCCTTTTATCATATCAGTGAATTTACTGAAAGGTGTACAGGCCCTAAGCAACGGAGAGAATGATAATGGCTGTAAAAATAGCACCGTCGTAACTGTAAATTTTGGTTTAATGCAAACTTATTGTATATTTTTGTAGTTGGTTCTGTATGTAAAGTGGTGTTGTTATTTTTTGACTTCTGTTGTAATTATTTAAGACTATTTATGTTTATGTTTTTCTAATTCTTTGACGTGCCTGTAGTATGTATGTACTTAATCAAAGGCTAATAAAGTTATCTATCTATCTATCTATCTATCTATCTATGGCACCCAGTGACTACTACCTATTTAGAAATTTGAAAAAGGACGTTCGCGGGCGCCATTTCGGTGACGACAAAGAGATGAAAGCTGCGGTTTGGGCACGTTGAGGACAAACCGAAAGAATATGTTTAATGAGTATCGAAGTGTTGCTAAAACAATGTAGTAAATGCATTGATGTTGGGGGGGGGGGCTTTCCTATAATGAAAATTAAAATTTAATTGTGGGTCTACGCCGTTCCTTTCATAGTCAGGCCTAGAAATTTTGGCGTTTACCTCGTATATGTTAATCAATGTAAATCACTATATGTGTGCAGGAATTGCAGACACTCATATTTGCATTTCACAAGTTGCCAGCAGTGCCCGCCAAATAAAATGACTAGTTTTACGTCAACTTGAGAACGTTTTTCGCCAATAATAGATGGTGCTACCATGCACATTTAACTATTATAGTGGCCGCTATCTGTTTCGCATAAAAAAACAGAAAATGGTGTTGTATGTACATTTAAATCTGATATATCAGATAGATACACAATATAATTATAGAAAAGCAAAGAAAAGGCTGGACGCAGCAAGTGCGTTGTGGTAGCGAATTTTAATAGAACTGATCTATACTATTTAACAAAAATTATATATATATATATATATATATATATATATATATATATATATATATATATATAGAGTGTCACTAAAAGGTGTGTACAAAATGCTATGGCAGGCTTCTTAAAAAATGTGCGAATAGTCTGACGACCGCAGCCATGAAAGAAGCCACAACACACACACACACACGACTTCTTAGGCTAAAATATGAGGATCGAGCCTAATTTACCTTAGTCCAAAAGTTGCCAATTTTCGAAATACAGGGTGTCGAAGTTATTGTTTGTTGCAACTCCTTTTTAAATATCTATCTTAGTAATAACAGGATTTGCATGAAATTTGGTAAGTAGATGTTTTTCAGAATGAGCCATCCATGTTTGATCATAGTTTTGATATACCTTGCAGAGGGCGCCACCAGGAGCCCTTTGTCTACATTTAAAGTTCAATAACTTTTTTCTGCCTCGGTATATCAAATTTCTTATCAGAAATTTTTAGTACCTGCTATGTTATCTTTAAAAAATGTATACCTTGTAGATTTTGATTTGAGGAGCCGTTTCTGTGATAATCGAATTTGTGTTTCATTGCGTTCTAAAATTCATCACAGGAACGACTACATATTAAGTATTGTCATTAGTTACAAAATAGTACTGTCAAACAATTAAGTCTGACAAGTTGTCACTGTAGTTTTAATCGTTCGTCAATTTCTCGCTATGGCCTTACCCTACACTAACCGTAGCAATGACCGATATGATATTAGTTTATGGTTATTGCCAAGGAAATGGTCGGGAATGAGTCAAAGAATATCGAAAAAGATTTTCAAATAGACACGTTCCAAAACATTAAACATTTGCGGCTGCTGAAGGCGTCTGCGAGAAAACGGTATGTTTGTTCCTGCTAAGTTTTATTATGGACGGAATCGAGCTGTTAGAACAGCAAATGTCGGGGAAAAAATTTTTGAACGAATCGAAGAAAATCCGGGTTTAAGCACCACACAAATTGGTTTGGAACTTGGAGTTTCTAAGGATACGGTGAACAGGACTATAAGAGAACAGCAGTCCATTTCACCTCCAACAGTGCAAGAGCTGTTAATTACCGACCTCGAATTAACACTACGCTTTTGTCGTTTTATTAATGAAAAGATAGAAAATTTTCATAGAAATATTTTATTTATATGTTTTACAAGAAGAGGTATGACAATTTACATAATGAACACGTTTATGCTGACGGAAACCCACATGCAATAAAGATATTGCATTATCAACGTGAATTCTAAATCAACGTGTGGACAGGAATTACGAACAGATCTATCATAGGTCCTGTCATCTCACCACCTCGCTTAAATAGTTTAAACTACCAAGAGCATTTAGTTAATTTGCCAAATTTATTTGATGAACTTCGAATAGCTGTTAGGCAAAATATGTGGTTCGTGCACGACGGTGCACCACCACATTTCACGCTGAACGTCAGTAATCATTTAAGTGACAGATTTTGGAATCGATGGATCGGCAGGGGAAACAATGCTCCGGTAAATTGGCCACCTCCCTCGCCGGATTTAACGCCAATGGAGAACTTTTTATGGGGAACACTTAAGCAGTCGGTATATTCTAGACCAATAAACATCAAAGAAGAATTGTGGGTGCGAGTGCAAAATTCGGTAAACATTTTACAGTTAGATGGAGAGGTGATGGATAGGGTGCAGTTCAATTTTCTCCGTAGAATTAATCTTTGTGTAAACGAAAACGAGAGTCACTTTCAACATTTACTTAGAGTGTTATACAACAATTAATAATTTAATACAAGTTTGCTGTTTCGGTTTGTTATTGACTTTGTATCCAACTCCTCTTGTTCTTTGCCAGTAAAGATTTAGTGTTGTTAGTCGATTGATCCTTAGACATGCTCCAATGTAAATTTTAAGTGTTGTTGGTCGGTTGGTCCTTAAACATGCTTCAAACCTCTTGGACCAGTCCTAACCCTAGATAAAGTGTGTTGCTCCTATGATGAATTTTAGAGCGCAATGAAACACTTAAATTCGATTATCACAGACACGGCTCCTCAAATCGAAATCTACAAAGTATACCTTTTTGGAATACAACATATCAGGTAATAAAAATTTCTGATAAGAAATTTAATATACCGGGGCAGAAAAAATATATTGAGCTTTAAATGTAGACAAAGGGCTGCTGGTGGCGCCCTCTGCAAGGTACATCAAAACAATGATCAAACATGGATTTCTTATCCTGAAAAACCACTAAGTACCAAATTTTATGCAAATCCTGTTATTACTAGGGTAGATATTTGAAAAGGAGTTTCAACAAATAATAATTTCGACAAACTGTGCTTCGAAAACTATCAACTTTTAGCGTAAGGAATCTGCGAGAGCATCCGGAGCCCAGGAAGTTATATTAACTATAACTGGATTTATAACACGGCATTTCTGTACTATACAAGAGTAGGGTTAAGGTGATTTCTTTCCCTCCGTGGCTTTTTTGGTTGTTTCGCTCGGATTGAGGGTCTTCCGAATGTTGCTGCAAATGTGCACTGGTTGCCTGTTGTGACTCCGTGTTTTTTGCATCTTCATCCAGAGTGTTCCCATCTTCACCTGGCTATACCGTACTGATGATGGCTAATAAGTTTGAAACATGTGTATGCGGTTGTCTCCTTGCGGCTTTGCCCTAACTCTTCTCTTATATATATATATATATATATATATATATATATATATATATATATATATATATATATATATATATATATATATATATATATATATATATATATATATACTTTGACTGAATAATGTAGTTTTATTTTTTATGCATAAAGTACGATGTTTCGGTTTCGATGTATCAAATGATGTCCACATCGGTATTTTACAAAATTTAAATAAAAGTAATCAACTAAAACTATATGCCTATGAATTTTGTGAAACCTTCTTGTGATAGGAAGATTGTATTATTCCCCACTCCCCCTAAGTTTTACGAATTTAAATGTTTCTGAATTTAAATTTACAAACATAGATCCTATTTAACGTATAAATCACATAATCTCATACTAAACCTAGTTATGTACATGGTCACAGATATTCATACAACATTCTGTCACTTCGGATGTATCTTGGAAGACAATTTCGTGTCTAATTTTGACTTTTATTGCAACTTAACGACAAACATTGCGCTGATGACCGATGTGCCTGTTTCAGAAGATTAAACACAAAAGAGAATAATGTTGCCTGTGGTATGTGGTGTAAACGTGAACTAAATACCGCTGCACAAAGGACAAACGCGTGAATTAATTCCAAACTTATGGCTAATGTTCAATTTGTAAGCTACAAACGGAGGAGGTATGTTCATGAAACAATGCATGCTTGGTTGGAAAATGCAGACTGTTTTGTGTCATGTAAATAGGTGAACTCTTTTGAGTGTTTTGGGAAGTTAAAAATTTGGTTCTATTGAAATTATAACAATCAAATAGCAAATAAAAGATGTCCCAATCTTCATACAGGCAGCACATCTTGAATAGAAAATAAACAAGTGCGTTATGGTAGTGAATTTTTATTAAATGCCTCAAATTTGAATAACTCAATTATAAACTTAGAAAGTTTAATTTTGGTATGTAGTAAGGTCTTTCCTAAGGCAAGATATCCACCAAATTTCATTAAAACAACTTTGTAATTTTCGGGGAAAAAAATGTTTTCGAAAGAAAATTTAAAATTTGAATAACTCAATTTTCTATAAACTTAGAAAGTTGAATTTTGGTACATAGTAAGGTCTCTCCCAAGGCAACATATATAGTACATTTTATTAAAGCAGCTTTGTTATTTTCGGAGAATAATTTGTTTTTTGAAAGCAAACTCAAAATTTTCCCGGAAAACTTCGTTCGATTTTCCTGTATAACGAACTCATCCAGGCCAGTAATAAAAGAAAGGCACTTGCCCAGTTTCTTTGAAATCGGTTAATTATTATTGAGTTATCAGACGGATACATATATATATATATATATATATATATATATATATATATATATATATATATATATATATATATATATATATATATATATATATATATATACATCAAATTTGAAACTTACCCCGAATATGGGTTCTAGGGGTCCTAGTTCGCGCTCATTTGAAAAAATGTTTGCAAAGTCTCACCATCGATACCTCTCTATTAGTGAATTTTTTTATAATAAAAATTCACTAAAATGGCGCAGGAAGTGCGTTATTGTAGGTAATATTTATAAAACTGCTTCACATAACAAAAATTTAACTATTTTTTTGAAATCATGATGGTGGTTTGATGAAACTTGGTACACATGTTGCCTCTATAATATCAAAAGCCTGGACGCAGCAAGTGCGTTATGGTAGTGAATTTTCATAGAAATGATCTGGCACAAAATATTTTATTATAACTTTTTTTTCTTGTAACATAGAAATCTAAATTTTGGTGTATAGTTTACTTTTTATATCGTGAACCTACCTACCAAATTTGGTTATCATAGATTTTTTATTTTTTAAGATAAAATTTTTTTTCAAATGAAAACTCAAATTTTTTCCGGAAAACCTCGTCCGATTTTTTTGACTAACGAACTTGTCAAAGCCATATACAAAAGAAAGGTACATGCCAAATTTTATTTAAATCGGCTTATTACTTTTTCAGATAAGAATTTTTTTCGAATGAAAACTCAAAATTTTCCCGGAAAACCTCGTTCAATTTTCCTGACTAACGAACTTATCCAAGCCATATACAAAAGAAAGGCACATGCCAAATTTTATTTAAATCGGCTTATTACTTTTTGAGATAAGAATTTTTTTCGAATGAAAACTCAAAATTTTCCCGGAAAACCTCGTCAGATTTTCCTGACTAACGAACTTATCCAAGCCATTTACAAAAGAAAGGTACATGCCAAATTTTATCAAAATGGGCCCAGTATTTTTTGAGTTATCGGTGTGATATATATATATATATATATATATATATATATATATATATATATATATATATATATATAATATATATATATATATATATATATATATATATATATATATATATATATATATATAAATATATATATATATATATATATATATATATATAAACATATAAAAATTGAAACTGATCCCGGATATGGGTTCTAGGGGTCATATATCGCGCTCATTTGAAGAAATTTTTTCAAAATTCAAAAGTCGAGATCTCCTCATTAGTGAATTTTTTCTAAGAAAATTCACTAAAATTGTGTTTTCTAGATTAGCTCTCAATCGACTGCACATTTTTAACGTCCAGTACGTTGTGGAGTCCTTGGGGTACACTAGTAAAACTATCTACCTATAAAAATATTTGGGAATATTTTGCGATCACAGGCCAGTAAACTAAAGGAAACACATATCTAGAAAGATTTTGCGGATTTTTATTTTTATTTTTAATGGAAACAGGGGTAACAAAATATCACAATAATAGTCAAAAAAATATTTTCCGTTTAATTTAAATTGCCAGTCAAACCAATATTTTCTTGCGCCCTTCTAAAGAATTAGGTCTCTAAGTTGAACTAAAAAAAACGTTATAAGCAAGTTGAAAAAAAAATTTTGGGTGTCTTTGGTGATCACAGAAACGCAACCCACCTCCAAATGTTCAACCACCAACAGTCCCCAACGTCGCGCATAAAATGACTGATATCATTTTCAAAACTAAAAAGGTACGAAAGATGCTCTCTTCTCTTAATACCAGGAAAGCCTCTGGCCTTGACGAGATCCCAGCAATTATTCTCAAAAAATGCGCACCAGAACTTGCTCCTGTCCTGACTCGTCTGTTTCAGATATCTTACAATAAAGGCATATTCCCTAGTAACTGGAAAACTGCTCGAGTACAACCCATCCCCAAGAAAGGATCCAAAGCGCTTCCTAGCAACTACAGGCCTATTTCTCTCCTTTCAGTCATCTCTAAAGTGATGGAAAAGTATATAAACACCGAACTACTAAAATTCCTTGAAAAACACAGTCTAATTCACGACAGGCAGTATGGATTCCGTCAGCGCAGATCGACTGCCGACCTCCTTTCCTTTGTCACCCATTCTTGGAACAAGTCTATGGAACAACACGGTGAATCCCAGATTGTTGCTCTAGACATATCCAAAGCATTCGACCAGGTCTGGCACGCAGCGCTGCTTAATAAACTTCCGGCCTATGGCCTACCACCAAAACTTTGTACCTGGACAGCAAATTTCCTCTCCAACAGGAGCATATCTGTTGTTGTGGATGGCCATTCCTCTAAACTGTATCCAATTAATGCAGGAGTTCCTCAAGGTTCAGCTTTAGCCCCTACTTTGTTTCTTCTCCACATCAATGACCTCCTCTCTAGCACTTCCAACCCAGTTCACAGTTACACCGGACGACAGCACCCTCCACTCAAACATACAATATTCTAAGCCTGTCTCTTTAGCCCAATTAGATGAGGATCGCAGACTCATGGAGGGTTCTGTCTCCGTAGACCTCCAAAAAATATTAGACTGGGGAAGTAGAAACCTTGTACAATTCAACCCCACCAAAACTAAGTCTTGCTTTCTTTCTCACAAGAGATACAGCAGCCCTAGACCCATCACAATGAACAACCAAGTTATTCAAAGTAATGAGTCCTTTTCTCTTGTTGGCATTTCTGTGGATCGAAATCTTAATTGGCACCAACATGTTACATCAATTGCAGAAGCGGCTGCTAAGAAATTGGGTTTCATCTTCCGGGCTCGCAAATACTTTTCACCAACTAATCTCTATACCTTATACACTTCACAAATAAGGCCAAACCTCGAATACTGCTCCCACATCTGGGGTGCAGCAGCCGCTTCTACACTCGCTATCCTGGACTCCATTCAAAAGAGAGCTATACGTCTCATCGGTGACCCTACCCTCACCCAAAGGCTTCCATCCCTTGCCCACCGACGTGCCGTTGGTGACCTCTCTCTCTTTTATAGATATCTGCACGGGCACTGCTCAGAGGAGCTTTCCTCCATAATTCCCCCACCTGCTGCCCCCAGCAGATCTACCAGGGGAACAGAGCGAATGCACCCTTTTACTGTCCAGGTCACCAGACATAGAACATCTTGTTATGCCCGCTCTTTTGTCCCGAGGACTTCCAAGTTGTGGAATTCCTTGCCGGCACATGTTTTTCCTTCTCCTCCGAACCTCCAAACCTTCAAGTCCAGAATTAACAAGTTGCCTCTTTCCTCCTTGTCAACACCCACGGTACGATAGTATTTAGGCTGTAAGCCCTCGTGGTGTGTTGTTGACACAAAAAAAAAAAAAAAAAAAAAAGAAAACAAAAATATTTTGTGTAGATAAGCAAATCCAATGTATGTTGCAGACAAAGATAAAGTTTTTTGGCGCAAAATGGTAGTAATACAAGAAAAATTACTTTGAACATCTTGTAACTTTTATTCTTAAAACGCCAAAGTCGCGATTTAAAACGTCAAATTAGCAAATTTTAGACAAAGAACCTAAAATGAATACAGAGTATGTAAAAAAAAATGTCGTAAGAAGTGTGTTTTACAAAGCTTTAGCTTTCAGCTCCAACCGTCATTGTCCTTCATTTTACTAAAATACTTGCAGAAAATTAATTTCCAGTAGACCCTTTCTCTGCTGATTTGACAGTAATTTTGGTTATAGAGTTAACGGATTAATGGCCTATATTTTTTTAGCAAATTTGCGTAGAAAAAATTCGACATTGAGGACACCGCGACGTTTTTAAAAGATTTTTTCATATGGGCACGAACTAGACCCAGTAGAACCCACATCCGAGGTTAGCTTTGGTTTTATCTGTGTGTATATATATATATATATATATATATATATATATATATATATATATATATATATATATATATATATATATATTCTGCCCCGGTATATCAAATTTCTTATCAGAAATTTTTATTACCTGATATGTTGTATTCCAAAAAGGTATACTTGTAGATTTCGATTTGAGGAGCCGTGTCTGTGATAATGGAATTTAAGTGTTTCATTGCGCTCTAAAATTGATCATAGGAACAACACACTTTATCCAGGCTTAGGACTGGTCCAAGAAGTTTAAAGCATGTTTAAGGACCAACCGACCAACAATACTTAAAATTTACAATGGAGCATGTCTAAGGATCAATCGACTAAATCTTTACTGGCAAAGAACAAGAGGAGTAGGGTATAAAGTCAATAACAAACCGAAACAGCAAACTTTTACTACATTATCAATTGTTGTATATGTTGAAAGTGACTCCCGTTTTCGTTTACACAAAGATTAATTCTACGGAGAAAATTGAACTGCACCCTATCCATCATCTCTGCATCTAACTGTAAAATCTTTACCGAATTTTGCACTCGCACCCACAATTCTTTTTTGATATTTATTGGTCTAGAATATACCGACTGCTTAAGTGTTCCCCATAAAAAGTAATCCATTGGCGTTAAATCCGGTGAGCGAGGTGGCCAATTTACAGGAGCATTGTTTCCTCTGCCGATCCATCGATATATATATATATATATATATATATATATATATATATATATATATATATATATATATATATATATATATATATAAGGTGGCGCATCTCCACGGTAAAGCTCAATATAAGAATATCCAAGAAAAAGGAATCCATTAAATCAGTTTGCCCATTTAAAACAAGGTAGCTATTGTCGTGTATGTGCTTTTTTACTTCGAAAGCTTAAAAAAGTCTATTTTACGCTTGTGATTACAAAAATGTTGTAGTTTTATGCGGTTATTTACTATGGGTCTATATTGGGTATCAATAATATGTTTTGCAAATGTAGATTTGTCAGCGTTGTTATTTCTAAAGGCAGCAATATGTTCTTTGAACAGGGTGTTTAAACATCATAACATAGCAACAGATAATTTAATTTTAATCTGTCTGGGGATGCTGTCAAGCAGCGAAACGGGTTACAGAAACGTTGAAGAACAGCTTAGAACATCTAGAACTCAGAAGGGCCACTTGCTCCAGTTAGCTTACCCGCTGGCTACGTCCTTCACCTATAGAAACTAAAACCAACAGTGAAGCCAGAGAAGTAGTCTTCAAGTCTGTATGTTTGGTCCACTCTCACCAAGTAAGGGCAACAACAATCAATGAATATTTTCATTATTAAACGAACTGTAGATTCATAGAGAGCGAACACTTTACTGTGATAGTCAACCCTGCTGTGATAGTTGTCTAAGAGTTGGGGTGAGAATGACGCCTTGGTAATTCCAAATTAATTAAATTTCAATTCTAATTAATAACCTAACGTGTGTGTCTGTTTTGATATGGGTTTCTAATGATTATATGTAATCTCTTTGTTATTATTGAATATCAAATATATGAAGCTTTGGTTCTTATTAATGTAACAGACCACGTACGCTCATAATTGGATTCTAGTAGTACATACTGATGTTGATATGGGACAGGGTTGTAATCCTAGGTCATGCAGTTAAATTGAAATAAATATGCCCTCACAGCTCACAGCACAGCATTCTGGCGCCTCTATCTTGCATTTAAATATTATTGAGCTTTAATTCTTCTTTATATGGTGTTAATCTATATTTCATGACGCACTCACAATTATATTGTTTTTAAACATAAACTTTACTGGCAATAAGTTACGCTTTATATACCAATGTTCTTATCTACAGTAGTGTGCAAATTAATGCCAACACAGTCAATATTTGACATTTTTTCAGCTATAAATCAGATTTATAACTGCTATGATTTCTCATTTGGATACAAAGCGTTGCTAAAATAGAATGATAGAATAATAGAATGATAGAATATTTGTGCTACAGAAACGAATCCTGAGAATAATATACAATCTACCTTATGGGCACGCTTGTCGTGACATTTTTAAGAAGAATTACATTATGACGTTACATCAGTTTATTTGTTCCATCTGTTAACTTACATTCATAAAAACAAAAGAAAATTTGTTATCAACTCGGATTTTCATGGGTAAAACACTCGCGAAAAAGATACTTTTCACCTGAATAAATGTCACCATTCTTTTTTTATGTTATGCGGGTTGCTTTTTGTACAACCAGCTGCCTTGTTCTCTGAAGGACACAAATTGTACAAAAAAATTTAGAAAGCAACTGAAGGTTGCTTTAATTACTCATAGTTTTTATACTTTGAGTGAATTTTGTGAAGCTGCACTGTGAACGTATGTTTTTTGTTGTGATCTGAAGATCGTTAGATTTTAGATTTTTGGGTACGTACCTTTGATAAGTTGTGATACGTTTTTTATCTTTTTTATCTTGGAAGTTTTTTGACTTGTCCGATTTACAATAATTGTAACTAAAGGACCAAATAAATATTATTATTATTATTATTATTATTATTATTATTATTATTATTATTAAAACATGCTTCTGTCAGTGCTTTCATGAATACATAGTTGATTATCACTCCATATTTCTGTGATAATAAGAATAATATTGCAGAAATGCCGTTTTTTATTATTACTATTGCTAGTTTTGAAGGATATCGCATCAAGATAGATGAAGAAAGTTGTAACATTAGGTAAGCATACCTCTATGAGACAAAGGAATATTGCGAATAATTGTGGGTGGTATAAGTTTGGGTGTGTTAAATAAGATTTAAAAAAAAGGAATGACTGGTTCGACTAAAACGCATTGGAATATGTGAACGGAAGATGAAGACAACTCCAATAGAAGAGGCAATGCTGGTCAGAAACAGCAGAAGACTCATAGAACACGGACAAACTATCAAATATCCCCAGAAGAAAATGTCTTGGGGTTATTTCTTATATAACGGCACTGGATCTTTTATATCACTTAACGGAATAATGAACAGCCAAAGGTATTAAGAGATACTAGAAAAAAATGCTAAAACTAGAAAAAACTGATCCTGGAAAATCAGTTTTTCGACAAGATTCAGATCGAGGTCATAAGTCTTGAAATAGTTTCAACAATCTAGAGTTTATAGAGTGTCCAGGTATGTAGTAGTAGCAGCAGTGTGGTGGGGAGGCCAACGCCAAGCAAGTAGGTCACAGTGGGCCCTTTTTGCCAACCCCAGCAACCATGCTCTACTCTTCCTCGGTTCCGTCGCCAAACCGCCTCGACCTCGAGATGAAGGCCGTGACGGTCTTCAATTGGACGATACTTACCTGATTCCTCTGCAGAGTCCTCGATCCGAACAATTCTGCTCGAAGACTCCCAAAAGCCTCGCATTCACACAGGTAGTGGTAGGACGTTTCTTCATCCTCGCCACATTCCTGGCAAATGGGATCCCTCTCTACGCCTATCAATGTGAGGTGTTTTCTAATGGCGCAGTGGCCTGTCAGCACCCCAAGGATGCGGCGAAGCTTAGCCGACTCCTTCCGAGTAGCCAGACAGCGTTATCTCTATCCGGCCCCTCCACGAAGTCCCTCGCCTGCCTGCAGCCACCAACCGACCCCCAGTGCCTCTCAATTGCTTCCTCGGTCCACCTGTCTAAGGCGACAGAGACTGTCTTCCTACTTATGCCTATCGCAGGCTCCGGTCCACAGAACGGCCGCCGGGTACCGAGTCTTGCCAGATTATTCGCCACCTCATTCCCTGCTACGCCACTGTGTCCTGGAAGCCACACCAGGTATAGATCTGATTGAAAATCACTGGGTCAAAACTCAGAAAACAAGATTGTACCACAAAAGATAAGATGACATCAGCTCTGATTTAAGTGTGGTACCGCGATAAAAATTCTTGAAAACTGCAACAATCTTGTGGATACTATGGCAACAAGACTCCATCAAGTTATCCACGTCAAGGGAGGACATACCTTAAACTGAAAATATTATTAATACATATATTATTGTCTTGTTATTAATTCATTGTTTGTTTGTTTTTACTAGTGCCAGCTTAATTATTTTACAACCACAGCAAAATGTACACTTATTGTTAACACTTAAAAGGAATAAACAATTTTTTTATTACTCATAATCACGTTAATTCGCACACTCCTGCAACTAGTGGCACATCAACTTTAGATTTTGAAAAATTGTGCATAGCCACGTTTCTTTTCAGATAGGCGTTTTTAAACATCTCGTGAACTTACTATGTAAATAATTGTAGAACTTGGTGTGAGCAGTAATGAGTACATTTTATACACATACAGTGTGGAACAGCCAAATGTCATTCCATTTATATATATGTATATATATATATATATATATATATATATATATATATATATATATATATATATATATATATATATATATATATATATTCAACACACCACGAGGGCTTACAACCTAAATACTATCGTACCGTGGGTGCCGACAAGGAGGAAAGAGGCAACTTGTTAATTCTGGACTTGGAGGTTTGGAGGTTCGGAGGAGACGGAAAACATGTGCCGGCAAGGAATTCCACAACTTGGAAGTCCTCGGGACAAAAGAGCGGGCATAACATGATGTTCTATGTCTGGTGACCTGGACAGTAAAAGGGTGCATTCGTGCTGTTCCCCTGGTAGATCTGTTGGGGACAGCAGGTGGAGGAGCTATGGAAGAAAGCTCCTTTGAGCAGTGCCCGTGCAGATATCTATAAAAGAGAGAGAGAGGTCACCAACGGGTAGGGTCACCGATGAGACGTATAGCTCTGAATGGAGTCCAGGATAGCGAGTGTAGAAGCGGCAGCGGCACCCCAGATATGGGAGCAGTATTCAAGGTTTGGTCTTATTTGTGAAGTATATAAGGTATAGAGATTAACTGGTGAAAAGTATTTGCGAGCCCGGAAGAGGAAACCTAATTTCTTAGCAGCCGCTTCTGCAATTGATGTTACATGTTGGTGCCAATTGAGATTTCGATCCACATCAATGGCAACAAGTGAAAAGGCCTCGTTACTTTGAATAACTTGGTTGTTCATTGTGATGGGGCTAGGGCTGGTGTATCGCTTATGAAAAAGAAAGCAAGACTGAGATTTGGTGTGGTTGAATTGTATAAGATTTCTACTTCCCCGGTCTAATATTTTTTGGTGATCCACAGAGACAGAACCCTCCTTGAGTTTGCGATCCTCATCTAATTGGTCTAAAGAGACAGGCTTAGAATATTGTATATTTGAGTGGAGGGTGCTGTCGTCCGCGTAACTGTGAACAGGGTTGTGTGCTAGAGAGGAAGTCATTGATGTGGAGAAGAAACAAAGTAGGGGCTAAAGCTGAACCTTCAGGAACTCCAGCATTAATTGGATACAGTTTAGAGGAATGACCATCCACGACAACAGCAATGCTCCGGTTGGAGAGGAAATTTGCTGTCCAGGTACAGAGTTTCGGTGGTAGGCCATAGGCCGGAAGTTTATTAAGCAGCGCTGCGTGCCAGACCTGGTCGAATGCTTTGGATATGTCTAGAGCGACAAGCTGGGATTCACCGTGTAGTTCCATAGACTTGTTCCAAGAATGGGTGACAAAGGAAAGGAGGTCGGCAGTTGATCTGCGCTGACAGAATCCATACTGCCTGTCGTGGATTTTACTGTTTTTCAAGAAATTTTAGTCATTCGGTGTTTATATACTTTTCCATCACTTTAGAGACGACTGAAAGAAGAGAAATAGACATGTAGTTGCTAGGAAGCGCTTTGGATCCTTTCTTGGGGACCGGTTGTACTCGAGTAGTTTTCCAGTTACTAGGGGATATGCCTCTATTGTAATATGTATGAAACAGACGAGTCGGGACAGGAGCAAGTTCTGGTGCGCATTTTTTTGAGAACAATTTCTGGGATCTCGTCAAGGCCAGAGGCTTTCCTGGTATTAAGAGAAGAGAGCATCTTTCGTACCTTTTTGGTTTTGAAAATGATATCCGTCATTTTATGTGCGACATTGGGGACTGTTGGTGGTTGAACATTTGGAGGTGGGTTGAGAGTAGAATTGCCGACGAACAATGAGGCAAAAAGTTCAGCCTTGCCCAGGGCAGTAGAAACAATTTCATCCCCTGAGACGTGGTGGAAACGTGCTATTGCAGAAATTATTCCCAATAGATTTAGCAAGAGTCCAGAAGGGTTTGCTGCCCTTGGAGCTTGAGAGGACTTTTTTATGTGATTATTAAACGAGTTTTTTGCCTCATAAAGAATGCGGGCATAGCGGTTTCTTGCGTCGTTAAATGCTTGACGGTTTGTTAAATGCTTGGCGGTTTGCTGCCATTTAGCTGTTCGGTACCTCAACTATTGTACATTTTTGTAAAAAAATTGGAAACACGTTAATCTTAAATTTAAAAAATGACACCCTGCAACGTGAAAACTTCACCCCCACCTTCTACCCGCTTAGAGTGACAATCTCAATCCCCCAAATGTTTAAAGAAGTAGCGAGGCTTGTGATACCACATTTGAAAGATATCTTCATTCTCTATTCAAAAATGTTATGGGTTTAAAACTTATTGCAAAAATTAACAGTAAAAAAAATAAATTAATCTTCTGACGAACTTCGCTACTACACACTAAAAAAATTAGTAACTAATCGCGTTATATTTGTGATAATAAGAAAGCAAGGAAAAACAATTTCAGTATCCTTTTTGGGCGGTATGAATTAAAAAGAAGACAAAAAAAGTTATCAACATTCTTCATAGTTGGCAATGTTAGTTTTGTTTAAAACGCCTTAGATAGTTGCTGTGTGAATATATAATCGCACGGCAGTAGTTGTCAGTTGTTAACTGGAATTCAGAAATGCATAGAATAACAATTCTACAGATGATTGATTACGGAGATCAAACACGATCACAGATCGAAGTTGTTCGCCTATTTCAATAAAAGCTTTCCGATGTTCCGTCTATACCCCAAGAGGCAATTGGTCAAATTGAAAAGGAATTTCGCGAGCTTGGACATGCAAGGCAGATACAAAAAAAAAACTTCTAATGCACCGAGTATTGATACTAAATTGGATGTAACGTGTGAGCTTGTGAAAAACCCACATACTTCGAGACAACAAGCAGCCACAAGATTGGATGTCAGCATTCATAGATTATTTGAATATTAAAAGCAAATAAATTGCATCTCCATAAATTGTTTACAAACTCAGGAGCTTATGGAAGACGGTTTTGATAGAAGAACATGTTTTCTGATCAGTGCAGTTTTACACTGCACGGCCATGCTAATCGTCAAAATTATCGCTACTGGTCTAAAGAACGCACGCATGCAAGCACGCGCGGACGGACGCACGCACGCACCCTCACACACACACGCATCCACGCACGCACACGTGCACGCTCCCAAGTGGTGAAGTTGACAATATTCAGTAAAAATGGTCTGCTTTTTTTAGAGAAGGTTTTGCCCGACAAGCACATTGCTCACCAGCACAAGTCGCCAAGGGAAATATTTGCAGAGGATCTGTCAGTATCTCTTGTTTATAAATAAGAAGTGTTAAATAATTCGGATACCGCCCTGCTGGAAGGGCTTGTTATTTATCCTTATTCAATGAACCTTAAAACAGGAGTCTTTCTTTTAATTATAATAACCTGTACTTTTAAAACTAAGACGTTTAAGACCAACCATGCACGTGCATCAAGCTTATTTAGCTCTCATCAATGCGGTATAGCCAGGTGAAGATGGAAACACGCTGGAAGAAGGAACAAAAAGGCACTGGTTGCCTGTTGTGACTCCGTGTGTTTTTGTTCCTTCTTCCAGCGTGTTTCCATCTTCGCCTGGCTATACCGTACTGATGAGAGCTAATAAGCTTGGGGGACGTGTATGCGGTTGTCTCATTGCAGCGATGCCCTTAACATTTCTCCTTGTATATAGTATACAATGGGCCGCGTTATATAAAAAATCATGTTATTACTATAACTCCTGGATTCCGGATGCCACGCAGGTGATTTTTGTTGCCTCCGTGGCGATTTTGGTTGTTACCCTCGAATTGGAGGGTCTTCCAAATGAAGCTGCAAATCTGCACTGGTTGCCTGTTGTGACTCCGTGTGTTTTTATTCCTTCATCCACCATTTTTCCATCTTCACCTGGCTATACTGCACTGATAAGAGCTAATAAGCTTGAAACATGTGTATGCGGTGGTCTCCTTGCGGCGATGCCCTTAGTCTTTCTCCTTGTATAGAGTATACAGTTGGCCGCGTTATATAGAAAAAATCATGTTATATATATATATATATATATATATATATATATATATATATATATATATATATATATATATATATATATATATATATATATATATATATATATATATAGGGTGGCGAATTGAAAACGAAACAGACCAATTTGCGTCCAGAGAATATTTTTTTAAGCAACGCTGAACACGTCAATTTTAATAATGAGGGGGGCATGTTTTGACATAAAACTCAACTTTATCACATCAACCGCTTAAGGGTGGCGATAGCAACCCTTATATTTTAAATAGGGAACATGGGTCGAGTGTTACATCATTTGAAAACTCTTTCTTTTCTGAATTCAGCACACAAATTGTTTGGAAGTTTTATCAACTCGTTTAAAAATTATTCACAGTTGAAGATGCAAAAACGCATTTCACTCATTCCGATAAGAAATGTGCTGATAGACAATGTTTTGTTGGTTTGTAAACAAAAAATTGACTATCAGAACATTTCTTATCGGAATGAGAGAAATGCGGTTCATTATTTCAGTTTATCGGTCGGTTCGATACTTGATAGTACTACCGAAAATTAATTTCACAATGGTGTATTCTGTAGAAGAAAGAGTTGAAATAATTACTCTTTTTTTCAAAAGCGCAACCGTACCGCAAACTTGTTTAATGAACGACATCCGAACAGACATGTTAACAGAAAATATATTTTGGAGTTAGTTGCAAAGTTTCGACAAAATGGTTCAGTAGCCAACAAAAAATGGGATCTTGAACGTGTATTTCCGGTTAGAAATGAGACTACTGAGATTACAGTTTTAGGACAAATTGCTGCAGACCCAACCTTGTTTCAAACATCAAAAGAAGAACTATTCAGCGAATATTGAAACATCATAAATTTCACCCGTATAAAATTCATCTTGTACAACAGAATGTAGATGATTTTGATCGGCGGCTGGAGTTTTCTGAAGTTATGACTGCAGAAATAGCTGATAACGGGAACTTTCTGTTCAATATCTGTTTTTCAGACGAGTGTACGTTTTTATTAAACTCTACAGTCAATCGTCATAATTGTCGTTATTGGGCAGATAATAATCCAAGAAATTTTCACGAAGTCCACACTCAAACTCCACAGAAATTGAATGTCTGGACTGGCATTTTTGGAGACCGTTTAATCGGACCAATTTTTCTTGATGGCAATTTGAGTGGCGAACCGTATGTGGAGTTACTAGAATATATCGTTTACCCTCTACTAATTGACATTGTTGAAAATGATTATCGCTATCAAGAAAATCAATTAGTGTTTCAACAAGATGGAGCTTCTCCGCATTTTTCACAACGTGTTAGGGAGTTTTTGAACAGATAGTTTCCGGAGCAATGGATTGGGCGTAGCGGTGCTATTGAGTGGCCCCCTAGATCACCGGATTTAACTCCTTTAGACTTCTTTCTATGGGGCCATTTAAAGAGTAGAATTTTCGCAACAGAACCGGAGTCTTTGGAAGAATTACGACGACGCATTGTTGAAGAATGTCGTCTAATAACTCCACAAATGCTGCAGAATGTCAGAGCTCGTTTTGTACAAAATTTGTACTTTTGTACGGAAGCTGGTGGTCAACAATTTGTACACTTACTTAACTGAATAAACATTTTTGAACGTTTGGTTTTGTTTTTTAGGTTTTTTAACGAAAACTTGACTAATTAGTGCATTTCTTATCACAATGAATGAAATACGTTATTGCAACTCCAACTGTGAATAATTTTTAAACGAGTTGATAAAACTTCCAAAAAAATTTGTGTGCTGACTTCAGAAAATAAAGAGCTTTCAAATGATGTAACACTCGACCCATGTTCCCTATTTAAAATATAAGGGTTGTTATCACCACCCTTAAGGGGTTGATGTGACAAAGTTGAGTTTTATGTCAAAACATGTCCCCTTCAATTTTAAAATTGACGTGTTTCAGCGTTTCTTAAAAAAAATTCTCTGGACGCAAATCGGTCTGCTTCGTTTTCAATGCACCAGCCTGTATATATATATATATATATATATATATATATATATATATATATATATATATATATATATATATATATGTGGTTTCTAATTCGCCCTCATTTGAACTTTTTGCAAAATTTAAAAGTCGGGATCTCTCCATTATTGATTTTTTTCTAGGAAAATTCACCAATAGGTGGATCGCTTTGATACCGTACAACAACTGAATGCAATAAAAGCAACAGCTTTTTAATGTATCTAAGTTAGCTTCTCTATTTGCATACACAAATATTTACGAAAAATAATGATAAACTGTCTCACACTTATCGTAAAGAAAACATAACAGGACATAAATATAGGTATACAAATAATGATAAAAATGATGATACGAATTCGCATTAAAATAATCAGCGACGGTGTTTACAAGCGGTCTGTTATCTTAGGTCAATGCAACGTAGAGGGGTTATCAATGGCCGTAACCGCGTTTTGCTTTTATGCATGCGGCCAGTAACGGACTAGCGCATTTGAAATATGATCTTTTAAAGTGTTTTGTGAAAATTAATGGCACTTGAAAGGTGCGATTCATTACATAAAAGCTGCTGTAAAAATTCCGTACTACTGGATTCATATATTCCCTCAGAGATTATCTCCAGGGATAGTACCTTGCAAATGAATTTGTTAGACAGATATATCAACGTGTCATTAATATTCTTGAATTGAAGAGCCTTTAGGTCTGTAAATAGGTCAAAAGATTGTGTAAATTATTGACAAAAGGAATGGTGTCAGGTGAAAAAAGAGCATTTTCGACATATCGTTTGGTTTAAGTTCTACCGAAGAGTTAAGGCATCGGATTCCGCCAGAACAATTTGTGCTGTTCACTAAGAAAGAGCCACTTAGGAACATTTTGACAATAACGATTCTTCACGTTTAGAAAGGTAGTCTGACTTTGATTAAGATCGTTCGAATGCTTTCAATCATGATGATTGACGTCAATCAACTTGGCTCGTGATCGTTTAGCTTGTCAACAACATCAACCGTTTTTCCTGGTTGTTACGAATGACGAAAAACGATACATTTACTTCAATAATAAAAAGATAAAAGAATAGCCATTCTTAGTTCTTCAATTAATGCAACCTTCCGGGTACAAGCCGATACCCACCCGCGTAAGCTAGTGTTGTGCACCTGGTGACGCAAAAAAAGGCCCCGCCTATGTCCTGGCTCCGAGTAATGTAATCCATCACTGCTGAGATTTATCGCCAGTAACTCCGTCGTCTAGAGACGGCGATCCAAGAAAATGATTAAATCATTACACTAGAATCTGATATTCGTGACACTTTCGCAAACAAGGAGAAACTGATCTTTCTAAGCATAGAGAAGGCTTATGATAGATGTTACATGGAAACACGGAAACACATAATTGCTTATGTACGGAACTTTTTAATCACAAAATAAAATGCTTGAAAATGGGGTGCCGCAGGGGTCAGTCCTTGGTGTAATTTTATTTCTTATAGAAAAAAATGATGCAGTTAAACACAAACCAGTATCCTCGCTGATGACCTTGTAAGATAAAATGATTCAATTCAGAAACTTCTACGAGATGCCTTAGATTCTCTTAAAGAAAGCCAGGGAATAGTCATTTCGCGTTTTCGCAAAAAAGAGAACGGTTCATACATTTCGACAGACGTAGAAAGAACAATCATCTAATGCTCTTACTTAAAAATAAGAGGCTGTGATTTGTTGATGAGATGAACTTTTTAGTAATTTTTGACCATAACCCTACTTGGAGTGAACACATTGAAAAACTGCAGACCAATAGAAACAAAACTGCTAATATTTTGGAAACCTTGTCGCATCAGGGTTATCGAGCCGACAAAACCACTCTGCTATATATTTCCGGAGACAGAAGGTTTTTTTTTGCTGGGCATACAAGATCAGGTAATCCCAACAAGAACCTACCTCAAGTACTTATATAGTTGACGAAAACCATTTCTGTTATTTTGTTTGCAGAAACTGTTTCGATTGAGTGGAGTAAAAAAGAAGTGTTGAAAAAGGTATGTGTGCAGCAAACACATTATGGTAGAGTTTTTGTAAAAATATTTGAAATCCGATAACTTAATTTCCTATTATGCTAGAATATTTAACCTTGAACCATAGTAACACTTATGTAAACGCAGCGTGGATACTAAATTGAAGAAAAACAACATGAGCTTCGCGGATAGAGACAAGTTGGTTTTAAAAAATGTTTTGTTTGTGAAAAACTAGTTCGATTGGGTTGACTAAAACAAAACCATCCAAGCAATTAAAAGGAAAAATACCTGCCATATTTATGATTTGGCAGGTAAATTCCCTTTGTAAATAATTAATTTTTTCTAGAAAACTTTTGTGACTTTAATTAAATTTGTAACACAATTTTTTAAAGAAACCTGCAGTACTTACATATATCGCTACCAAACTATAATTTTCTAGCTCCATAGAAAATAGAAACTTATTCAAATAATCGCTAACTGGGACATCTAAAACCGGTCTCCCAGGTCCTTTTAAATTCAATGAATTAGTTTTAATATAATAATATATCTTACTAATAGTGTACAATTCTTATGAAAATTCACTACTATAATGCACCTGCTGCGTCCCGAAAATTTTGTATTTTTATAGCCGGACGAGGTTTTTCAACTTCCTTTATAACGTTACCTGGCAAGCTTCGGAATATTTTATCTGTATCAGAGACAAAGGGCAAACAAAGGACTATAAATCAGTAGAGGCGCTTGGTTTAAGGAACTGTTGTTTTTTATTGCCTTAGAAATATAAATACTTTCATACGCATCTAGCCTCGCTGGCTGTCTAACATGTTTGATAAGCTTAAGATTTTCTTTATCAATGTGGTGCTTATTATCCCAAATATGTTGTCTACACTACCATATATCAGCTGTGCCAGATGTTCACGAAATCTAGTCTCAATGGTTCTCTTAGGTTGCCCAACGTATTTAAGATTACAACCTATCTCATAGATACCCGACATTTCAGTCCTGACCTGACCTGACATAAAGTTGAAAGATTTTCCAATACAAGTTGGGGAAAGGACTTGCAGAAGAAAGCCGTCAAACATTTCGAAGAAATTTTGAAAATAAAGTATTTTCAGCCAGGTACATTGCTCACAACAGCATCATCTTAGCTTTCAAACACACACAAACACATTGACAGTGAGTTTAACATCGATCTCCTGAGTTTATTTAAGAAATCTTCTACGATCCGGGTAAATGAAATGGCTTGGCATTATGAAATAGACAAATACTTGCCTGAACCACGTACTGATAGTTATGAAGATATTTTAGAGCGGTGGAAAAGACACGAAAGCGTTTTTCCAAAGTTGACCATGATGGCCAGAGATTTTTTATCAACGCCTGCATCTTCAGCTCCTGTTGAAAGAAAGTTTTTCAGAGCTGCTCCGTTACAAAAACCCGAAATAGATCAGGCCCCAGGTGGCTAAGATATTGGATGGCGAATGATGAGATAAAACAGTGGTTTGTTTGATCCCCAAGTTCAATCTCCCCGAATCCGACCCTGCTCCGTACATTAGTTAACGTTCAAATACCAAAATATGTATAAAAAAATTGTCACGTTTTATAACAATTTAATGTTTGTTCCTCACCTAAAATACTTTACATTTGTCTTTTTACATAACAAGTTTCATAAATAAAAGTGTTTGTTACAAAGTTCATTCTCATTTTTTAATACTTATTTATTGGAATTATGCACAATAAAATGGCTAAAAAATCAAGTAGCTTGATAGAGATACTTGATTTTTCAAGTACTTGACAAATAAATCCTTGACTTGACCTGTCATTGCAAAACTACTACTTGACTTGAACTTGACTTGATTTCAAGTCAAGTCAGAATATCCAGTCAAGCCGTGTATATAATTATTACTGACTTATTTTTGTTGAAATCGTCATCTGTTTTATTTATTGCATTAAATATGTTTTCTCTGAGTTTAAACGATTTATAAAAAGTCGAAGACGCAGCAAGTGCGTTATGGTAGTGAATTTTCATAAAAATGATCTGGCACAAAATATTTTATTATAACTTTTTTTTCTTGTAACATCGAAATCTAAATTTTGGTGTATAGTTTACTTTTTATATCGTAAACCTACCTACCAAATTTGGTTATCATAGAATTTTTATTTTTTAAGAAAAATTTTTTTCAAAGGAAAACTCAAAATTTTTCCGGAAAACCTTGTCCGATTTTTCTGATTAACGAACTTATCGAAGACATTTACAAAAGGAAGGTACATGCCAAATTTTATCAAAATCGGCCTATTATTCTTTGAGATAAAAATTTTTTTTGAATGAAAACTCAAAATTTTCCCGGAAAACCTCGTCCGATTTTCCTGGCTAACAAACTTATCAAAGCCATTTACAAAAGGAAGGTACATGCCAAATTTTATTAAAATCGGCTTATTACTTTTTGAGATAAGAATTTTTTTCGAATGAAAATTCAAAATTTTCCCGGAAAACCTCGTCCGATTTTCCTGACTAACGAACTTATCCAAGCTATTTACAAAAGAAACGTACATGCCAAATTTTATCAAAATCGGCCCATTATTTTTTGAGTTATCGGTGTGATACATATATATATATATATATATATATATATATATATATATATATATATATATATATATATATATATAATATATATATATATATAAATATATATATAAATATATATATATATATATATATATATATATATATATATATATATATATATATATATATATATATATATATATATATATATATATATATATATATATATATATATATATATATATATATATATAAACATATAAAAATTGAAACTAACCCCGGATAGGGGTTCTAGGGGTCCTAGTTCGCGCTCATTTGCAAAAATTTTTTCAAAATTCAAAAGTCGGGATCTCCCCATTAGTGAATTTTTTCTACGAAAATTCACTAAAAAATTAGTAATTTTCAATTTTAGATCATTTATGGTTAAATGCTTTCTGCGTAAACTGTATTTTTCATATATTCCCAGGGAAACGATTATAAAATTGTAAAATCCGGGCTATTGGCAGCCCATTCAATATCTCATGATATTAATCCAGAAGCAATAGCGGTTATCGAGGAAATTTCGAACCGAAATGATATTATGGGGTGGCGCGCCATCTTGCTGCCATATGAGACTGTCATACTCGTGAACACTTAAATTATCCAACAATCCGATTACTTTTTCCGTAATTATTAATTATTACAAAACTTATTTGTGTCAACATCCTGTATAATTTTGATCAATAAAAGATACTATACTTTAAAAACAATGTTTCACACGGAATATTTCTAAAACGGCTCATTTACATATTACCTGATTATATTTTTAAAATCAGACGAAAGGGGACTTCCATTGTAAGCAATCGTATATAGGTGTTCTGTTTTAAAAAAGCAATGAGGTTAGGTAATTTTTTCGATTTTGCGGTTTTAATTTGGTTTTTCAAAAAGCAAATTCTCACAGCTTCTGAGAAGTTCTGCAACTTTCATTTGGAAAGTTTTTTTCTATCTCCAAAAACTACAGTAGCAGAATATGTATTAATTATGAGACCCTGTACATTAATATTGGTTATGACCGCATTGAAAAGTGGTTTTTTATTGAGGTGGTGGGGGGGGGGGGTGTGCGCTTTCGGGGAGAAACGGGGGGACTGTGTTGGTCGGTTAGTATTGGTTTATTTCTCCTCTTGGGCTTCTATAACCAGTTTCTTTTTTTCATTTATATTTTTTTAATATTTCTTCCCCGCAGAACACCCCTATTCGCCGTGGGTCCAGTCAATTTCTCTTGTTGTTTATGCATATATATATATATATATATATATATATATATATATATATATATATATATATATATATATATATATATATATATATATATATATATATATATATCACCGAGCAGATATTCTCCCTTGACAATCGCTTAGATTTAGTTTTAGCCAACCCAATCCATTCACCTTGAAAAAAGGTTTTTTAACAACAAATTTATCTGCGAAGCATATTACGTTATTTTTCTAAAATTCAGTACCCACGCTGCATTTATAGAAATGTTACTATGTATCAAAATTAAAGATTTTAGTTTAATGGAGAATTGAATTATTAGGATTTGGAATATTTTAATAAATATTCACTACCCTAACGCATTTGCGCAACCAGACTTTTTTTTCCACGCTTGTTTACTATTAATTTCACTTTTTTTATAGAGACAATTATTTTCAATGAAAATTCGCTATCATAACGCACTACAGATCAGCCTCAGGCCACAAGAGAAATGTTGTGGTGCCAACCACCAAGAGAGTCCGAACAAATAAGGCTGCTGGCGAAGAAGATTAAAAAAGAGAAAAAGATCGCTTACAGAAGTCCCACTAGTCATTGACAGAGGTCACAAAAAGTTCAGAAAACTACAAAACAAGTGAAAGTGGAGTAGTAGTGAATTATGTCTATTTGCCTATGTGTGTTGGTGTGTATCATGGAAAAATGTGGTATTAATACAAGTTATGCTTTTATTAGCCAAAAAGAAGAGATATCTGTAAAACGTGAAAGAAAAAAATCTCATAATTTAACCTTTGATGAGATAATGTTCATTTATATCATAAGAATAAAAGTTCTAGATAATAAGCATTAAGGATTTTCATTAACACCATACCTACTTTCATCTTTTGCTTATGGAGAACATTAACTGGGTGTAATTTTGTGAGGATGAATCAGGTTTTTCTTTGCCAGTAGAAAATTTAATAAACCCTTATTTACCTTTGCAGTGCTTTCCTTTTAACACATAATAATTAAGACATCACAAGAGACTCTGTACTTGCCTGCATACCTCGTCTTTCTTATTAGCGAAAACGTACAACGTCATAGTGAAAAGCGCAGAGCGAACAGGTGTATCTCCAGTGATATCGGAGGGCTGAGAGCATCCCATCTGGCCTATATTGATTATCGCTTAATCTTGCTTATCCGACACTGATAGGCTATCGAGTTTTTATATGAAACCCTCATTAACTATCTATTAAAAGTGAGATTGGCTTCCGTATATTCGAGATTGAGAAGTTACAAAAAGCCGACGCACATCCCCAGAAAACAAACACAGCCAGAGTTACAAGTTTGAAACAGTTAATTACGATAACCATTTTAACTTCTTCCAGGTCGATTTTAGTAACGAACTACAGTATCAAAACATATCTTTGTAATAATAAAGGAAGAATTAAATAAGTCTACTTAACCTGGAAAGAAAATGTAAAAAAAAAATTATTATTCAATTGAATGAATCTCCAAGACACTTTCTTTCTCCCTCATAAAAGTCAAAAATGACCTCTTTTAGCTCATCTGAAGAAAATCGACGTAATAATAGTCCGATGGAACTAGGTCAGGTCAAATATAAGGGGGTGTCATCAAACCCGCGGTTCTTTTTATTTAAAACCTTGCCTTATTCGTCACCATAACGGACTTGCTGCGTCAGCCTTTTTAAACTCGATTTCTTAATTAAAGAAGTTGAGTCTGGACGCAGCAAGTGCGTTATGGCCGCAAATTTTTATAAAAACGATCTAGGTAATTTTTTATGAAAATTATATATATATATATATATATATATATATATATATATATATATATATATATATATATATATATATATATAGACATTAGACACAACAATTACGCAAATGCACTAAAAGGTTGTTTAGAAAAATCCCCTAAAAAATTTTGACCACAAAAATTGGCTGAAAATCTTTTTTCTACAAACACTACTTAAAAAACTTTTTTGCAATAAGTTCGATAAAATATTTTCCACGACAATTTCCTAAAATAGTCTTATTTCACAAATTTTTCGGCTAATTTCATTTAAAAAATGTTCCATCAAAACTTTGCCAAACACTTTTTACACAAAAATTCCGAAACAAAATTATTTTTCCAGAAAAATCTTCAAAAAAAAAATGTAAGAAAGTTCGATAATAAAATAAATTACAAATTATATATTCAGATCTAGACGTAGCTGCAGCTTCACAGAGTAAATTATTTTGCCTGACGATGCCTAAAACTGTCGCTGAGAAGAAAACATGTACTTCTGAAGCTACAGAAAAAGTCTCTACACATGTATCAAGTATGGAGCGGTTTCACAGTAAGCGCAATAACAATCTGATCTGCTATTAAAATTGAATTTTAAGTCTTAAAAGTCCTCATTTTTTCATAAGGGAATATTTTGATACAAAACTGGAATAACAGATGTGATCAGATACCGTTGAAATTTAATAAAAGACTATAAAACTATTCAGTTATCACTAGGATCTGCCTCGGTGGTTCAGGGGCAAGCACGTGTGCTTGCTACATTTTTTTCACGTATCCCGTATTCGTTACAGGTTCTTTGCCTAAATGTTGCCAAGTTTGACGTTTTAATCGCACATTTGTCCATTTAAGAGGAAAATCCTAATTTGTTTCTCTTTAAATGCCTAGAACTTTTTTGTCTTTTAACTTACAGATCTAAATTTTGGTACATAGTTTACTTTTCATGATATCCGAGTACCAAATTTGGTTGCCATAACTTTGTTATTTCCGGAAATATAAAAATTATCCGAAAGAAAACACAAAATTTTCCGGGAAACGAATCTATCCAAGCCACTTGCAAAAGAAAGGTGCTAAAATTTTGCCCAATTTTTTTTTAAGTTATCGGTGTGATACATATATGTATTTATATATATATATATATATATATATATATATATATATATATATATATATATATATATATATATATTTATAAAAATCGAAACTGACCCCTGACTTCTAAGAATCCTAATCGCACTCGTTTGTAGAATTTTCTTCAAAATTCATAAGCCACGATCTCCTCTTGAGCAACTTTTTTTTCTGCAAAAATGTGTTAAAATATCTGAAGAATGTAAAAACCACATCTCTATAGGACGATTGATAAAAAATTGTAACAAAAATTCAGTTTTTTCGGGATATTTTAGAAACAAAATATAGGTCAAATATGTTGGTGTCAAATTATTGAGCACCGAAATACGCCACTTTTCCTTAATTCAACCGACTTTGTATCTCTTATAGTTTCAGATCTCTCAATGGCAAGCAGCAAATCTTAGTCATCCTGTAATTAGTCGGTTCATGTTATATACGTTTTATATAGATATGACACACTGACGAACACTCATAAAAGAGAAACCGGTCTGGGTTTTTTTAGACTGTCAAAGTGCATGTAACAAACACTTTAAAAAAAATATTGGTAAAAAAGTGTGAATTGGATGAGAAAACTGGTCTGTTTAAGCAGACTCAACCAGGCTCATTTGAGAAAGATAACATTGTACCAAGTTTAATTAAAATTGGTCAAGTTAAGTTTGCTTTGGTTTAGTTTTCTCCCGGCATTAAATTATGCAACAAAACACATTACAGATTAATTTACAAGACTTTTTATGGTTACAATTACTCCCGGTTAAATGAGTTTAATTTAATCTAATCGAATAAGTACACCAGTTGATATAATTATTGTATAATGAACCTAAATACCCTGAGCTGTATTAGTGCTCGAGTCAATGACGTACGTTGCCCAGAATAAACGCTTCTTCCAATTACATTTACTGCTTACATTATCTGTTCAATAAAAAATCACTCGTGACCACTCATGAAAATTTAATACTGCTATTATAATAGACTGCTACAATGTAACAATTCTCTTAACCAAGAGGTCTGTCTGCAGAATCAACGCTAAAGTGCATTCATACAATACGAACATGTGCAGCGCAGGCCTCTTAGATTGGGAAAAAGCAAAGACTGGGAAATCTAATAAGTAAGTGCTAGGTTTTAAAAGAGATAAGCTTATACGCAATACATCAACAATCATAAAAAAAAGGAAAACGTAGATAAAGACGTCTGCAAGGAATATACAGGCTGCCACATTGAAAACTAAACAGAACGATTTGCGTCAAGAGAATTTTTTTTTAAGGAACGCTGAAACACGTCAATTTTAATATTGAGGGGGACATGTTTTGACATAAAACTCAACTTTGTCACATCAACCCCTTAAGGGTGGTGATAACAACCCTTTTTTAAATAAGGAACATGGGTCGAGTGTTACATCATTTGGAAGCTCTTTCTTTTCTGAATTCAGCACACTAATTTTTTTGGAAGTTTTATCAACTCGTTTAAAAATTATTCACAGTTGGAGTTGCAAGAACGTATTTCATTCATTGTGATAAGAAATGCACTAATTAGTCATTTTTTCGTTAAAAAAACTAAAAAACAATACCAAACGTTCAAATTCAAATTGTTGACCACCAGCTCTGACTTTCTGGAGCATTTGTGGAGTTATTAGACGGCATTTTTCAACAACACGTCGTCGTAATTCTTCCAGAGATTCCCGTTCTGTTGCGAAAATTCTACTCGTTAAATGGTCCCATAGAAAGAAGTCTAAAGGAGCTAAAACCGGTGATCTAGGGGGCCACTCAATAGCACCTCTACGCCCAATTCATTGTTCTGGAAACTATCTGTTCTAAAACTCCCTAACGCGCTGTGAAAAATGCGGAGGAGCACTATCTTGTTGAAACACTAATTGACTTTCTTGATAGCGATCATCATTTTCAACAATGTCAATTAGTAGAGGGTAAACGATACGTTTCGCCACTCAAATTGCGATCAAGAAAAATTGGTCCGATTAAACGGTCTCCAAAAATGCCAGTCCATACATTCAATTTCTGTGGAGTTTGAGTGTGGACTTTGTGAAAATTTCTTGGATTATTATCTGCCCAATACCGACAATTATGACGATGGACTGTAGAGTTTAATAAAAACGTACACTCGTCTGAAAAACAGATATTGAACAGAAAGTTCCCGTTATCAGCTATTCGTGCAGTCAAAGCTCCAGCCACCAATTAAAATCATCTTCATTCAATTGTTGTACAAGATGATTTTTATACGGGTGAAATTTATGATGCTTCAATATTCGCTGAATAATTCTTCTTTTGATGATTGAAACAGTGGCCAATTTTCTCGTGCTCAAAGTTGGGTCTGCAGCAATTTGTCCTAAAACTTCAATCTCAGTAGTCTCATTTCTAACCGGAAATTCACGTTCAGGATCCCGTTTTCTGTTGGCTACTGAACCACTTTGTCGAAACTTTGCAAGTAACTCCAAAATGTATTTTCTGTTAACATGTCTGTTCGGATGTCGTTCATTAAACAAATTTGCGGTACGGTTGGCACAGTCATCGTTTTTGAAAAAAAGAGTAATTATTTCAACTCGTTCTTCTACAGAATACACCATTGTGAAATTAATTTTCGGTAGTACTATCAAGTATCAAACCGACCGATAAACTGAAATAACAAACCGCATTTCTCTCATTCCGATAAGAAATGTTCTGATAGTCAACTTTTTGTTTACAAACGAACGACACATTGACTATCAGCACATTTCTTATCGGAATGAGTGAAATGCGTTTTTGCATCTTCAACTGTGAATAAACGAGTTGATAAAACTTCAAAAAAAAATTAGTGGGCTGAATTCAGAAAAGAAAAGAGCTTTCAAATGATGTAACACTCGACCCATGTTCCCTATTTAAAATATAAGGGTTGTTGTCACCACTCTTAAGGGGTTGATGTGACAAAGTTGAGTTTTATGTCAAAACATGTCCCCCTCAATATTAAAATTAAAGTGTTTGAGCGTTTCTTAAAAAAAATTCTCTGGACGCAAATCGGTCTGTTTCGTTTTCAATGCGTCACCCTATATAAATGTAACAAATATTTGCATGAATGGGAACATTTATCAATTTAATAATACATTTTTTGAACAATCCGAAGGCACAGCAACACGCAACCCTCTTTCCCCATTCATTGCAGGCCTTTTCATGGGAGATTTGAAACAGACCTAGTAAATGAAAGTTACAATTTTCCTAGAATATGGTTTCGTTATGTGGACTGTTTTCGGAGTATTTAATACAAATGTATGCAAAGTAGATATTTTGTTGCCAGATTAAACAGTAAATTTGACTCAATTAAAAATACCATTGAAATAGAAAATTGATGTATTAGGTGATTAAAAATAGAGACACTTTAGAATTCAACATCCACAAAAAGGAAACACCTACTGTGAGTTACTTTTCGATTGACCCACACCATAGTTTTCACGAAAAAAAAAACAGCTAGTTTAAATTTTCTGATTCATAGATTGATACAGTTTCCCTTAAATAAAGAAAGATACAACACAGAACTGAAATATACTACTGAGTATAATGGTTATTCTGTCTGTTTACTGTAAAAATTAACCAATGAAGATAAAACAAAGAAATGTTATCGGAATCTACAGCTTTCAGAAAAGAGAAAACACACAAAACCGTTGTCGGTTTACCATTTGAAACGCGAATCACGAGGGGTTTTAATAGAGTTTTTAAGACGGCCAATTTACAGCTAACGTTTTCTACAAAATAAGCACGTTAAACAATTTGCTAGGTAACCCAAAGGATGAAGATAAAACCACGGAAATGTCGGGAATCTATGAAATAGGTTGTAAGGATTGTCAACTTAAATATATTGGGCAAACTAAAATCTATTGAACCTAGATTTGAAGAACATTTAGCGCAACTGAGATATGGCAGTATTGATAAATCATGTATTGCTCAACATATTTTGGATAATAATCATCGTCTAGATAAAGAAAATCTCAAGTCAATCAAATATGTCACGCAATCGCGACAGTTAGACGCTTACGAAAGTAGATAAATCGTTAAAAAAATAAGAAAAATGTTTCGATGGGCAGAGCAGGTCCAGTTCTGTGTAGTTTGTTGTTTGAATTGCTATCTTAATTATCAGTGTCTTTTTCTTAGAAAGAATGGTAAATAACGGCAACCGGTTTTACCAAAGCAGATAATCTAATCCTAAGATTTTCGACAGTGGGGGTCCGTCTGTATACATTCGTAGTGGATGCTGTTCGGGATTATATTAGACGCTTACGAAAGTATATATATATATATATATATATATATATATATATATATATATATATATATATATATATATATAGTTATAAATTCGAACAAAAATGTTTCGATGAATGGATCAGGCCCGGTCCTGCGTAGTTCATTGTTCGAATCGTTATCTTAATAATCAGTGTCTCTTTCATAGAAGAAATTTTTAATAACGACAACCAGTTTTATAAAAGCAGGTGGTGGAATTTTAATTACAGGGATTTTGCACCTTCGTAGAGGACGCTGTTAGCAATTGCTTGTCAACTAACATATAAACAGTGGTTCTAGTTGTTATTCACTTAGTTTATTCATCCCTCTGATGACGATAACTTTGTAAGCGAAACGATTGTCAGGTCCGCAAACTGTATTGTGATGAATTGTTCTTCAAATGCAGACACACAACCAGATTTTTTTTTATTTTAACAACAACCCACGAGGGCTTACAGCCTAATTACTATCGTACCGTGGGTGTCGACAAGGAGGAAAGAGGCAACTTGTTAATTCTGGACTTGAAGGTTTGGAGGTTCTGGGGAGAAGAAAAAACATGTGCCGGCAAGGAATTCCACAACTTGGAAGTCCTCGGGACAAAAGAGCGAGCATAACAAGATGTTCTCTGTCTGGTGACCCGGACAGTAAAAGGGTGCATTCGCTCTGTTCCCGTGGTAGATCTGTTAGGGGCAGCAAGTGGAGGAACTATGGAAGAAAGCTCCTCTGAGCAGTGCCCCTGCAGATATCTATAAAAGAGAGAGAGAGAGAGGTCACCAACGGCACGTCGGTGGGCAAGGGATGGCAGCCTTTGGGTGAGGGTAGGGTCACCGATGAGACGTATAGCTCTCTTCTGAATGGAGTCCAGGATAGCGAGTGTAGAAGCAGCAGCAGCAGCACCCAAGATGTGGGTGCAGTATTCGTGGTTTGGTCTTATTTGTGAAGTATATAAGGTATAGAGATTAGCTGGTGAAAAGTATTTGCGAGCCCGGAAAAGGAAACCTAATTTCTTAGCAGCCGCTTCTGCAATTAATGTGACATGTTGGTGCCAATTGAGATTTCGATCCACAGAAATGCCAACAAGTGAAAAGGACTCATTACTTTTAATAACTTGGTTGTTCATTGTGATGGGTCTAGGGCTGGTGTATCTCTTATGAGATAGAAAGCAAGACTGTGATTTGGTGGGGTTGAATTGTACAAGATTTCTACTTCCCCAGTCTAATATTTTTTGGAGATCCACGGAGGTCGAACCCTCCATGAGTCTGCGATCTTCATCTAATTGGGATAAAGAGACAGGTTTAGAATATTGTATATTTGAGTGGAGGGTGCTGTCGTCCGCGTAACTGTGAACTGGGTTGGATGTGCTAGAGAGGAGGTCATTGATGTGGAGAAGAAACAGAGTAGGGGCTAAAGCTGAACCTTGAGAAACTCCTGCATTAATTGGATACAGTTTAGAGGAATGGCCATCCACAACAGAAATGCTCCGGTTGGAGAGAAAATTTGTTGTCCACGTACAGAGTTATCGTGGTAGGCCATAGGCCGGTAGTTTATTAAGCAGCGCTGCGTGCCAGACCTGGTCGGAAGCTTTGGATATGCCTAGAGCGACAATCTGGGATTCACCGTGTAGTTCCATAGACTTGTTCCAAGAATGGGTGACAAAGGAAAGGAAGTCGGCAGTTGATCTGCGCTGACGGAATCCATACTGCCTGTCGTTGATTAGACTGTGTTTTTCAAGAAATTTTAGTAATTAGGTGTTTATATACTTTTCCATCACGTTAGAGACGACTGAAAGGAGAGAAATAGGTCTGTAGTTGCTAGGAAGCTCTTTGGATCCTTTCTTGAGGACGGGTTGGACTCGAGCAGTGTTCCAGTTACTAGGGAATATGCCTCTATTGTAAGATGTCTGAAACAGACGAGTCAGGACAGGAGCAAGTTCTGGTGCGCATTTTTTGAGAACAATTTCTGGGATGTCGTCAAGGCCAGAGGCTTTCCTGGTATTAAATTCGCCGCTGTCAAGAATGTTGAGAGCGGGTAATGAGTTCTCGGCCGTCGACATGTTCAGTGGCTCATTGCTCGGGTATAAAAAAGCTCTGAAAGTCCGACTATTGTTGTTGCCTTGATTTTTTTGATTTTTTGATTCTTTATTTCCCTCCATATTATAAGTGTGTGCACAAGTATGTGCATATTGTATTTACAACTTAAATTAAATATTGTTTTGATTTGTTTTTAGAATAATGAATGATGTTTTTGTTATCACTGCTATATTTGTATTTGTATACTCTGTATGTGATCCTATTTTGGGGGCAACCCCGTTGGTATCCAAATAAATAAATAAATAAATAAATAAATAAATTAAGCGAAAAGAGCATCTTTCGTACCTTTTTAGTTTTGAAAATGATATCCATCATTTTATGCGCGACATTGAGGACTGTTGGTGGTTTAACATTTGGAGGTGGGTTGAGAGTAGAATTGCCGGCGTACAACGAGGCAAAAAGTTCAGCGTTGCCCAGGGCGGTAGAAACAATTTCATCCCCTGAGACAAGAGGTGGGAACGTGCTCTTGCAGAAATTATTCCCAATAGATATGTTATGAATTACCGGTGACACTGATCTTTCAGATATTCTAGAAATATCCACGTTGTTCAACGAACATTCTGGAAAATATCTTCTTTAGCAGCTTGAAAACCACACTTCTGACACCAGTTGCTACGTTCTTCGGGCTTCTGGATTTGTCGACTAACAAAACACAGCTTTTTAAACTACTACTTTATTATAACCAGCCATTTCCCAACACCACTATCAACTAAAATACTTCTCTCTATTACTAAATATCTATAGTTTTTTCTCGCCCCTATTAATTCACACTACACTGATTCGCTTAATACTCTATGATCACTTATTCTGCACCAACACTAACTCAATACTGAACTAACTCACTTTTTTGATACAGGAGGGAGAAATATTCATGCAGACCCCATTCACGACACCGTAGTGCCGTGGGCTTTCGAGGTACTGTGAGACTGTACTCACTAAAACTCCCTTCTGCGGAGTACCGGACCTTAGTCCATACGTCCGTCGGAAAGATTTCACACAATGACGTTTGGGTTTGAATGTTTCCATTCTGTTCTGTTCTGGGGGCGTTAGCGGGTAAGTATAAGCTTTGGACGCTTATGTTTATGTGGAAGTTGCTCATCGTAGGCGGTGGCACTACGGAGAAGAGCATATAGGTGAGAAGCGGCTTTTGCGAACTGAGCTGTGGATAGTTGAGTTATAAACTCAAGTATCGAAAGCATTTCCAGATCAGAGTGAATCTGACTGTTTCTGACAAACCATGGCGCTCCGGTAACCATTCTCAGAATTTTATTCTGGATGATTTGAAGGGTCTTGATGTGTGTTGCGGCCGCGGTGGCCCATGCAGGGGATGCATAGGCCAAGGCTGGCCGGATTATGACTTTGTACATGAGCAACTTATTGTTCATGGACAATTTGGAATTTCTATTTAGAAGTGGGAACAGCTTCGAGATGAACATCGAGGCTTTTCGCCGGGCGTGTTGGACATGGGGGCGCCATGTTAAGTGTTTGTCGAGGAAAACCGCGAGGTATTTGGCGAAATCTTGCCAGGGAATTAGACGGTTGTCTAATGATATGTGTTCGTGAGGTGTGTGTCTCCTCTTGGAAAATAGGACTGCTGAACATTTATCGGGGTTTATGACTAGAAGGGATTTTCTATAACAGCCTTGCAGCTCGATTACGGCGGTCCGAAGTCGTTCGGTTATTATCCTCGGCTGTGTGGAGCTGCTGAGGATGGTAGTGTCGTCTGCGTACAGTGCGTATGTCACGTTTAGGGGCGCTGTCGGAATGTCTGCGACAAATATATTGTACAGCAGAGGGGAGACAACAGAACCCTGCGGGAGACCAGCCGTGACTGAGTATTGTCTAGATCTGGCTCCCAGATGTTTGATCTGGTACTTCCTCTGTTGCAGGTATGACCTGCGTAGCAGAATCAGAGGGAGAGGATAATTAAATGATACAAGTTTAGTTAGGAGGCCCGCATGCCAAACCCTATTGAAGGCTTGAGCAATGTCAAGAAATATTGCACCAGTTGACTTGTTTTTATTAAATCCTTCGGTGATGTTTTCCACCACACGAAGGAATTGGTCTGTGGTGGAGTGCTGGTGTCTGAATCCAAATTGCTCGTCCGGGAGGATATGATTTTCAGAGGTGAATGAAGCTAGCCTTTTCTGAATCAGTTTTTCGGCGATTTTGCCGATGACTGGTAGTAGGCTAATGGGCCTGTAGTTCTGAGGGAATAACGGATCTTTGCCGAGTTTCGGGATGTTGATAATATCGGCAAGTTTCCACATGGAAGGAAAATGTTGAAATCGCAGCATGGCATTCACAATCGTAACTAGGAATACCACGGCTTTGCGGAGGAGGTTCTAACTCAGTCTATGTGCCGTTCGTCTATTTATACTCTCCATAGAGATTCTAGACCTTCAACGCTGGTCTACACTTGTCACTTCTGGTCCCTTCTAGAAATTTAATTCTAAAGCGTTCGCTGTTACCAAGACACTGTACAACTGGCCTCTGATCATAGAAGTAAACATAAATCTCATATATATATATATATATATATATATATATATATATATATATATATATATATATATATATATATATATATATATATATATATATATATATATATATATATATATATATGTATATATATATATATATTATTTATTATTAATTCATATTATACATTATGTCGTACAAAAAAGCTATGCTTGTGCTTGCATTAGGACACGATTTTGAACAGCCTCTTCTGAAACCTCTAAATGTCAAATTATTTTGCTCTGTCACTTTCTAATTTTCAACTTAAGTTTTTTTCAGCTGCGGTTCCCATTCCCACCATTTAGAATCCATTTAATACAAAAACAATTCCTTCTTTCAAATCAAAACTTCCCAAAAAACATTATTCTGTAATATAAAAATTTTGGCAGTCTTATGTGACTGACTCTTTTTTTTTGACCACTATGTTTACGGCATCGGATTGCGTAACCTTTCCCCAATTTAACAGATCCCCATCTCACACGGTTTACGATATCCCCATGCCTAAGCTCAGAAAACGGGCGGCCTGTAGATATCACCTTGTGATCGACTGTTGTTATTTAGTTTTGGTTTTATTTAGTTTAATGTGGCCATTAGTCAACTGTCATTATTATTATAACTTACTTATTAAGGAGGGGTATAACTTTATGTCTTCAAAAGGCTGGCGTTGGAAATGTCGCTCTTGCATAAAGCTTTTTATTCTACTATGAAGTATGGTTTCCTAAATACTTACCAGAACTTTGTTGTGTTTTATCGGATGATAATTATTTGATAAAGTTATGTCAAGTACCTGCATTTTAAACTATCAACAAATTATAGTCAATGCATGTTTTTTAAATGTGTCAGTTTGATTATCCCAATAACATAACATAACATAACATAACATTTATTTAACCATCAACATTTACATGGTTCGTCGCACATAAAATAGTAAAATAATTGTATACTGGACTCACTCATGACAAATAGTGGGTGACAATATACATAAAATAAAACAAAATATAAAATGAGCTGACAAAAACACACAACAGTTAATTAAAAATTAAATTCTTCAATTGAATATATAGGTCTCTCTATTAATTTTCTTTTTATCACAGATGCAAACTGTCTTCTAGGCAATTCCCTGACCACCACTGGAAGTGAATTAAACAACCTAACTCCAGTATACCCATGGCTCCTCTGCGTGCGGCTTATTCTGTGATGAGGAATCACAAATTGACTTTTACCTCTAGTTTCGTAACTGTGAACCTGTTCATGAGAGATAAAACTGGCCTGATGGTCATAAATGTAAAGAAGGCAAGTAATTATATAACTTGCTGGTAGGGTAAGTATTTTATACCTCTGGAATAGTTCTCTACAACTGTGGTCCTGAGGAACGTTAGCAATCGCCGTAATTGCTCTTTTCTGTTGTAAAAAGACAGGTTCTGCATGTGGCGAGGATCCCCACAGCAAAATCCCATAGGTTGCAATGCTTTGAAAGTGAGCATAGTAAGTAACCCTTGCGGCGCTTTCATCTATGATGTATCTTATTCTACGGATTGAGTAGATGGCTGAAGATAATTTTTTACACATTTGGTCTATGTGGGGTTTCCAGCTTAAACAACCATCAATATGAAAGCCTAAAACTTTAATATTTTCGCCTGAGTTCTGTAGATAGTCCCTGGTAGTTATGACAAGTCTTGATGTTTTTTCTGCATTAAGCAATAACTTGTTTGCCTTGACCCATGCTTCCACCTGCTGGATGGATTGGTCACCTTTGTGTTTTATAAGGTTTGGAACTGCTTTATTAATTACTGTCGTGTCATCTGCGAAGATGCAACTTCTGTCTGCCCTAATGTTTTCGGGCAAATCGTTAATATATAATAGGAAGAGCATTGGCCCCAGTATAGAGCCTTGTGGTACTCCCAAGTCTACCTGTTTAAAATTTGATGTGGTATTTTGCCAGCTAACCAACTGCACCCTGTTCCTTAAATATTATTGTAAAAGTGTTCCTATTCTGCCTCTCATTCCATAATATTCCTACTTAGAGATAAGGATCTGGTGGTTTACCATATTAAAGGCTTTGCTAAGATCAAAACACAATATCCCGGCATTTTCTTTGTGATCAAGTGCTTCCAAGACAAAATCAGCTATATATGTCATCGCCGTAGTTGTTGACCTATTTCTTCTGAATCCATGCTGGGAATGGTTTAGGATTTCCTGCCTATCAATATAGCTTGCTAATCTCTCTTTAATAAGTGCTTCCAAAATTTTCGAGATTATAGAGAGAATATAAATTGGCCTATAATTGTTGCAATCGTTCATGTCGCCATTTTTTGGGGAAGGAATTATCTTTGCAATTTTTAATAGATTTGGAAATATACCCCGAGCAAAGCACATATTGACAACTTTGCTCAGTGGGTCTGCAATCACGTGGATTATCCTTTTTAAAAGTACTATGTTTAATCCAAAGATGTCACAAGCTAGCATAACTTCACGTGGGGATGTGTCCTCGAGAAACATTGACCCATTGTTCCGCAGTTTGACACGTTTTATATAGGAATGGCACTTTTTGACGTGTGTTCTACTGGCACCAAATTATCCTCACCAATTCTGGAAAAATGGCAATTTAGACAGTCCGCACTTAGTGTACTTGCTCCTTGGTTAATCCTCGAGGTTTTTATATTCGAATTTATCAACTTCCAGATGATTTTAGATTTATTATCAGCATTTGTAATTCTATCTCTGTTATATTTTCTAATAGAAGTGTCAATATGTGTCCTTAGTTGTTTCTTTAGGCTTTCATAAAGAGTTTTTGAGTTATCATCTCTTTTTACTCTAAAGATTGTATATGCAGCATCTACCTGATTCTTAAGTTTTATGATAATTTCACTCCGGAAAATGTGTTCTTTAACAGAGATAACCCTATTCCTTTTCACACGGAAGCAATTTTCAAAGCTTTCCATTTGAGCTTCATGGAAACGAACATAAGATTCTTCAGCATTTGGTACCAGAAGTGAATGTTTTGCAACTGGTGTATGAAAAGCTGAACACTATCACTGTTATTTGTATCCCTTACATTATGAAACTTATCCTCTTGTTTGTTGTCCTCATATATCAGGAGTTTCTGCGCAAGATGGTCCGACAGGTGTAAATTCACAGTTTTCGCTAGACAGTTGTTTAGGTTTATATTTGAATATTGTCTATACAAGTTGCAGATGTCTTTGTTATTCTAGATGCTTCTGAAAATAGATTATTAAGTCCATAGGACACAAACAGATGATGAAGTTTGGTACTCTCCATTGTTGACTCCAAAATATTCACATTAAAGTCTCCAGCGACGAAAAGGTTATTAACCCCACTATTAGTGAATTTTCTTAAAAAAAATTCACTAATGAGGAGATCCTAACCTTGGAATTTTGACAAAATTTCTTCAAATGAGCGCTATTTAGGACCCCCGGAACCCAAATCCGAGGTCAGTTTCAGACTTTATATGTTTATATATATATATATATATATATATATATATATATATATATATATATATATATATATATATATATATATATATATATATATATATATATATATGTGTCACACCTATAACTTAAAAAATAATGAACCGATTTTGATAAAATTTGGCACATACCTTCCTTTCGCAAGTCGCTTGGATAAGTTCGTTAGCCAGGAAAATCCGCCGAGGTTTTCCAGGAAAATTTTGTATTTTCTTTCCAAAAAAATCGAAAAAAAATTATATCACCAAAATTAACAAAGTAAGGGCAACCAAATTTCATACGCGCAAGTTACCTACCAAAATTTAGCTCCGTCGGTTAAAGGACAAAAAAGCTACAGGCATTCAAAGAAAAATAAATTTGGGTTCTCCTCAAAACGTCAAAATCGCGATTTTAAACGTCAAAATTGGTGAGTACCTTCCTTTTGCAAGTGGCTTGGATATGTTCGTTATACAGGAAAATCCGACGAGGTTTTCCCAGAAAATTTTGTGTTTTCTTTCGAAAAAAATTTATATCTCCAAAATTAACAAAGTAAGGGCAACCAAATTTTATACGCGGATTTATATCATTATAGGCAAGTTACCTACCAAAATTTAGCTCTGTAGGTCAAAAGACAAAAAAGTTATAGGCATTTAAACAAAAATAAATTGGGGTTTTTCACAAAACGTCAAAGTTGCGATTTAAACGTCAAAATTGGCAACATTTAGGAAAAGAACTTGAATCTAATACGGGCTATGGAAATAAAATGTCTCAAGAAGAATGTTTTACAAACCCTGAAGTCTTAGTTTCAACCGTCATTGTCCTTCATTTTAATAAAATGTTTCCAGAAAATTCATTTCAAATAGACCCTTTCTTTGATGCGTGGCAGTAGCCTTAGCTACAGAGTTTATCGTTAATAGTATATAATTTTTGTAGAATTTTCGTAAAAAAAATCAATAAAGTTCAATATATCTGTTATTATACCAGATATGAAAAAAAATTGTATATATTAATTATAGGGTGTCTTGAGCTACATCTTAAAAAATTATTTGTACAATTACAGGTGGCCCATAAGTCGTTGTTAATACAAATTTTCTTTTTTTTTTAATCAAACACGCCTTATGTTATTGCATTTTTGCATTTTCCATCGAAATATAATGCATGTTTGTAAGAACACACTGGACGCAGTAAGTGCGTTATGGTAGCGAATTTTGATCAAATGCTTAATATTTGAATAGTTCAATTTGCTATTAACCTATAAGGTTGACCAAAAAACGAGTTTTTTCGGGAACACTTTAAGTTTACTTTCGGAAATTTTTGTACATTTTCAAACAATAAAGTTATTTTGATGAAACATGGCACATTGTTTTTACTATATAGATTACACTGGTAACCAAATTTGATGCCTGCTTTCTTAAAAAAACACACATTATTGCTATTAAAAAATAGTTTTATGAAAATTCACTACCATAACACACTTGCTGCGTCCCGAGATTTTTTTTATTAAAGTACCAAGTGCAATGTCAGCTTTTTCCATAAAAACTTGCATGTCAGCTCCTGGGGGGCGATAAACTGATAGAACGGTTATGTCTAGACTTGGAAGTCAAGCTGCAGCTATCTCTATACAACCCTCAACAGACAGGTTAGTTATCAGATCAATTGACTCATATTCCACTCCTTCTCTTACCAATATCATAGCACCACCACGAGAAGTTGATTGTCTTGGAAAGCAATTTGCTATTCTGTAGCCTTGTATTATGATCTTGTTTACGTTGTCATTAGTCAGCCAATGTTCTCTAAAGCAAGCTATACAGCAGTCTTCTAATTTTAAACAATTTTCTAGGAAATCTGTTTTCCTAGGCAGTCCTTGTAAGTTCAGGTTAGTCAAAGCAAAACAACTTTTTTGAGAATTTTTATGCATCGAATTTTGCATTATCTCTTCGTCGAAAAAAACTATATCTGGATACTGTTACCCCAGTGAGCCAATTTTGAGCATCATAAATTTCACTTAACAGCGCAAAGTCTGCTTCTATCTTGAAAGATATAATTTTTGCGCCCTCTCTCACCGGACAGTCATCCACAGTGAAATCACTTCGCTTGAAAGTTTTGTGAAGATGGTTCAAAATAGTTTCCTTTTTTGTGTTCAACCCCACTCTTCCCAAATGGATAACAGGTTTTTTGGCGAGAGCTTGAAAAGTAGCTGTATTATTCTGCGTCGAACCAGTTCCTAAAGCCATATTTTTCTTCTGTTTAATATTATGGGTTTTCTCTACTTTCTGCATTATGTGATCGTCATTTAATTTTTCAAGCGTTTGTGATACTCTCCCATCGTATTCATTTGACATTTTGGTATCCCTATATTTCACATGCTTTGTCATACCTTCATTGGAAATTTTCGGCAACGTGGCAACGCTGCCACCTTCACTTTGCAAGAAGTTCTTTTTATCGGAGGGTAATAGTTCAATGATAAGATTTTTATCATTTATTGATTTCTCCAAATTACTATTTAATATGCGAAGGCATTCTATTTCCTTTCTATTAACTTTGAGTTCACATTTTAGATTGTTTACATTCACACTGTTTTCCAGGTTAGGAATCACTTCAGCCATAGAATCACTAAAAACATCCCCGCTACAGTCACATTTCTTAGAACTTACAAAACTGCGAAGTTCTGGACTAGTTACAATATTGTCTGGAACACTATTTTTCAAAATAATGTCTATCAATACTTCTTTTTTAAATTTGTTCAGCTCGTTAACAAGCACATTTGTCAGGGCCATGTTGCCAATCTCTCTCTAGAAATAGTTAGCGGCTTCAACCTGCTTTCGAATACCTATTGCAAAAATTTCTCTAGTCAGATAACCCATCCTGTTAAAAATAAACGCGTCATTTCACTGGTACATTTTATATTTAGGTTAATAGCTATTTGATGTATGTTTATCACCGGCCTTCACAAAAAGCATAAATATTTTATTTTCTTTCATAAAAACAGAAAGAAACAAGAGACTAGTTTAAAGAACAACATTACACAATCGAGTAATGTTCTTGAACATCACAGCAAGATCAAAAAGTAATCGACTGGTGCATTATTTTAATAGTGGAAATTTATAAATAAAAATGTCCAGGTGCTTTTCAGTTCACAACGTCCGCCCACAGAAATTTCAATGTCTTCTATTTTTGAAACACATGACACAGTCCTTAACACATGTAATAAATATGACCGTATATTTAATTATTTCCGTTGTTACTAATAGAAATTATCATTTTTCAAAATTATATTAATATTCCAAAACAAAAACAGATTGCCTTGATTAATGTGTTTCTAATATTTATGATAAATGGTAAGAAATAAAAACATTCACAAAATCTACTCTATAGAGATTTTTTTTTTTTTGATTAGACGATTTTAAAGGTAAATACTCACACTCAACCTGAGTTTCGCTGTTTCCCGAAGAAAACTTGGTTGGTTAGCTAACGTCAAGCATACGTCAAAATTGATGGAGACGTATCATCTTTATATTTTTTGAGAAACTGTATATGGTGCAGTTTCTGAATAAGAAACAGGTTTACGCAAAATGAAGATGAAATAATATGGATCCAGTACAGTATTATCAAAGATGATTAGAGTGTTTTTTCTACTTGAAAATGTCAAGAGAATTTGGATGTGGCAGTGTCAAAGATTTTCGGCATTTTTATTTGGATATTTATTTTAAAAAAATTATTGTTTACCTGCACAAGCAATGCTTCTATGCAAGAAAACACTGTATAATTAAATTTCAATTAGTATTACGAGGGCGAGTCAATAACTCCGTAACTTTTTGAATTTCCCGCCCCTTCACCAGAAGGGCAACACTGCTCCTGTCAACAAGCATCTGTCGGTTGACTCCTGTCACATTTTGAACAACCTGCGTCATTTAGTTTGTGTTAGATAGCCATTGAAAGCAGACAACCTCTTGAGTTATAACGAAAATGGAAAAAAGTGAATTTCGTGTGCTCATCAAACGTTACTTTTTGCGGAAAAAACCATCACTCAAACCAAGGTTAAGCTTGATAAATACTATGGGGACTCTGCACCATCAAATTCCATGGTAAAAAAATGGTTTACTGAATTCCGTTGCGGCCGCACAAGCACAAATGACGCCGAACGTTCTGGACGCCCAGTTAAGGTCGCTACACCAGGAGCAATTGAAAAAATTAACGATGTGGCCGATGGGAGATTGAAAGTGCGGGTGATTGTGGAAGCCATGGGCATATCACATGGCTCAGTGGTTTCGATTTTGTATGGTCACTTGGGTATCAGAAAGCTATCCGCAAGATGGGTGCCGCGTTTGCTCACAATCGACCACAAACGCAATCGTGTGACAACTCCGAGGGAGTGTTTGGCGTTGATCAACCGCAACAGGGACCAGTTTTTGCGCCGTTTCGTAACCGTGAACGAAACATGGGTTCACCACAACACACCATAAACCAAGCAGCAGTCAAAACAGTGGGTTTCTCCGTGCGAATCGGCGCCGAAGAAGGCCAAGGTGGGTTTGTCAGCCAATAAAGTCATGGCGACCGTTTTTGGGGATGCACGCGGTATAATCCACATTGATTACCTTCAAAAGGGAAGAAGAATCAATGGCGAATATTATACCAATTTATTGGACCGATTCAATGACGATTTGAAGAAAAAACGACCGCATTTGGCCAAGAAAAAAAGTATTTTCCACCACGACAATGCAAGGATGGACACATGTATAGTCTTCATGGCGAAATTGCATAAATTGGGCTACGAATTGCTCCATCATCCGCCCTATTCTCAAGATTTAGCCCCGAGTGGCTTTTTCTTGCTTTTTTTACTGAATTTTCGTAGAAAAAAATGTTAAGGCGATATTTTTCAAACATGTTTTTAGCGGATTTTTGTAAAAAAAAATTGGGTTTTTTCATAAACACTTATTTCTGCGAATTTTTGTGTTCTCCTATGGTCTCCCGAAGGAAAAAAGCCTGCACGCAGCAAGTTCGTTATGGCAGTGATTTTCATAAAAAAAATTTAATAAAAATCATCAAATTTGGTTGGCAGTATAACCTATATAATAAAAACAATATACTATATTTCATCAAAACAACAATTTTCAGAAAATAAACTTAAAATATTCCAGAAAAACCCATCTAAAAAGAAATTGCATGAAAAGTTGCAAACAATTTTTTTCACGAAAATCCGAAAACATTTTTTTACAATAACTTATTATACATTCATTATTAATTACCAAAATCTCATAAAAATCTTACAAAAAAAGATTTCTACGGAAACACAAAACAAATTTCTGCGAAAACTGACTAAATGTTTTTTACACAAAAATTTGCCAAAACAATACATAAAATTAAAAGTACATACCCACTATGTAATTATAATTGAAAAAAAAAGAACATTTAAGAAATATTTTTTGTTACTTCTCACGGAAATTTCAACCATTTGAAGTAATTTAAAAAAATCAGGACGCAAAGTGCGTTATAATAGTGAATTTTCATTATAATTTTACAGTATTAGTACGGCATATTACTAAATGTAATACTTTTAATTTAAACAGACGTCGAAGATCGGGTTTAGAGGTCCTAATACAAGCTCATGTATTGGCAAGAGATCATAAAAAGTATTTTTATCATTAATTCGTGGATTAGGCCTCTTGGGGATACCACGCTAAAAAACGCGCCAGCGACCCTAACTCCCCAGTCTATATGACAATTATTGGGTCAAGGTGGTGTGGGAACGGGTCAATACACTACATTACATTTGTATTTCTCATAAGAAATTTGCAACAAACATTGCTTCATTGACTGTTGTTTTATGCCACTCAAGGTTTAAATGAGGTTTTTAAATTACTGAGGCGAGTTAATATGACTCAGAATGTGTATATATGCCTGCATGCATACTGCTTTGAAACTCTTAAGATATATTCCATATTTAGCCAGGCGAAAATGCAAAATGCGTCCGTCCATCTTAAACAAAAACAAACACTTCGAAGGGAAACCCATTTAGAGCCGTTTTGTCGGCAATGTTTATCATCGACAGTTGTCAGTAAAAATTGCTTCACTAACATGAAACATTTCGACTTTTCAAAATAATGTGTTGGATACCGTCTGCTATTAGCATATACGGTTGTATTTATCATCGGCAATTCACAACGGAAATTGCTTCATTCACTTTTCATACTCATTTGAGGTTGGAAACTAAAATATAAACAAACACTTCGAAGGGAAGCCCATTTAGAGCCATTTTCTCGGTTATGTTTATCATCGACAGTTGTCAGTAGAAATTGTTTCATTACCATGAAACATTGCGAGTTTTCAAAATAATATATTGGATACCGTTTGCTATTAGCATATACAGTTGGATTTATCATCAGCAATTTGCAACGGAAATTGTTTCATTGACTTTACTAAAGTGATTAATTCACCTCACTGTCCGGGAAATTTGTGTCGGGACCGACGGCTTTACGCCCCCTGTGAAAGGCGGAACGTTCAGACTAACTTGCTCAATCACAATGGCACAACCTCTGTTGATGTTACTGATGTACTTAAAAATGAAGAAGAGGGGGAAATCTGGGATCGAACCCAGTACCCTTGGGTCCAAAGGCCCACGTTTTCCCCTGGACCACCATGCGACTGAAAATTAACTTTTAACATTTCCGTTTTTCTACTGCTTTCCGCAAAATATGTCAAATATCGATTTATGTAGATGACGCCATATTATAATTTATTTACATTATAAAAACCTTTGTTCACCCCTTGATTTCCTTCTATATTTAAAATGGCCCTTGGTAATAGTCATCTGGCAACAGTGCACATCGTCCGGGGTCCACTTCTGCGTTCCGATTCCACCCGAATTGTTTGTTTATACTGAGGTGTCTACAAGACAGGATTACCATATATATATATATATATATATATATATATATATATATATATATATATATATATATATATATATATATATATATATATATATATATATATATATATACATATGTATAGTATACATACATATAATTTTCTATGAAAATTCTCTGCGATAACGCACTTGCGGCGGCCAGACTTTTTGCCATTAGGAACATAGAAAGTGTACACCTTAGTTTTAAAAAATATAATTTTTTCCGCAATATTTTTAATCTGTCGTTAGAGAAAAAGTTACTGATAACATAAAAATCGGCATAAAATAACAATAAAATCTTAAAATAATAGTTTAAAAATTGTATCTCTGCATTTCTAATTAGATAAGCAAGGTATTTGTCATTTGTACATTTTCTTTACATGTATATTACAAAAAGTGTAGGCAGAAATTAAGTCTGTTCAAAACGTAAACCGTACCTAGGCAAACACGCGAATAAATTTAAATGCATGCTAAATTGTGACTAATGCACCAGCGTTATCAGTAAAAGACTACCAGCTTGTTATCTCCGAAGATAATATACAGAGGTCATCGTTCAAACAGCCGTACATTTGCATGTTCTACTTTGTAATCACCAACGTTATCTTTGTGATTCCTTTCTTTCCACTAACTAATATAATAACATTTTAACTGTATGACTAACAATATATTACACCTAAGATAAATGCAATTATTGTTTTTATTTTTTATTACGAATAATGGTTTGTGCAACACTGTCCGCAATATACTGGACATAATATCAACCATTTACTCTGTAATTGTTCTGCATAATTCCAATAATATAACTATTGTCCACGGTGTTACAAACTATTTCTCAAAAGTGTTTATTATCACGTCTGTAACTTACCAGTCTTAAGTGTCACAAAAGAAATTGGTGGAACTAATATCATTAAAGAAGTTTACTGAAAGTTTTATTAGAAAACGAGGGGTTGGCCACTAACCAGCAAATGTAACGAGTGATCATCAAATACGAAGGTCGATCAATAAGTACCCGTGTTTGAACGCATATGGCATATGGCGTTGCTGAGGGAAGTTGACATCACCGTCGTGTACTGTACAGTCTTGGATTACATAAGCAGTGGGTCCAAATCCGCCGGGCTGTTCTTCGACATTTCGAAAGCGTTTGATGCGGTCAACCATTCCCTTTTATTGAAAAAATTGGAGTATTAGGACATAAAAGGAAATGCATATTTATGGCTAAAAAGCTACCTGTCTGGGAGAAGTCAGGGTGGTAAGAACTATATGTATGGATTTTCAGCCGTGTCGAGCGGCGTGCCACAGGGCAGCATATTAGGCCCTGTTTTGTTTACAATTTTTCTTAACGATATTGCTTATGAGCTCCAACAATACCACTTAACTTTGCACGCAGATGACACCACTGCTGCAATCTCAGGGTAAAGTTTTGAAGAGCTTGGTGCTGCAGCTAATGTATGTGTGTCTGAGATGTTCGCGAAATGGTCTGGTTCTTAACACGCGGAAGACTGAAATGCTTCTTTTTTCTCCGGTGGGTGTGCATCCGAATCTGAGCCTATATGTGAGATCTAATAACGATTCAATAAGACAGTAAAGTCTGTAAAGTTTTTGGAGCTCCATCTGGATTCTAACTTATCATGGGATGTCCATGTTGACCATGTGGTGGCCTCTCTTGCATCTAGGAATTACGCGTAGCTGCAGCTGCGGGATTCCTCGAGTACTCAGGCGTTGTTGACATGCTACTATGGCAGTGTCAACTGTCTCCTGGCATATGGTTTGCTGTGTTGGGGCGGCTGTGTGCATCTGGGGAGGGTTCTGTTGATGCAGAAGAGAATTGTCCGCACCATTTTTGGCCTGCCGTCTTCCGCATCTTGTAGACCATTATTTATACGGTATGGCATTTTAACAGTGACGTGCCTATATATGCTTGAGGCGCTTTGTTATGTCAGAAAAAATATTGCAATTTTTAGTACCTGCGGTAATATTACATCATATGAAACAAGACAGGCTAAAAATGTGTATGTTCCCCTTATAGGATCGAACAGATTAAACGGGCACCTCGCAACACTGCAATACGCTTATATAATCATGTACCTGACAGCGTCAAAAATTTGAGCAGCCTCAGGCAATTTAAGCTTAAAATCGTTTTTAGAGAGCATTTTTTTTTATTCTGTGGACGAATATTTTAATTTTAAATTTCAGCGTTGATAAGCTCTTTTTTGTGTTTTGACTATTTCCGATATCTTGTCGAGATCTATGGAGCAGTTGTAATAAATAAATAAATAAATCCGTCAAGCGACACCATACTAAACTTCGGACTGATTCATTGGCTAGTTATTATTTACCGGCCAGTTGTATCACAGGTATTTCGTGTTTCTCAATAAAATGAAAAAAAGGGCAATGTCGATGCGTATTTAGCTTTTAATTTATGGGTGGAAGAAGATGCGAGGAAATAAAAGCGAAATTGGATGCTGTCTATGGGGACCCTTCAACATCTATGACAACCGTGAGATATTGGACCAACGAATTTAAACATGTTCGTACATCTGTTTTGGATGAGGAGCGGCCAGGCCGCCCGGCAGACGTAGTTACGGAGAAAATCGTTAAAAAGGTCAACGACATGATTCTCAATGATCGCCGGGTTAAAGTGCGCGAAGTAGCACAGTAGCAGAGGCCGTAGGCGTGTTGTACGAGAAAACTGCAATCAATATTTTACATGATAGGTAAAGGATGAGAAAAGTGTCGCCCCGATGGATGCGTCGAGTCGTCAACGTTGATAAAAACTGCATACATTATCATACGCCAGAGACCAAGCGGCAGTCGAAACGATGGATTTTTCTGGGTGAATCTGCTTGAAAGAAGGCAAAGACGGTCCCATCGCCCGGAAAGGTCAGGGTCACGATTTTGGGGATTCGAAGGGAATAATCCTCATTGACTTTTTGCAGAAAGGAAAAACGATCACGGGGCAGTACTAAAGTGAATTATTAGACCGGCCCCATTTGGCTAAGAAAAATGTGCTGCCGTACACAACGTACCCGCCCGACCTGGGTCCCTGAGACTTCTTTCTGTTCCCCCACATAAAAGCATGGTACGGGGGATAAGAATTCTGCTGAAACGAGCAGGTTATCGCAGAGACAAAACCGTATCTTGAAGTTTTACAAATCGTGTTTTTTGGAGTGGTTAAAGAAATGGCAGAAACGTTGGGAAGAGTGTATCGACTTAAAAGCAGATTACGTTAAAAAAGATTTAAACAATTGTAAAAACCTGCGTCTTCATTCGTAACACGGGTATTTATTGAGCGACCCTCGTATACTATATGTCAATTTGCCTAATGTTGCAGTTGTTTTACATGCGCCGCGAATATTTCATTCGTCTGTCAATCTTTCAAATAGCTGTTAAATGTACCGTTTAGCATTGGGGGATCGTCGATCCTTCTTAATGCTCGTATTATGTAATCGTTACATTCGGATTCGGTATTCGTTACTTAGTAAACATTAGCGATAAGTACGTTGTGTGTGGTTCAGTGGACTCGATACCGATTCGATTATCAAGTATCTACACACTAGACATTACCGAATACCGACCGAATCGCACTGCCCCTTTCGCAAACATTGACTAATCGGTGTGGTCACTGTACATATTTCCTATTTACTATAACTTATCCATTATGTAAGTCTAAGATGCAGTGACTCTCATAATTGAGCACTGACTAACACCAACGTTTTTACAATAGTCAAAAATATAAATCTCTACTTTTGTATAAATATTATTATTTATTTGAAGTAGGTAAATATTTGCAGTTTTTGCTTTAGCACGAACATGTGGCTATTTGGTATGCCTATACAGTGTGTCCCAAACTGGATGGGAATGTATTGCTATCTCAATTATTATTAGGGATAGGGAAACGGTTAAATTAGCAATGTTTCGTCGAATTTCATGCGTTCCAAATATGACTTGGATTTTGCCCTGCCTCTTTTCGTTTTCGAGTTATTTTGAAAACAAAAAACAAAATTTGTCGATTTGTTTTTTCTTCAATATCTAAGTAGGCGTTGATCTGACATGTCTAAGACTTGCACATTATTAGGACACTTTCTACAGAGTAATCTTTTTAAACTATTCTCAACTTTGGATTGTCATTTGTTTTTGAGCTACAGGTATCAACTTTTGTTTTCATTATAGCAGCCATATTGGATCTTTTGCTCATGTGATAGCCTGTGAAAAGAGATTTCCAATGATGTACAACATGCTTGAGAAATCTTGTATTTGCACTGACAATTTTGAGAAAAACCGTTTTGAGGATAGCAGGCTATGAAATCCAATACCAGAAAACAAATGACAAAAAAAAGTTTTCAAAAAGCAGTAGGCCATGGAGTCTAACAATAGACTTCTACTTTTAACATAATTTTCCGTAATGATTTACGATAAAAAAATTGGAAATTTGAATCGGCCCATTAATACAAATGATATTTTACATTACAACATTATCCTAAAAGATGGTTACAATTTAATTAAATAGGTAAACCTAGTAAATAATTTACCAACAGAACTCAATAAAAAGCAGATTAATGATTTACAAAAATGCCTTTGAAAGTTGTTTGATTTTTAAACGTGTCAACTGAAAAACAACACAAGAGAGGTTGCTATGGATATAACACTATCGCGACAATTTAGAATACTGTCATTCTTAATTATCTGAAAGATGTGAGGTGTATTTAACACGTTGCTTAAAATTTTGTACTAAATAGTTTGTTTCCTGTTTATTTTAAATATTATTTAACAATATGTTCAGTAATGAAGAATATTTTGACATGTTGGAATGTTATATTCGTTCTAACCGAAATACTGAGGCAGCTGCAAATTCATATCGAAACAGCTACCCAGAAAGACGACAACGAAACAGCAAAATAGTTCGCAGGAGAGTGACCAATCTATTGAACGACGATAGCTTCCACGCAAAGAAACTACCAATGCCTAGAAATGAAGAAAGAAATAATGCCGTCTTACAGGTTTCAAACGAAAACCCTCCGCAAGCTGTTCGGTTTTATGGTGAACAAATTGACGTTCCAAAAAGTACGGTGCACCGTGTATTAAAACAAAGTCATTACCGTCCATACAAACCAACAATCGTACAAGACTTAATGTTGACGATTACCCTAAGCGACTTCAATTCTGCAGATGGTATCAAGGACAATGTTAGCAAAATGAAAATTTTCATTTGAAAATAATATGGACTGATAAATCCAGATTTACAAATTGTCGTGTGCATAATCGCCATAATAGGCATTATTGGGCAAATGAAAATCCCCATCTAAAGAAAGAAAGACGATTGCAACACAGATTTGGTATTAATGTTTGGTGCGGCTTATTAGGTAAAAAACTGTTTTGTTTTATTTGTAGACTAGACAGTCAATTTAAAAAAAAATCATGTAACTTCATTGTTGGTCCCTTCTTTTTTGAAAATATTGAGAAATAATATCTTACCAACAATTAGAAGAGTTCATGATAATTTAGACGAGATTTGGTACCAACAAGACGTGTCCAGCTCACAATGCTAGGATCGTCAAAGTATTTTTGTACCCAAATTTTAATAATCCTATCATCTGTAACAATGGGCCGGTTCATTGGTGTGCTCGAAGTCATGATATAACACCCATGGGTTTTTATTTTTGGGGTACTCTGAAGAATTATGTGTATAAATTCGATCCACCACAAAATATCAATGAATTACGAAACAGAATCACGGAAGCTATAAATCATATTAACCAAAACACCCTCACCAGAGTGCACGCATGTTTCTAAAAGGTGTATAAAGTGCATTAAACAAAACGGTGGCCATATTGAACAATGTTCTATTTAGTGTATTTTTAAGTTTCTATTTTATTATTTGTTGAGTTCCGTTTCTAATTGTGTTGTTTTGTGGAGTTTCAGTTTATATTTGTTATTGCCGGGTTTCGTTATTAAACTGTTTCACATAATATTACCTCGCATTAGTAGCTAATTAAGTATTGTACATTAAATCACAATATTTTTTTATCGTGAATCATTACGAAAAATTATGTTAAAAGTAGAAGTCTACTGTTAGACTCCATGGCCTACTGCTTTTTGAACATATTTTTTTTGTCATTTGTTTTCTGGTATTGGATTTCATAGCCTACTATCCTCAAAACGGGTTTTCTCAAAAGTGTCAGTGCAATTACACGATTTCTAAAGCATGTTGTACATCATTGGAAAGCTCTTTTCACAGGCTATCACATGAGCAAAAAATCCAATATGGATGCCATAATAAAAACAAACGGAAAAGAACCTGGAACTAGTACGAGCTGCGGAAAGAAAATGTCTCAGGAAGAATGTTTTACAAAGCCTGAAGTCTTAGCTTCAACCGTCATTGTCCTTCCTTTTACTAAAATATTTCCAGAAAATTATTTTCTACTAGACCCTTTCTCTCATACTTTGTCAGTAGTTTTAGCTATAGAGTTTATCGTTTAATTCTATATAAGCTTTGTCGAATTTTCGTAAAAAATCAATTAAGCTCAATATATCCGTTATTATACAAGATACGAAAAAAAATTGTATACATTAATTATAGGGTGTCTGAGCTACATCTAAAAAATGTTTCTACAATCACAGGATAGCCCATACAATTTTTTTTAAATCGAACACGCCTTATGTTACTGCATTTTTGCATTTTGCATCGAAATATAATGCGTGTTTGTAAGAAAAGAAATTCGGGACGCAGCAAGTGCGTTATTGTAGCGAATTTTCATTTATTCATTAAATATTTCAAATTTGAATAGCACAATTTGCTATTAGCCTATAAAGTTGATCAAGAAACCAGTTTTTTCGGGGACAGTAAGTTTACTTTCGGAAATTTTTGTACGTTTTCAAACAATAAAGTTATTTTGATGAAACATGGCACATTGTTTTTACTATATAGGTTATACTGGTCCAAATTTGATGCCTGCGTTCTTAGAAAAAACACCCACATATTTGGAATTAATTTTTTTTATGAAAATTCACTACCATAACGCACTTGCTGCGTCCAGACTTTTTTGTATTGTGAATAACATTAATATTGAGCTGTACGGCAGAAATACGCCACCCTGTATGTATGTACAAAAATGTATATTCTATTTTTCTGGTGGGATGCCCTTTAAATGGCTCACATCTTTTTGATGGTAATAGATACAGGATTGTAAAACCTGAACTTTAGGGGCTGATTCAATCAGCTGTTTGTTTGAAAGCGCATATGGGCACTCACAAGCCCTCACAATACATATGACACATTTAAATCCTGACCGGCCTTTACTATTGATACTGAACAAGTTCACTCTTTAGGGGATTATTATTTTTTCTGTAGCCAGATGTGTGGTTTGTCCCCCCATGAATGAATACCCTATTAAATATTGAATAAGTTAATATATTCTGGTGTTGCTGGAAAGGAAGTGTCATGAAACAGATCTTTGTTCCTATCAATTATCTACAAGACTATTATAAAGGTCGTTAAACATAGGTTTTAAAGACAAATTGTATTAGTAGGGTTGATTTTGAATTAAGAAGCTTCTGTCGTCAAGCCACATAAAATAATTTATTTACTTAAGGATCTAACACAAATGGCAATAGCTTATACGAGGGCGGATCAATAAGTCCGTGACTTTTTTTAATTTCCTGCCTCTTCACAGGAAGGGCAACACTGATCCTGTCAACAAGCATCTATCAGTTGACTCCGGTCAAATTTTGAACAAGCTGCGTCATTTAGTTTGTTTTAGGTAGCCATTGAAAGCAGACAATCTCTTGAGTTATAACGAAAATGGAAAAAAGTGAATTTCGTGTGCTCATCAAACATTATTTTTTGCGGAAAAAAAACATCACTCAAACCAAGGCTAAGCTTGATAAATACTATGGGGACTCTGCACCATCAATTTCCATGGTAAAAAAGTGGTTTACTGAATTTCGTTGCGGCCGTACAAGCACAAATGACGCCGAACGTTCTGGATGCCCAGTTGAGGTCGCTACACCGGAAACAATTGAAAAAAAATCACTATATGATGTTGGACGATCGGAGATTGAAAGTACGGGAGATTGTGGAAACCATAGCCTTATCACATGGCTCAGTGGTTATTTTGCATGATCACTTGGGTATGAGAAAGCCATCCGCAAGATGGGTGCCACGTTTGCTCACAATCGACCACAAACGCAATCGTGTGACAACTTCGAAGAAGTGTTTGGCGTTGTTCAACCGCAATAGGGACGAGTTTTTGCGCCATTTCGTAACCTTGGACGAAACATGGATCAACCAGAACACGCCAGAGACCAAGCAGCAGTCAAAAGAGTGAGTGTCTCCGTGCGAATCGGCGCCGAAGAAGGCCAAGGTGGTTTTTTTCAGCCAATAGTCATGGCGACCGTTTTTTGGGATGCACGCGGTATAATCCACATCGATTGCCTGCAAAAGGGAAGAACAATCAATGGCGAATATTATACCAACTTATTAGACCGATTCAATGACGATTTGAAGAAAAAACGACCGCATTTGGCCAAAAAAAAGTTCTTTTCCATCAAGACAATGGAAGGGTGCACACCTGTGTAGTCTCCATGGCGAAATTGCATAAATTGGGCTACAAGCAATCCGCCTCTTTCTCCGGATTTAGCCCCGATTGACTATTTCTTGTTTCCAAACTTAAAGAAATGGCTTGGCGGAAAGAGATTTGACTCGAATGATGAAATCATCTCACAAACAAATACCTATTTTAAGGGCCTCGACAAATCTTATTTTTTGGAAGGGATAAAAGCAGGTTTCTGAAAACAGTTTTTTTAAAAGCGTTCAAATTTACCATTTTCTGTAATCCGTGGTAAAGGACTTTAAAATCAGGCTCATGACTCCTACATTAATTTTTGGCTAGGCAGCCGATTACTGATATAAGCCATAAATGTGTTGAATTTGGAGTACCATGCAAAAATAATAAAACGGAAGATATAAAGGCGTTTAGTCCCAAAATACTTTGAAAAATAGAAACTAAGACGTGCTTTCTTTATCTTTTATATTGACTATAACCTTATATTTTATGAACTCCTGAAGGAAAATATATTACATCTACAAACATCGATTCTAGAATATTATCAAAAATAAAACTGTTTAAATATCTAAACCTTGATTATGTCAACAAACCCGATGAAGCTATTTAACAAGAAAACTAAAACTAATGATGTTTAAATGTAGACCAATTATCCCCAAATCAACGTAGGAGTTGCGCAGTAAATTGAGGCCTATATTCGCGCCTCGCAAATTTATCACAAAAGTTAAACAAATCAAAACTTAGGTCGCAAAAAAATTAAACAGAATTACAACAAAACATTCCCAATTACTTACTTTTTCATGTGAGCAATGACCAGCCAACTTTTAAATTGGATCAGATGAATGATGTCAGAGGTCGTAAACTTCAGGAAACTTCACAACACTTTGTAACTTTTTGACAGCCAACTATAAGAACCGCAACAGCAATAATATCTCAAGGCGAACACTGGTCTATATATTTCATCTTGAGCACTGTATCAAATAGTTACACAGAAACTTTGAGAGATTGTCACACAACAAATTAACCACAGTTTATTAAGATGAATTAGACAAGAAAATTCAATTGAATACTGAAAAACAAAACATAAACATACTTATGAAGTGTGTAAATTGAGCTACTATATGGATTTAAATGCACTTTGAAAACACTACGGAACAGTCTGTCAAACTGAACCCAACTACTATAATAAGTCTGGATCACACGACCACAGTTACCGTGTGTGCGTCGGTAGTTCGAATACCAGCGCCGATTGAGGGATGACGACGCCAATGTTGCCATATCATCAGGATTTCCGTGTGTTGTTTACTAATACTAGTAATTAAGTATAATTTTAAGTACTTCTCAAACCATGGGGGGGGGTCAATAAAAGATACATTGTCTGGACTAGGGTTATTGTGTCACACGGAAAATATACTGTGTGAAAATGAAAATGCATCACATTAAAAAGTGGCTGAACTCTTCAAGTGTTCATTGTAACACACATATTCGTTGTTGGAAAAATCCAATATATGATTGTTGTCTCTCTCAATGATATGCGTATCACCTAAAAGAGTTCTTAAGCTACTTGATAACGTAATGTTTGAAAATTGTGGTGAGCACTGACAAAGCATTAAAATATTAACAGAGGCGGATCCTCAATAAGTGCGCCCGTGCGCACGCACTGCCGCCTGCCGTGGTAAAATTAATATTTTTGCTGTGCTATATTTTAATAAATTTTTATTTGCTTTTTTACCTCCTGCATTCCTGCATTTAACAAACAAAATTAGTATATCGAGGATCGCAGAGTCGGCAGCCATTAATACAGCATCAGAATAAGTATAGTGTTAATGGTTGGTTGCATACGTTTTCGTTATATACATCCATATCCAAATATCCATATCAGTCGCCGGCGGTGTGTATTTATCGGCGCTCTTCAGGAAATGCGATACTTCACTGCGAAATGATCGAGTATCATCGTCGGAAACGACTGAATAAGCAATCTGGTGTGCGCTCTCAAATTTCGCACTTGCAGTTTGCAGTGGAATTTTGGCAGAGCGTGTCTGTCTCGTGTAGTGCTGCGCGTCGCATTTATTTTAATTAGATCATTTCGTTGTTGTTTACATGTTCTAACAAGACAATTATTATTATTATTATTATTATTATTATGTCTACTACTTCGGGTTGCTTAATAAGTGGACAAAATAATTGTGAGGCTGTGATTAATTCAGTGGATAATATTTTAAATTTAAAGGTTAACTTTTTAAGCGACTTTTTAACTACTATAATCTATAACTTACTAGAGGAAAACTTGGTAAGTATAGTTAATAGTTATTAAGTTTAGTAAGTAGGTTTTTTTATAATACATTTTCGGGGAAAAAATAGGCGAGCCCTTAATTTTTAGTGAATTTTTATTTAAAAAATTCACTAATAGAAGGTATCGATGGAGAGACTTTGCAAAAAGTTTTTCAAATGAGCGCGAACTAGGACCCCTAGAACCCATATCCGGGGTCAGTTTCAATATATATATATATATATATATATATATATATATATATATATATATATATATATATATATATATATATATATATATATATATATATATATATATATATGTATGTATGTATCCAACCGATAACTCAAAAAATAAGCAACTGATTTCGATGAAACACGGCAAGTGCCTTTCTTTTATTAATGGATTTGATGAGTTCGTTACTCAAGAAAATCGGATAAGGTTTTCCGGGAAAATTTTGAGTTTTGTTTTTAAAAAAATCTTTTTCTCCGAAAATTACAAAGCTATTTTAATGAAATTTGGTGGATATGTTGCCTTGTAAAAGACCTTACTAAACACTAAAACTCAACTTTCTACATTTTTAGAAATTTGAGTTATTGAAATTTTGAGTTTTCTTTTGAAAAAAAATTTTTTCTTCGAAAAATACAAAGTTATTTTTATGTAATTTGGTGTGTATGTTGCCCTGGGTAAGACCCTACTATACACCAAAATTCAACTTTCTAAGTTCGTAGAAACTTGAGTTATTCCAATTTGAAGCATTTAATAAAAATTAACTACCATAACGCACTTGCTGCATCCCGAACATTTTTTCTTGCGCACCCCTAATGCATTCAGGCACGAGCCGCTACTGAATATTAATAAATCCTAATCGTTGATAGATAAACTCGTGCACAAAATTAACGCACCACCTTATTAAATGATAAGAATAAATAAGTATGTGTGTGTTGTCTTTCATGGCTGCGGTCGTCAGACCATTCGCACATTTTTTAATAAATAAGTACAATAAGGTAAATAAAATTAAACTAAATTATAATGAGAACTTACAAACTGAGTTTATACAATCATACGCACCACCTTATAAAATGATAAGAATAACTAAGTACATTAAGGTAAATAAAATTAAACTAAACTATAATGAGAACTTACAAACTCAGTTTATACAATCATACGCACCACCTTATAAAATGATAAGAATAAATAAGTACATTAAGGTAAATAAAATTAAACTAAACTAGAATGAGAACTTACAAACTGAGTTTATACAATCATACGCACCACCTTATAAAATGAAAAGAATAAATAAGTACATTAAGGTAAATAAAATTAAACTAAACTAGAATGAGAACTTACAAACTGAGTTTATACAATCATACGCACCACCTTATAAAATGATAAGAATAAATAAGTACATTAAGGTAAATAAAATTAAACTAAACTAGAATGAGAACTTACAAACTGAGTTTATACAATCATACGCACCACCTTATAAAATGATAAGAATAAATAAGTACATTAAGGTAAATAAAATTAAACTAAACTATAATGAGAACTTACAAACTGAGTTTATACAATCATACGCACCACCTTATAAAATGATAAGAATAAATAAGTACATTAAGGTAAATAAAATTAAACTAAACTAGAATGAGAACTTACAAACTGAGTTTAAACAATCATACGCACCACCTTATAAAATGATAAGAATAAATAAGTACATTAAGGTAAATAAAATTAAACTAAACTAGAATGAGAACTTACAAACTGAGTTTATACAATCATACGCACCACCTTATAAAATGATAAGAATAATTAAGTACATTAAGGTAAATAAAATTAAACTAAACTAGAATGAGAACTTACAAACTGAGTTTATACAATCATACGCACCACCTTATAAAATGGTAAGAATAAATAAGTACATTAAGGTAAATAAAATTAAACTAAACTAGAATGAGAACTTACAAACTGAGTTTATACAATCATACGCACCACCTTATAAAATGATAAGAATAAATAAGTACATTAAGGTAAATAAAATTAAACTAGACTATAATGAGGACTTACAAACTGAGTTTATACAATCATTTGAGAACGAAATCAGAGGAAAATGGTCTAATTTTCAAACGCTTCTTCTGTTGAAAATGAGTGAGACGAAAACAAAAATTAAAACTAAAAACATTAAAAAAAAATCTGAAGCAATTGAATTAATGGATCCAATGTGACGTTAGTACTTTTTCGGTCCTCCGTTACTCCTGGTACGCCTTGGCAGGATAACGATTCAAATTTTCGATGGTATCCTCTGGACTATTATGCCACTCTTCAATTACTGCATCCACCAGTTGATTATGGTTTGCCGGTGAAAATCTACAACCTCGGACCTTTTTTAAGATGATATCATAGATGCTCAATGGCGTTGAGGTCAGGACTGTTCGGTGGTTATTCAATTAACGGAATATCAACAGCATGCAGGTAGTTAAAAAACTGTCCAGCTACGTGGGGACGCGCATTATCTTGCATCAATAACAAATTAGGGCCCACAAAAGGGACAACTGGCAGTACGATGTTTTCGCTTCCTTCTTACTGTACTATGCGCACGTGAAAGCTGCTGTGGAAGCGTGGAACCGTCACAACACCAGAGATGGAGCTTTGCGCTATTCTCCATGATCATATGAAGTTATATTTTCTTAAATGGAACACACAGTATATTATTTGGTTTTAGTAATCGAGAGATAAAATAAAGGTAAGTTACAATACGATACCTTATACCTCAAACCCACCGTTTTTGGGGAATACAGAAGTTTTCTAAAATGCAAGCCTAAACGCAATTTTTTTGTTGCATTCAGAAACGTAGGAAAAATCTAACTAAAATTAGTTTTTAATAGGAAGATCGTTGCATGTAATAAAAAAAAATGCAAAGTTATGCAGGATGGCCAGTAACCTACAAGTCATGTTTGACGCATAATATTTTTTTCTCCCTCAGGGCTCGTTCGCGTCTTTGCCGCCCCGATAGCACTGCAACCTAGCACACCCTGTATGTAATGTCATATTCTTCTGCAAAGTTTTATTACCTTTCAAACGATAATAGGGTTCCTTATACCTAAGTCTAACAGCTTTCAATAATACATATCACTTTTCAATATCAAAGGAGCGTTGATTCTAATGAACGTTTAAATTGGAGGCTAAGTGAGTTCGCAGGTCAACGCGGAAACATACTCATCAAGAACATTCTATTGCAACAGCTCAAAAACATTCTATTGGGTTATAAAAATGTGAAAATTTAATAACATGAACAAAACAAACAAACAAAATGACAATTCAAGACACTACAGTAAATTTTCAAAATGACGGCCATTTTGTTCAATGCATAAACGTATTATTTTCTCAAATGATTTCTTGACATTCAACGTTTCAGAAGTTACTGTATAGAAAGCACTTCGTTTTCTTAGTTCCATATCTTCTCGGTTAGTCGGAGATGTTTTGTAAACCATACTTTTTATGTACCTCCACAAAAAGAAATCCAAACATGTTAAGTCTGGGGACCGTGCGGGCCAGTTGTGTAGGCTTTCTTCTCCTATTCATTGATTGGGGTAACTTCTGTTCAAATGTATGTTCCCGTACACTGACTTAAAAGTGGGCGGGAGTACCATTCAATTGGAACCACATCGACTGTTTAATATCTCTCGAGATATATTCTAAGAGCTCTGGCACATCATCTTGTAACAATCTTAGAAATATTTAACAAGTTCATATTAAAAAAGCAAGGCCCTATTATGTGTCCTCCTAAAACCCTCTATCTGTGCTGATGATCAACTGTGCAGATGTGATGTGGATTTTCGTCACTATAATAGTGATAATTGTATCTAGGTACTTACTAGGTACGTGCTATGAAATGTACACTCGTCTGAAAATAACACCAAATCAAAGAAATTTTCATTCTCACCAACTTTGTCAAGGGCCCACAAGCAAAAATCAATTCATCGAATTAAATCGATAACAAGCAGTTCCAGGTGTAACTGAATATGGGTATGGATGAAATTTTTCCCTTTTAATGACATTTTATTTTAAAAAACTCACTAATAGAGAGGTATCGATGGTGAGACTTTGCAAACATTTTTTCAAATGAGCGCGAACTAAGACCCCTAGAAATCATATCCGGGGTCATTTAAAATTTTTATCTGTTATATATATATATATATATATATATATATATATATATATATATATATATATATATATATATATATATATATATATATATATATGTATGTATGTATGTATCCACACTAATAACTCAAAAAGTTATTACCCGATTTTGGTGAAACTCGGCAAGAATCTTTCTTTTACTAATAGCTTGGATGAATTCGTTAGCCAGGAGAATCGGACGAGGTTTTCCGGGAAAATTTTATCTCCGAAAATTACAAAGCTATTTTGATGAAATTTGGTGGATATGTTGCCTTGGGAAATACTTTACTACATACCAAAATTCAACTTTCTAGGTTTATAGAAAATTGAGTTATTCAAATTTGAAGCGTTTAATGAAAATTCGTTACCATAATGCACTCGCTGCGTCCTGATATTTTGATTATTCTCCCAGCACATCATCTGCTAGTGCCTACTTCCCTGACTACACTGGAGAGTCTCAACAACAGCGCCAATTACATCGAACTCGTTTTCATCATTTTCAGTCACAGCCTTTTGTCTGTTGATTTTTTCCTATGCGATACTTCTCTTCCCTGGATGATTTCGAGATGGACATTTTTTAGCATACACCCTCGCAACCAGTAAACAATTTTCTTGACATTCTCCACTAACGAGAATCATATATATTCTTTCCTGTACAGGATAGGTTTCCATTTTAGCGAATTATTTTAAAAAATTCGATAAAGAGAGTTATCGATGGTGATACTTTGCAAACATGTTTTCAAATGAGCGCGAATTTGGGCCACGAGAACCCGAAATCAATATCCGTTTGAAATTTTATATATATATATATATATATATATATATATATATATATATATATATATATATATATATATATATATATATATATATATATCCACACGATAACTCAAAAAGTTACTAATCGAGTTTAATGCCACTCGGCAAGAGCCTTACTTTTATAAACGGCTTGGATGAGTTCGTTAGCCAGCTCTATCGGAACAGTTTTTCTAAAAAAAATTTATCTCAAAAAATAAAGTTATTTTGATGAAATTTTGTTGGTATGTTGCCCTCGAAACTCAACTTTCTAGGTTTATGGCAAATTGAGTTATGCAAATTTGAAGCATTTAATTAAAATTCGCTTTTTTTTAAATATATTTTAACAACACACCACGAGGGCTTACAGCCTAAATACTATCGTATCGTGGGTGTCCACAAGGAGGAAAGAGGTAACTTGTTAATTCTGGACTTGAAGGTTTGGAGGTTCGGAGGAGAAGGAAAAACATTTGCCGGCAAGGAATTCCACAACTTGGAAGTCCTCGGGACAAAAGAGCGGGCATAACAAGATGTTCTATGTCTGGTGACCTGGACAGTAAAAAGGTGCATTCGCTCTGTTCCCCTCGTAGATCTGTTGGGGGCTGCAGGTGGAGGAACTATGGAAGAAAGCTCCTCTGATCAGTGCCCGTGCAGATATCTATAAGATAGAGAAGTCACCAACGGCACGTCGGTGGGCAAGGGAACCCGGAAGAGGAAACCTAATGTCTTAGCAGCCGCTTCTGCAATTGATGTGACATGTTGGTGTCAATTGAGATTTCGATCCACAGAAATTCCAACAAGTAAAAAAGATTCCTTACTTTGAATAACTTGGTTGTTCATTGTGATGGGCCTAGGGCTGGTGTATCTCTTATGAGAAAGAAAGCAAGACTAAGATTTGGTGGGGTTGAATTGTACAAGATTTCTACTTCCCCAGTCTAATATTTTTTGGAGATCCACGGAGACAGAACCCTCCATGAATCTGCGATCCTCATCTAACTGGGCTAAAGAGACAGGCTTAGAATATTGTATATTTGAGTGGAAGGTGCTGTCGTCCGCGTAACTGTGAACTGGGTTGGATGTGCTAGAGAGGAGGTCATTGATGTGGAGAAGAAACAAAGTAGGGGCTAAAGCTGAACCTTGAGGAACTCCTGCATTAATTGGATACAGTTTAGAGGAATGGCCATCCACAACAATCACTTGAACGAAAATAAAATGTAGCAGTAGAATATGCCATTGCGTACAGGGTGGGCTACTTGAAATAAGGGAGTTATTTGTCATATTATGCGTCATAGATCACTAGCAGGTTACTGGTCATCCTGTATAACATTACTTTTTTTTTTCTATTCCATGCAACGATCCTCCTAATAAATACTAATTTTAGTTAGATTTTTCCTACGTTTCTGAACATAATTTAAAAAAATAGGATTTAGGCTTGCATTTACGAAAATTGCTGTATTTCTCAAAACTTTTTTTGGTATAGGGAATCCTATTGTAAATTACCTTTATATTATCTCTAGATTACGAAAAACGAATAATATACTGGGTGTTCCATTTAAAAAAATATAACTTTGATATTTATCTTCTTTTGTCATCGACAATATTTCCACTGGATTCTCCTGAAGACCCTGCATATGCTAGGAAAGAAGATGATTTAGAAATTCGAAAAGGTTCCAGGTTCCATTAGAGAGGCCCACGCGTATATGTATATATATATATATATATATATATATATATATATATATATATATATATATATATATATATATATATATATATATATATTTCCGTTATTTATTATTTGTTTACGTGAACTGCAGTTTCGAACCTTCCTGGTCCATCATCAGCACTCTACTGACTCTGATCGTTCGTGTGTGTTCTATGTCTAAAGTCGTACGTGACTCGTGCGTGCTGATCTTCTATTTGTCGGTTTATAGTTGTTTGATTGGCTGAGTGTAAGGTCTGTGTCGATTGTATCGGTTTCCTGTTTTCATTATTGGGTATGATAATTTGTCTATTTGTATGGCTTTTATTGAGTTTTGTTTAAATTTTTGCACTTGGATTTGTTCTGGGATTAATTGTTTCTTATTGTTTGTTTGTTGAATGTAGTATTGTTCCCAGATTTCCATTTGTGTTGTGGTCTTTAGTATGTTTTATTTGTTGTAATTGGTTGATATCTGGTTTTTTGTGTTTTCTGTTTTGAATGTGTGTAACTACTATGCTTGATTTGTAGCTAGGTATGTGGATTTTATCTAATGCTGTTATATATTCCTTGAATCTTGTTTCTATTGATTTTTTTGTCATTCCTATATATTTTTTATTGCATGTGTTACATTCTATTTGATATATCCCGCTTAATTTATGTGGGTAGTGTTTCTGTTTTTTAATTATTTTGTTTATTATTTTGTTTATTGTTTTGTTATTGGTTTTGTAGCTCATTTTTAAGTCATATTGTTTGAGTATTTATCTTCTTTTTTTTGATGTAGTGGTTATAAGTGAATGTTGTGTATTTTGTGTTTGTTTCTGTTGTTTTGTTTTCGGTTTTGTTGATTTGTTTGTTTTTGATTTCTTTTACTAGTTTTTCTATTGTTTTCTTGTTGTATCCATTTCTTTGTGCTATCTGTATTATGATGTTGTATTCCCTTTCTCGTTCGTCATTATGGAGTGGCACACTTAGCATTCTGTTTATTAGGTATCTGTATGCCGCCATTTTTTGTATGTGTGGGTGTATTGAGTGTTTAGATATAGTGATGTCTGTTTGTGTAGGTTTTCTGTATATTTTGTATTCAATCTGGTTTTCTTTTCTGATTAGTGTTAAGTCTAGGAAGTTTATGGTGTTGTTTGATTCTTTTTCTATTGTGAATTTTATTTTGTTGTTGGTTTGGTTTATTTTTTCGAGGATATTATCTATGTTGGTTTTTTATTGTCATATATTACTAATATATTGTTACAAAGCACTTCAATAGACGTAGGTGCGGTGTTGCCACATCTCCAGAATTTCCCCAACATCTGGGAATTTTTGCACAATCTGGCAACACCGCCTCCCCACCCCCCTGGGGGTGCCTGGGGTGACCACCCTCAGGCGAAGTCTCAACCCTCTAGGACCAGAAATAACGAAGTGACCAACTTGTATCCCGTCGGAACGGATAACTGAGGTCTGCACATTCCGAACACCCTGTATATACACCCTGTATACGTAGAGAACCCTTACACCCTGTATACGCAGAGAGATCTTATAGTTCGAGAAACACCTCTTGTGTGACATAGGAGTGGTGACCACATTTGGATCATCCTGTATATACATCCCCCTGTATACACACCGGACCGATCTGTATTCACAGAACCTTCTAGTAAAAGAAGGTCCTGGAACGTTCTGGAATGGAACGCTCTAGAAAGGAGGGGAAGGTACGGCGAGTATATAAAAGCGAAAGCAAGCCAGCCCGAGTTAGTTCAGTTCAGTTAGAGAATGTAAAGTGACTTGAACAAGGAGTAACTACTGTGAAGTGTTATAGAGTAGCGACTGTAGTTTCAGTGTATTAGTGACTTTTGTTGAGAGTAGTGATTGTAAAGCCAGATAAACTAAGTGTTTTGTGAAAGAGACGTTCTAGAACTTTTATTATATCCATATTTAGACAGTAAATTAAGTGTTTGGTGAGAGAGACAGTTCTAGAACTTTATTGTATCTTTATTTAGAGTGTAAATAAAGTTGTTTTGTTAAAATTCAAAGTCTCACTTATCCAGAACCCGGAGAAAACGCAACAATATCATCGACATATCTTATGTAGTTGATGTTTGGGTCTGTTTCTTTTATGATGGTGTTGACTTTATCTTCTAACTTTTGTATGTACATTTCTGCCATCATGCTTGATAGTGGAGATCCCATTGGTAGTCCATTTCTTGGATGTAGTATTCTCTGTTGAATTCAAAGTAAATTTTTTTTCAATATGATGTTCAATATTTCGTTGATTTGTTGTTTTTTCTTGTTATTTTTCATTTCATATATACATATAAGTATATGAGTTGTCCTTGCTTTTGTGGATTTCCATAGGGCTTTCGACACTGTGGAGCTGGACGCAGTGTTGCAGTCCCTAAAAACATGCCGTATTGACTATCGCTACACCAAACTAATTTACAATATATATAAAAATGCTACTCTTGTGGTAAAACTACATGAAAACACGAATCCTATAAAAATTGGGAGAGGAGTACGCCAGGGAGATACGATGTCTCCAAAACTGTTTATCACCGTCCTGGAATATGTGTTCAAGAAGCTAAATTGGGACCAGAAAAGTCTAAGAATAGACGGCCAAAGTCTGTCAAACTTACGGTTTGCAGACGACATTGTCTTACTGGCTGACAACTTGGAAGATATTAGAGTGATGCTACAGGAACTTCAGGAGGCCTGTGCAACAGTAGGTCTAAAAATGAACATCGGAAAAACAAAATTTATGACAAACCTCGTCCCTAGTAACAACCTAATTATTGAAAACTCTGAGGTGGAATGGGTAGATGAATACACATATTTGGGCCACGAGATAAGCATATCCAAAGTCAAACAAACATGCTAGATAAAGAGAATAATTATACTCTCCTCGGCGACTTACGGCAAATTTGGAGACGTTTTCAGAGGCGACCTTCCAATATGCTAGAAAAGAAAAGTTTTCAACGAATGTGTTCTACCGGTTATGACCTACGGCGCCGAAACACTAACCCTTACCAACGCTTTTGCAAAGAAACTAAAAGTAGCACAGCGCAAAATGGAGAGGTCGATGCTTGGCGTTTCGTTACGTGACCACATTAGAAATGAAGAATTACGCAGAAGAACAGAAGTGGTTGATGTGGTCGTACATGTGGCAAAACTCAAATGGAAGTGGATATGTGGCTCGCATGCAAGATGACAGGTGGACAAAACGATTACTTGAATGGAGACCCAGATACGCTAAAAGAGACAGAGGAAGACCACCAACTCGCTGGACAGACGACATTACAAAAATTACAAAAAACTGTATTCGTAGCGCTCAAGACAGAAAAGAATGGACTCAACTAGGGGAGACCTATGTCCAGCAGTGGACGCAAAGGGCTGATTGATGATGGGGATGATATGAGTTGCCTTAGATTATTGGAGGTACCTCATTCGGCTAAAGTTTCGGCTACATAGGTATAGCCTTCTTCAGAGCATATTGTCTTCTTATGTCTTCAAGGAAACCCATGACACTGGTGAGATCGAATATATATCCTACTTTCTGGAATAATCTAAGGTAACTTACATATTCTAATGACAAGAATATCAACTGTTAAAACTGTATGTAGCTTCTATGGGGGCTAGTTCGTGCTGATTTGATGGATTGTTTTCCAAATTGAAAAATCATATTCTTTTTTTTTACGAAAAGTCGCTAAAATAATCTTAGCACAATTAAGATTTCCCACAAAATAAAATAAACAATGGCAACAATGTGTGGTTGTATTAGGATACGCAAGAGAAAATGTGTTTTCCACCTACCGACCACAAAACACCCATATATCACGCTTTATTTGCTAAATTGGTCGTCCACTGATTTTTTTAGAAGGCTACTTCATACACCGCTTTGATTTTAAATGCTACTCACCTGGATCGGTGGGTATTGAGTCTACGAACTCAAATACGGGGTAATTTGTATGTGTACGCATATACACGTCGTCATTATACACGCTGCATTTGTTTTATGAAAACTTCAAAAGAGCGTTCATCCGTTTAGAAAAATGCAATCATGTTAGCACGAATGCTTGTTTGCGGCAGTAAAACAAAAAAGTTCGGGACGCAGTAAGTGCGTTATGGTAGTGAATTTTCATTAAAATGTTTTCAATAGCAAATATGTGTTTTTTTTTTTTCAGAAAGCAGGCATCAAATTTGATTACCAGTATAACATATATAGTAAAAACAATGTGCCACGTTTTATCAAAATAACTTTATTGTTTGAAAACGTACAAAAATTTCCGAAAATAAACTTAAAATGTAACCGAAGAAATCCGTTTCTTGCTCAACCTTATAGGTTAATAGCAAATTGAGCTTTTCAAATATAAAGCATTTAATCAAAATTCGCTACCATAACGCACTTGCTGCGTCCAGAATTTCTTTACTACTTACAAACATGCATTATATTTCGATGGAAAATGCAAAAACATAAGGCGTTTTCGACTAAAAATTTTTTATTTGTATCACAACGACTTATGGGCCACCTGTGATTGTAGAAATATTTTTTAAGATGTAGCTCAAGACACCCTATAATCAATGTATACAATTCTTTTTCATATCTTGTAGAGTAACGGATATATTAAACTTTATTGATTTTTTACGAAAATTCGACAAAAGTGATATACCATTAAACGATAAACTCTAAGCTAAGACTACTGCCAAGCATCAGAGAAAGGGTCTATTTGAAATGAATTTTCTGGAAACATTTTAGTAAAATGAGAGACAATGACGGTTGAAACTAAGACTTCAGGGTTTGTAAAACATTCTTCTTGAGACATTTTCTTTCCATAGCCCGTATTAGATTCAAGTTATTTGCCTAAATGTTGCGAATGTTGGCGTTTTAAATTGTCACTTTGACGTTTTGAGGAAAACCCCAATTTATTTTTCTTTAAATAAAACAACTCCTTTGTCTTTTGACCTACAACGCTAAATTTGGGTAGATAATTTACCTATAGATATAAAACGATGTACCAAATTTGGTTGCCCTTACTTTGTTATTTCCGGAGATATGATTTTTTTTCTAAAGAAAACACAAAATTTTACCGGAAAACCTCGGCCGATTTTCCTGGCTAACGAACTTATCCAAGCCACTTACAAAAGGAAGGTATTCACCAAATTTTGTCACAATCGGCCCATTATTTTTTGAGTTATCGGTGTGATACATATATGTATATATATATATATATATATATATATATATATATATATATATATATATATATATATATATATACATATAAAAATCGAAACTGACCCCGGATATGTGTTCTAGGGGGCCAAAATTCAAAAGTCGGGATCTCCTCATTAGTGGATTTTTTTAAAGAAAAGTCACCAAAAGGAGCAGCCAAACTACAACTTAGCATGTTCAAAAGTCTGGACGCGGCAAGTGGGTTACGGTAGTGAATTTTCATAAAAATATTTCAAATCACGGATTTTTTTTCATCAAATGCTTATAATGCTTGTTTTCCTTTAACTTGGTGATCTGAGTTTTACCATAACATGTTATACGTTTTACAATAGAACCCTGACTACTAAATTTGGTCACCATAACTGTGTTAAATTTCATCAAAATCAACCCTGTATTTTTTTAGTTATCTGTGTGACACATATACATTATGCAAGACAAGTACAATTTGGAGAACCGAATTTGTCACAATATAATTTTTAGACCTGACGATCGTTTCGCTAGCAAAGTAACCGCCATCAGAGGAATGAAAAAGTTTATTCATCACTCTGATGACGCTCACTTTGTTAGCGAAACGAGCGTCAGGCCTAAAAACTGTATTTTGATGAATTGGGTTCTACAAATTGTACTACTTATCAGTGCCCATCACAAATTCCAATCTTCACTCATTATACATTATACATATTGTCATTAATCAAGGCCATAACTTTCAAACCGAGAAAGGCATCGATCTCAAAATTTGTATGATTGTATTAACAGTTATTTACGACTATTTGGTGGCATTGGATGGCATTATTGACATTTTTTGAAGCACCCCCTTTTTGGAGGATGACAAGCCTTTAATTTGTTACATAGCAACATGGGTCCCTCCCCGACCGCGAGGCATGGGAGAAGGAGACGCCGGGCATACCACGGGACGCGCTCGTCTGGTTCACGGACGGATCCGTCGGGTAGCGTGGGACGGGGGCAGCTGTTTACTCGGAAGGACCAAGGGTAAGTCATAGTATTTCCCTCTGAGCCCACGCAACGGTATTTCAGGCCGAAATGTACGCCATCCTGCACCGTGTGCGGGAGAACAAGAGGAGGGGCTACACCAACAAGCGGATCCTCATAGCCACAGACAGCCAGGCAGCCCTTAAGGCACTAAGAAGCGCATGGTTAAATTCCTGGCTGGTGAGTGAGTTCCGAGACGAGACGAGCGACCTGGCTGGGCAGAATGAGGTGACCCTCATCTGGGTGGCGGGTGACTCGGGGGTCAAAGGCAATGAAGAAGCTGACATTCTCGCGAAGAGAGGGTCAGCAGAACCATTTATGGGTCCAGAACCGGCTCTGGGCGTGACAAAGAGCACTGCCAGGGGAGCCATTAAGTCCTGGGTCAGAAACCAACACAAGGTGTACTAGGCGGACTGTCCAGGGCTCAGACATGGGAAGTCAATAATTGACGGACCCAGTTCAAAGAGAGCTGTGGAGCTGCTAAATATTAGCAATGGACAGCTCAGAAACACAACAGGTCTCTTGACGGGACACATGGCTGTCAAGAAACACCTGCATAAAATGGGGCGCTTCGAAGGGGACCTCGCATGCAGACTCTGCGGCGAGGGGGAGGAATCAGCCCAGCACATCTTGTGCGAGTGTAAAGCTCTGGGCCGCAAAAGACAACTGATTTACGGTCAGTCTAGACCGGAGACAGAGCAATATAAAACTTCACCCTACCAATCGCTGTGCTGACTAGTTCAAGGCACAGTGATTTTGGAATGGGTGGAGTAAGACTAAGGGTATGCACAATCAACCAAAGGTTGCAGTGCTATCGGGGCGGCAAGGCTGCGGACGAGCCCTGAGGCAAAAAAAAACATGGGTCCCGCGACACATTTTGGAAAGCGTATTTGGCGTAGGTACTTTTTGACGGTGTTAAGTAATTTTTTTAAAGTTACCTTTGGCAAGGACGAAAGCAGTCTGCTTTTCATGAAAATAAATGTAGTAAAATAAAGACCATTCAAGTAATTTTATATGTGTCCAAAGAACCTAAAATACATGGCCTTGTCAGACATATAATTTATTTAAGCGATAATACACTAATAATTTCAACCCGAAAATCAGTTTTTTTTCAAAATTATTAGTGGCAAGCGTTTTGGGTTGCGAATAAAACATCAATGTTGTTAATAATTTACTTCATTTAATTTTTTTGTGATATGGCTCACCTAAGTGAACAAAAAGGTATCGAGGTTTTAATGATGATCGCCTATAGTGATCGTAAAAGGACCTATGATGACGTTTTTTGTTTATTCAATGAGGTTCAATAATAAAAAAAAGTCTGGACGCAACAAGTGCGTTATGGTAGCGAATTTTCGTAAAAAATGTGCGCATACCCAAAGGGTGGACACACAACTAAACGAGACCATGAGGATAATCAGCGAAACGCTAAAATCGACTCCTATCGAATGACTACCAATACTGAATCATATACCTCTTCCAGATCTCCGGCGCAAGGCAGCTCTTCTCCGAGAATATAAACGTATACAAAGCAACCCTCAACTTCCCATACACCAGGACACGGTTATATCGTGCAGAAACAGACTACGATCCAGAAGACCGACCATAAGAAGTGCAAGAGAACTACACACGTCACAGTTCGACCTCATAGATTCTTGGGAGCGAAAATGGACAGACAACTGCCCCCCCTCAACTCAGAAATCTTCCGTGCATAAGAATGAAACCTCCCGCCTTCGAACAGCCCCGCAAAATATGGACATCACTGAACAGAATACGCACCAACCATGGCATATGCGCGGACTCACTACACAAATGGGGTAGGGCGCAATCTGCGAGGTGTGACTGCGAAGCGGAAAAGCAGACCGTCCAACATATGTTGATGGAATGCCCAAATACAGCATATGAGAAAAACTTTGACGACTTCCTGGTGGCAACTGACGCCTCAATTCTCTATGTATCAAATTTGAATATGTGCTTGTAAATTAGAATAACTTGTAATTTATTTTTGTACACTTTTTATGTATTTTTGTACACTTTTGTGTGTTTTATGACATGTGCAGCCATACGATAAATAAATAAAATTCGTAAAAAATGTTTTTAATATCCATTATGTAATGGTTTAAAAGGACATTTGGTTGGCAGTATAACCCATATAGTAGTAACAATGTACCATATTTCATTAAAGCAGCTTTGTTCTTTCAAAAACGACCAACATTTCCCGAAAATAAACTTTAAATGCTCCAGAAAAAACTGGTCCGATTTTCCTGCCCAATTAACCTCTTCAAGCTATTTACACCCCTGCCAAGATATAATTACTGACAACAGCTTTATGACCCAAATGGAATTTTTTTTTTTTATGAAATGGCAAAAATTTCTTTTACAAAAATTCACCATTTTTGGCAGAAATTGCCTTCAGTACCTAATATGTTACACTGTTTTATATTTTTCACAAAAATCCGACAACATTTATTTACAATAACTTACTAAATATTTATTATTAATGACCAAAATTTCACAAAAATGTTACAAGAAATGATTTCTACAGAAACACTAAAAACATTTCTGCGAAAACTTTTGAAATTCAGCCACTATTTGAGAGTGTCTGTAAACGGCAGCTCGATTTTTTCGACGAGTAATACAAACAAAAAGCTCTCTGAATGTGTCATTTCCATGCGGCTCAACTCTCTATTGGTATAAACGCCTTTTTACAATTTGTGATGTGTGTTTGTGCAATGTGCCAAGAACGTGAAAACTTGAAAAATAATTGAAATAACTCAAAAACGATGAACGATATCCATTTTTTTTTCCTTACAAACATGCATTATAATTCAATGGAAAATGCAAGCATGCAATAACATAAGGGGTGTTCTATTAGAAAAAGAAAGTGTGTATCACTAACGACTTATGGGCCAGTCTGTGATTATCAAAATAATTTTATAAGATGCAGCTCAAAACACCCTGTAATTAACGTTTGCAATTTTTGCTCGTATCTTGTATATAAACAAAAATATTGTGTTTTACCGTAGAAATATATGTGTAGACAGACAAAAACTGAACTTACCGCGTATGTGGGTTTTAGGGGTTCTAGTTCACACTCATTTGAAAAAACCTTTTCAAAATTCATAAGTCTACGAAAATTTGCTAAAATATAGACTATATACTCTATAGCTGGAACTACTGCCAAAGCATCAGAACGTGGGTCTATTTGAAATGGATTTTCCAATAATATTTTAGTAAAATGAAGGACAATGATGGTTGAAGCTGAAACTTAAGGCTTTGTAAAACACACCTATTACATTTCTTCTGCACAATCCGTATTTGTTTCAGATTACTTGTCTGAAAATTGCAAATTTTGACGTTTCAAATCGCGACTTTGAAGTTTTCAGAAGAAAAATTATAAAATTTTAATTTTTTTTTGCTACTTCTTGACCGTTTTCCATCAAGAAAACTTAACCGTCGTGTGTAATATTCAATTGGTTTTGTTAAGCACACCAAATATTCTTTTTTTTTGTGCTTTCCTTTAACCACCAGTGGCACCCAAAATTGTTTTCTTTAAATGGCTATAACTTTTTTGGTTTTAATGTAGAGATCTGTATTGCGGTACGTAGGGCAAGTTTGATAGTAGAAACGTATATGCCAAATTTGGTTGTCATAGATTTGTTATTTTCGGAGATACAAAAATTTTCCTAAAGGAAACCCAAAATTTTCCCGGAAAAACCAGTCCAATTTTCCTGGCTAACGAACTTATCCAAGCCACTTACATAAGGAAGGTACCGACCAAATTTCATCAAAATCGGCCTATCATTTTTTGAGTTATCGGTGTTTATATATATATATATATATATATATATATATATATATATATATATATATATATATATATATATATATATATATATATATATATGTATATATATATATATAAACACAGATCTCCTTATTAGTAAATGTCTCGATTTACGAAAAATTTGCTAATATTAGATATAAAATTTGAAGTTATAAAAAAAAGAGAAGGGCCTTGAATTTGAAAAAAAAATATGCTTGTAGCTCGTCCCTCTATAGACAGATTTTCATAATACGCGGCGTATTATATTACCGTATGCGTGCGTGTATAGTGTCCTCTCATCGAATACTCCGGGTCATTATGCCGAAAATTATTCCTTGTGAATGTCTATATTTTTGTACAAATGAATTTTCTGTTTAAATACTGAAGTGCCAGGAGAAAATGTGACCTTGAAAATTTAAAAATTTTCATCTGCGGCGCAAAGGGGGGTGTCTCCCTGAACCCCTCTTTGGTGCCGCGCGGATTCTGCTTCGCCCACTCCGAAAGTCACGAGCCACCACTGACCCAATATCCTCAAAAACTGGACGTATAGGCCGGAATTGTTAGTCAGCATGTAATTGGACCCTTCTTCTTTGAAGAGGCTTTAACAGTTCCACATTATCCAAGATTATTACGAGAAGATATTGTGTCCCGTATCAGAGAATAATTCCAAAATTCTCTCCCCGATGTCTACTTCCAACAAGATGGCGCCCTACTTCATTTCAGTAGAGAGGTAAGGGAATACCTTAATGTGACATTTCCTAACCGAAGGATAGGCAGAAGAGGGCTCATTGAGGCCAGTTAGATCTCCAGATTTGTCTCCACTCGACTTTTTCTCTAGGGTCATTTAAAAAGCGTTGTTTACAACGATCGGCCTGCGAATTTGGGACAGTTTCGAGACCGAAATGTGATTGCCTTTCAACAAGTGCCTAACGGATCACTACAAAAATCAATTCATCAGTTCGACCAGAGGCTTTACTATTGACAAGAAGTCCAAGGAGCTCAATTTAAGCATCTTCTTCAATAAAGTTAGATGTTTCCAATTTCCCAAATAAATTAAACCATCTCTTTATCTTCGGCATCTCCGATTTAGTAACTTTCTGATATAAATGATTTACCCTGTATTGATAGCACTATTTCGATATTCGTTGATAAGCAGACTTTCAAAAAATGGTTAGCCACTTTTTTTTGTGAATAATTTAATTAATGAAACCTCCATTTCGACAGTGGACAGTTATTTACTACTAAGTAAACAGTTCAACAAAATAATCAGATCTTTCACACTTTTGGTTAATTCTGGTCCATACTGTAAATAAACTTGTGTGTGTTTGTCTAACGTCGGTCTATTTCCGCGACTATGGCCAATCACCGACGTCAGGGAGAAGTTTCACCTCACTATCCTGGAAATTTTGCCGAACCTCTGCCTTTCTGTAAGGAGGGTAGCGTTCTTTAACGTGCCCAACATCGCATGAACACGGGGCAGACGGCTTTACGCCCCCTCCGAAGAGCGGAACGTGCAGACATTCAACTTGCTCAAATACAATGCCACAACATCGGTTGATGTTAATGTTACAGTATGTACTAAAAAAGTGAAAGAAGAACCCTGGGATCGAACCCAGTACCCTTCGGTTCAGAGGCACACGTTCTTACTACTGAATCACGGAGGTTCTCTTCATAAACTTACAGCGAAAAACAAACCAGATATCTAGATGACATTTTATATACTTTAGTTGATATGTGGGCTGCCTACATACTGCAAGAAATTACAGTAACATAATATACTACTCTTTAGATTACCTAAGGTATAAAAGATGAAAGCACAAGTTTAAAGGTTTTTACATTCAGTATGCTACAAACTTGGAAGCAATAAATAATAGTAATAAAACCTAGAAAAACAAGGTGCAACCCAATCTATGAAGTTTATATAACCAGAAACATTTCACAATAACAAGCAACCCTACTGTAAGGATTCATTGCCCTCTAACCATTGACTAAGCAGTCAGTGATATGTGCAGTGTGTATCGATTGGCCTCTAGACAGTAGCGTATTGTGTGTTGCCTATCTAACAATAAACAATAATATGCAAGTATTGGATAGCATTTTTGACTAGCATACCTTAACAAAATTAAAAGTTTTCTATATAGCTGGTAATGACAATAGGTCATTTTGACGTAAACATTGCTAGGCTTCTTATATAATTATAAAATAATTACCTACCCTTCCAAAATCTTTACAAACAAATATTAGTAAAATGTTTAACATAGATGTAATCATATAAAAAATTCTGAGAAGACTTCATCATAAAAAAAAGCTGGACATAGGATATAATTTTGTTTGCATGAAGGACATTATTGTGAACAGATAAGATTATTTAATTCATGAATGTAGGTAAGAGTTATTCAAAATAAAAATAGAATAATAATTAATATCAATAATAGCTGAGTTTCCTTCTAAATGTTGACACTATTTGACCATGGTTAAAAAATCTATGTAGCTGCCTTGATTTATTATCAACATTTTTTTGCATTGCTCTACAGATGACTATAGTGCATTTTGCTTGATACAATAATCATAATTTTCATGTAGGGGTTACAGCAGTAGGAACAAAAACACAACAAAATAACATTAAACTTGAAACAAAAATGTAATTAGTATTGATGATCATGTAGTACCTATTTATTATTTAACAATTAACACTAGTTTTCAACAATTGCACTGGGAATTATTTTAGACCAAATACCTTTTCTTATACACATGGGTATTTCTTTTTTATTTATTAGTAAATTAGCACTGAAGTTTGTAAACTTAGATAAGTGTAGGCTTAAAATGAAAAATATAGTTAGAGTAAAAGGCTGTGGAATTATCTATCAGGCATGAAATGTAGGTGTACTAATTAAACAAAAAATGTTTTAATAAGTTATAACACTCACCTAATTTAATCATTAGAGTTTGAAGCAGTCAACCATGATCCAAGTAATCCATGCAGGTGGTTAATTCACAGTACATTGTTTACACAAACGTTAAAATAATTAGTTATTCACACAAAACACTAAAAACATTGTTACTTAACACACAAAAAATTTGTAAGACACAAACAAGCCAACTACTTATGTCAAAATTTGTTATGAAACTACCTTTCAAATATGGGGCTAAAAAATCAACAATACCGGGAAAAAACTAGATCGTTATCTGAGAGAGACGTCTAAATTTTATTTCTTATGTCATTTTAATAAACAACAAATGTAAAACAACCTAAAATGATATTGTTTTGAAAAAATAAGTATATTTTCTTAACCTCAATCTGATTAACAACAGGTTGTATCTTAAAATGTCAATAAACGAATAAATACTTTTACTAAAGCTTACCTTAAACACTACACTATATATTTCACAAATACTGTCAGTCACTAGTTTTATCACGTATATTTAGAATTAGTTAAAAATCCGGGAAAAATATCAAAACTACACTAAACACTGACAGCTAAAACCGTTTACTAAAAGGAGGTGAGAGGGCGCTTCAAGCTTCAAATCTGACACGTCAAACATGGGCGGCGCGTTTATAGGGTTGAATAGGGTAGAAGTAAAAAATAATAGTAGTGTAGCCTTTTCATTAGTGTTAAATATAATCAAATAGTTATCGATTGGACTATTTTAAAGATATGCTTAAATTTTCTTTTGAATTTAATATGCCCTGTTTAGCAAGTTAACTAAAGTGAAGCACGTATATTAACTGGTTAATGACCACATTATAGTATTAGCATAGTTTGTCCAGAATTCTAACTTAAAACTTCGCAGATGGTAATAATTAAAGAGGTAAAAGTACTTTGAAACATCAGCAGAACCTGCAGGTATAGTGAAACTTGACGTTCTAAACTGTAAATTATTCATGGGACTTGTCTGAAGATTTTTATGATTAGTTTTAGTAATAAAAACGTTATATATATATATATATATATATATATATATATATATATATATATATATATATATATATATATATATATATATATATATATATATATATATATATATATGTAGAGAGAGAGAGAGAGAGAGAGAGAGGTTTAAGGGCAAAGCCGCAAGGAGACAACCGCAAACACGTGTTTCAGGCTTATTATCCATCATCAGTACGGTATAGCCAGGTCTTCACCTGGGAACACGCTGGATGAAGATGCAAAGATACACAACAGGCAACCAGTGCACAATTGCAGCAACATTTGGAAGACCCTCAATCTGAGGGAAACAACCAAAAAAGCTACGGAGGCAAAGAAATAACCTGCGTGAAGATCCGGAGCCCAAGGAAGTTATATTAACTATAACAGGATTGATAACACGGCATTTCTGTACTCTACAAGGAGAGAGGTTTAAGGGCAAAGCCGCAAGGAGACAACCGCAAACACGTGTTTCAGGCTTATTAGCCATCATCAGTACGGTATAGCCAGGTGAAGATGGGTACACGCTGGATGAAGATACACGAAGTCACAACAGGCAACCAGTGCACAATTGCAGCAACATTTGGAAGACCCTCAATCCGAGGGAAACAACCAAAAAAGCTACGGAGGTAAAGAAATCACCTGCGGGAAGATCCGGAGCCCAAGGAAGTTATTTAACTATAACAGGATTGATAACACGGCATTTCTGTACTCTACAAGGAGAGAGGTTTAAGGACAAAGCCGCAAGAAGACAACCGCAAACACGTGTTTCAGGCTTATTAGCCATCATCAGTACGGTATAGCCAGGTGAAGATGGGAACACTCTGGATGAAGATGCAAAGATACACGGAGTCACAACAGGCAACCAGTGCACAACTGCAGCAATATTTGGAAGACCCTCAATCCGAGGGAAACAACCAAAAAAGCTACGGAGGCAAAGAAATCACCTGCGTGAAGATCCGGAGCCCAAGGAAGTTATATTAACTATAACAGGATTGATAACACGGCATTTCTGTACTATACAAGGAGATAGGTTTAAGGGCAAAGTCGCAAGGAGACAACCTCAAACACGTATTTAAGGCTTATTAGCCATCATCAGTACGGTATAGCCAGGTGAAGATGGGAACACTCTGGATGAAGATGCAAAGATACACGGAGTCACAACAGGCAACCAGTGCACATCTTTATCATCTCATATCTTAGATGAGTTCGTTACCCAGGAAAATCTGACAAGGTTTTCCAGGAAAATGTTGAGTTTTCTTTCGAAAACATTTTTTATCTCCGGATGTTACAAAGCTATTTTGATGAAATGTGGTACACACTTTCTAGGTTTATACAAAATTGAGTTATTCAAATTTGAAGCATTTACGTATTTAAAATTCGCTACCATAACGCACTTGCTGCGTCCCGATCTTTTTTAAATGATCCTGACTCTGAAAGACGTTGAAAAATATTTCTGGAAGTTTTGGGATTCTACATAAATTTTATGCAAGAGATATAATTGGTATACTTATCACAAAATTGATGTGATAAGAAGACTATCTTTTATAGGCCAATTTGTTTTGATAATTTATAGGAAGTTCGATAATATTTTTGTATTTATCTAGAATTAATATATTATATATAATTAAGTCATTTATGGCTTAAAGAAAAGGGAAAGCGTTCAGTTGTAATAAAACTCCTCAAGATGCAAGAAACTTTCAAGTCAAGAGATGAAAAAAATATTTAAACCAGCTGACATAAAAGTAGCAATACAAATGTATCAAAAACAAAAAATGGAGCTAGTGTAATAAAGTGCAATACAAAAGTGGAAAGTGAGAAACTAAATAGTGAGGTACGTGGAAAGATGGTGGATAGATATAATGTACATGTGCCCAAGCTAAGAAAGCCTAGAGTTAAGATTAGAGGTATAGAAGATGAAATGTCGAAAAAGGAAATAATCAAATGCATTATAAAAAAGCTTGGACGCAGCAAGTGCGTTATGGTAGTGAATTTTCACAGAAATGATCTGGCACAAAATATTTTATTATAACTTTTTTTCCTTGTAACATAGAAATCTAAATTTTGGTGTATAGTTTATTTTTTATATTGTACACCTACCTACCAAATTTGGTTATCATAGCTTTTTATTTTTTGAGATTTTTTTTTTTCGAATGAAAGCTCAAAATTTTCTCGGGAAACCTCGTCAGATGTTCCTGACTAACGAACTTGTCCAAGCCATTTACAAAAGGAAGGTACATGCATTTTATCAAAATCGGCCCATTATTTCTTGAGTTATCGGTGATATATATATATATATATATATATATATATATATATATATATATATATATATATATATATATATATATATATACACTAGTTCGCGCTCATTTGCAAAAATTTTTTCAACATTCAAAAGTCAGGATCTCCCCATTAGTGAATTTTTTCTACGAAAATTCACTAACAGAATGGAGAGCTAAAGGGTAGTAGTGACATTGAAATAGTTGCAATTAAGAAAATGGAACAACGGTTTAAAGTGGTAATTGAGTGTGGTGGAAAAACATATAATAAATAAATGAAAAAATGATATTTATGCATTGGGTATAAAGTATGTGCAGTCTATGAAAGCATTGATGTCTATCGATGTTATAAGTGCTGGGAATTAAACCATAAAGCAGATGTATGTACAAAGAAGCAGGTATGCATGAATTGTGGAGAAGGGGGGCATGTCTCAGAGGTATGTCAAAATAAAACTAAGTATTGTCAAAATTGTGTAAAAATGAATACCAGATTTGATATGAACTTGGAAATAAGTCATTCTCGAGTTGACACAAACTGTATGACACTAAATAAAAAAATTGAAAATGAACCAAAGAAAATTTCATATACAGCAGTATAGCAATTAGTAAATAAAGATAAAAATTACCCAGACAGGAAAAGTAGAAGTGTGAATTGAGTAGGTAGTGACCAAACTTTAAGTGCAATAAAAAATCATTGGTCATGAGCAGACTGCAAGAGGTAATTTTTCTTCAAAATGCACAAAGCATAGTGGCTTATTTGGTGAAAGTGTGACAAAGCAGCCAGCAATTGTGTGTTTAACTGGGCCACATTTAACAGAAAATATCATGGACCATGAAGTTAGTGTACATAATTATTATATTATTAGGGTAGATTCCTCCAGCAGAGCTACTGGAGGAGTGCAGTGCTATGTAAGAGCTGATATAGAATTTAAAGAGGTAGCAAAGTATCTTTTAGAAAAAATTATTGGTTTCTTGTATTAGATATAATACTAGGAGGTGTAAAATTTAGATTAGGCTGTGTATACCACTCTCTCAGTAGTTCAGACGCAGAATTTCTTAAATTTGTTGAGGAGTGGTGTGATGATTTCATTGAAAATAACATACGTTCATTGATAGTAATGGGAGACTTTAATATTGATTTCAGTTGAAGTTACACACACTCAGGTAGACTTAAAAAATGCACGAATCATTATGGACTAAAACAGTATGTACGTGAATCTGCTCACTTCTCGATAAATGGAGGAGAATCATTAATCGACTTAGTTATAGCCAATCATATCTCTATCACTACGGAAGTTAAAATAAATGCTTTTAATAACCATTCACTTACTAAAGTAGGCTTTTTGTGTTATGTAAATAACGGCCAGTTTGCAATTAAAAGATATGAACTTAGTAATATTGATTTGCTTAGACAGACAATGGACAATCATCGCCTAAATGATATCAATGAAAAATATGATACTTTTCATAGGATCTTCTTAGCTGTAGTTGATAAAATGCCTCCAAAGAGGAAATAAAATTTTCAAATAAATATGAAGGATTTTTAACGACAGAAATAATTGAACAGATGAAAATTCGCAGAGCCTGCTTTTCCGTGTGTATTGAATGAATGGAAGAATAGCATGGATGAAGAGCGTGTAAGAGTTGCTGTGTTCTCAGACTTAAAGAGAGCTTTCGAATCTGTTGATAGAGGGAGACTGAGAATGAAATTGAGAATGTATGGAGTGGAGGGACTTGTATATAAATGATTTGAAAGTTACATAAGTCAGAGGGTCAGACTGTTAAGTGTGAAGCGGAGGTCTCAGAAAGAAAAGACATTCCAGCGGGTATTCCTCAAGGTAGCGTACTGGGTCCTTTTTTATTCGTGTTATATATAAGTGACACTGAAGACTGCACACTAACTGTCATTTATTTGCAGATGATGCGGTAGTTCACTTAACAGGAGATGATTATAATGAAATAATTGGTTACAAGAAGATCTAGAAAACATAAGTAAATGGTTGATAATAAACAGATTAAAATTAAATCTTGATGAAACAAAAATGATGGTTTTTAAAAATCTTTCCAAGTTGGGAATGCAGATCAAAAATGGACTAAAAATAGATAAACAACGTATTAAAACAGTGGATTCCATAAAGTATTTAGGTATAATGGTGAATAGCAATTTGAAGTTTCGTAAGCATGTAGATTATTTGTGTAAAACAAAATTCAAAAAACTTAGGTGTTTTAAAAAGAGCCAGTCCTCATTTATCCATATGGGCCAAGAAAATTATTTATAATACGATAGTCCTGCCACGTTTTCATTATGCTTCCTCAGTTTTGTATTTAGCAAATAAAGAAGCTGTAAATATATTACAATTACTTCAGAATAGAGAAATAAGAATAATATTAGGTTGTAGTAAATATTAGAAAATTGTAAATATGCTGGGGGTTCTAGAATGGTTGAATGTAGAGATACTGTTAAGATTGGTTTTTCCTCAAAAAATAAAAAACGTCAGGATGCAGCAACTGCGTTATGGAACTGAATTTTCATTTAAATGTTTTTAATGGCAAATCTTACGTCTTTCTAATGCAAGTAGGCATCAATCTGGTTACTGGTATAGCCTATATAGTGGACACAATGCACCATATTTTATCAAAGTTACTTATTGTCTGAAAATGTACAAAACATTTTCGAAAATAAACTTTAAATGATTCCGAGAAAACTGGTTTCCTACGCAACGAACGTTAGGTTAATAGCAAATTGAGTTATTGAAAGTTGAGGGATTTAATGAAAATTCGCTACCAAAACGCACTTACTGCGTCTCGATTTTTTTTCTTACAAACGTACATCATATTTCGATAACAAATGCTAAAATGCAATAATATAAGTGTGTTCGAAAAAAACAATTTTATGGATCATCAACGATTTATGGACTACCCTGTGATTGTCAAAATATTTTTATAAGATGCAGCTCAAGACACCCGATAATTAACTTATATAATTTTTTCTGGTATATTGTATAATATTGAGCTTTACCGTAGAAATGCGTCACCCTGTATATATCTAAACAAATTAAAAAAAACTGAAAGTAAACCCGGATATGGATTCTGGGGGGGCCTAGTTTGCACTCATTTGAAGAAATCTTTTTAAAATTCAAAAGTCGCGGTCTCCTCAATAACGAATTTTTTCTAGAAAATTGGATGAAAATTATAGACCGTTAAACCATAAACTTAACTAAACCTACAGCCAAAGCATCAACTAAACTAAACCCACAGCCGGCAGATAAAGGTTCTATTTGAATGGAATTTTCTGTCAATATTTTAGTAAAATGAAGGCCAATGACGGTTGAAGCGGAAACTTAGGGTTTGCAGAATACTCTTCTTGCGACATTTTCTTCACGTAATCCGTATTTGTTTGAGGTTCTTTGCCTAAATGTTGTGAATGTTGACGTTACAAATCGCGACTTTGACGCTTTGAGGAAACCACCATTTTTTTTCTTTAAATGCCTATAACTTTTTTTTAGTCAATTTTCTTAGAAAAAAATCACTATTGAGGAGACCCCGACTTTTGAATTTTGAACTAATTTTTTCAAATGAGCGCCCTCTAGGACCCCTAGAACCCATATCCGCGGTCAGTTTCAATTTTTATATGTCTATATATATATATATATATATATATATATATATATATATATATATATATATATATATATATATATATATATATGTATGTATGTATGTATGTATGTATGTATGTATGTATGTATGTATGTATGTACCGATAACTCAAAAAATAATTAACCGATGAAACTCGACAACTGCCCTTCTTTTATTAATGGCTGGATGACTTCGTTGGCTAGGAAAATCGGACAAGGTTTCCCGGTAAAAATTTGAATTTTCTTTCCAAAAAGTTTTTTTTCTCCGAAAATGACAAAGCTATTTTAATGAAATGTGGTGGATATGATGCCTTTGGGAGGACGTTACTACTTACCAAAATTCAACTTTCTAAGTATACAGAAAATTGAATATTCAAATTTGAAGCAATTAATGAAAATTTACCACCATAACGCACTTGCTGCGTCCCGAACTTTTAGTGAATTTTCTTTAAAAAAATTCACTAATGAGGAGATCCCGACTTTCGAATTTTGAAAAAATTTCTTCAAATGAGCGCTAATTAGGACCCCTGGAACCCAAATCCGAGGTCGGTTTCAGACTTTATATGTTTATATATATATATATATATATAATATATATATATATATATATATATATATATATATATATATATATATATATATATATATATATTTATATATTTATGTGTCACACCTATAACTAAAAAAATAATGGATCGATTTTGATAAAACTTGGTGAGTACCTTCCTTTCGCAAGGCTTGGATAAGTTCGTTAGCCAGGAAAATGCGCCGAGGTTTTCCCAAAAAATTCTGTTTTCTTTCGAAAAAAATCAAAAAAAAAATTATTTCTCCGGAATTAACAAAGTAAGGGCAACCATTTTTCATACGCCGGTTTATATCATTATAGGTAAGTTACCTACCAAAATTTAGCTCTGTATGTTAAAGGCCAAAAAAGTTACAGGCATTTAAAGAAAAATAAATTTGGGTTTTCCTCAAAACGTCAAAAGTCGCGATTTTAAACATCAAAATTCGTAATATTTAGGCAATGAACCTGAAACTAATATGAGCTATGGAAGAAAAATGTCTCAAGAATAATGTTTTACAAAGCCTGAAGTCTTAGTTTCATTCGTCATTGTCCTTCATTTTATTAAAAGATTCCCAGAAAATTCATTTTAAATAGACCCTTTCTCTGATGCTTTGGCTGTCGGTTTAGTTAAGTTGATGCTTTCGCTGTAGGTTTAGTGAAGTTTATGGTTTAACGGTCTATAATTTTTAGCTAATTTTCGTAGAACAAATTCGTTACTGCATTTTAGCATTTTTTTATCGAAATATGATGCATGTTTGTAAGAAAAAATCTGGACGCAGTAAGTGCGTTTTGGTAGCAAATTTTCATTAAATCCTCCAAATTTCAATAATTCATCGTTTTGTTGGTTAGGAAACCAACATTTAACTGTGTTTTCGGAAAATTTTTGTATGAACGCAGCAAGGGCGTTTTGGTTGCGAATTTTCATTAAATGTTGCAAATTTCAATAACTCAATTTGCTATTAACCTAAGGTTCATTGGCTAGGAGACCAGTTTTCTCAGAAACATTTAAAGTTTATTTTCCGAAAATTTCAAAAAATTATTTTGATAAAATATGATACATTGTTCCTACTATAATTGATGCCTGCTCGCATTAGAGCGATATATTTGTAATTAAAAACATTTTTATGAAAATTCACTTCCATAACGCACTTGCTGCGTCCAGAGTTTTTTTTTTCTTCACAGAGGGTAGATACAAATGAACAAACGGAGCAATCTGTAATGTAGAGTAACACTAATTAGCGCATTTGGCTTCCACATCGCCACGTGCGGAAGTATCGCATCGGCGACAAAAATTTCAAAAAAATTTTTTCGCTTAAACGTCGTAAAAAGTATCAAAACATATATAAAAACATAAGAGCCTCGGTGGTTCAGGGGCAAGAACGTGTGCCTGTAAACCGAAGGGTACTGGGTTCGATCTCAGGGTTCTCGTTTCACTTTTTCAGTACAAACTGTAACATTAACATCAGCCGACTTTCTAGCATTGTATTCGAGCAAGTTGAATGTCTGCACGTTTCGCCCTTCGGAGGGGGCGTAAAGCCGTCGGACCCGTGTTCATGCGATGTTGGGCACGTTAAAGATCCCTACCCTCCTTACAGAAAGTCAGGGGTTCGGCAAAATTTCCAGGATAGTGAGGTGAAACTGCTCCCTGGCGTCGGTGATTGACCATAGTCGTGGAAATAGGCCGACGTTAAATAAACAAAATTCACACATTCACATATATAAAACATGATTTGGGAACGAAAATCTGTTTTGTCTGTCGGTCTGTCGGTCTGTATGTCTGTCTGTTTGTAGCCACGATAACTTTAGAAAGAATTGAGATATCGTCTTCAAATTTGGTATAGAGTTACCACTCGACAAAAGAACGGTTCGGATTGTTTTTGGGTAAAATCGCTGGGAGGTGGTTTTGGGAAAATTGAAATTTTTTCGTTAAAACTCGAATAATGTAACGTTTTAGGGTTTATTTATTAGAAAACTTTTAGCTTCATCAAACATCTGGTATTCTGTGCCGAAATTAAATTAGGCGTTGAATGTGTGAGAGTGGAATATTGTTGACAAATATTTAGAATTTTTTTGTTACTAAAACGGCGTGAAAAGTCTCAAAACATATAGATAACTTAATTTTGGAATGAAAATTTTTTGTCTGTCGGCATGTACGCCTGTCTGTTAATAGGCGCAATAACTTTCGAACGAATTGAGATATCATTTTCAAATTTGGTATCCAGTTAGCACCCGACAAAGAAACGGTTCGAATTGTTTTTGGGTAGATCGCTCCAGAGGGTAGGGGATAAATAAGGGGTGATTTGGTGAAAATTGGCATTCAATAATACTCGAGTAATATAACGTTTCAAATGTTTATGGGTACAGAAATACAAATATTTTCTTTGTGGTCAAGTCACGGGCCCTAAATTAGTTCCATGAGAATGTCTTTCTTATGAGAATAAATTATCACAGCTATGTGGAAGTTATGACTGAATTTGCAGCACTATTGTAAACTGATTCTTATACATCTGACCAAAAACTTTTTTTTTCTAGAAATAACACTTATGACCTTTCAAGCAACGACCAGAGAGTTAAAAAAATAGCTTTTACCATTTTATTGTTTTTTCAATTTATATACAGATTAGGAATATAACTAATTTAAATTTTATGTATTTTTTCAGTAAATTTTCGTGTAAAAATGTTTAGTCATTTTTCGGATTTTTTTTTAGTATTTTCGTAGAAATAATTTTTTTGTTAAATTTTTGTGTTATGTTGCTAATTAATAATTAATGTTTAATAAGTTATTGTAAAAAAATATTCGAATTTTAGTGAAAAAAAAGTATAACAATTTTTCGTAAAAGATATAATTATCGTGTAGCATTACTTAAGCAAGATTCTGTAAGAAAAATGGCCAATTTTGGTAAAACAAATTGTTGGAAATTTTCATGCAGACTTTTTTCCCTGAAATTTTTGTCAAAAAGTTTTTTGTGAATAATTTTATCTCGGCAGATGTGTAAAGAGCTTGAAGAAGTTTATTGTTCAACAAAACCGGAGCATTTTTTCGGAACATTTTTGTACTTTTTGAAACAATAAATTGAGTTTGATGAAATTTGGTACATTGTTTCTATTATAAATGTTACTCTATCTAGCAAATTTCATCCCTATAGTTAAAAAAGTCTGGACACAGCAAGTGCGTTATGGAAGTGAATTTTCATAAAAATGTTTTTAATTACAAATATATCGCTCTAATGCAAGCAGGCATCAACTTGGTTACCGGTATAACCTATATAGTAGGAACAATGTACCATATTTTTTCAAAATAATGATTTGAAAATGTACAAAAATTTTCCGAAAATAAACTTTAAATGTTTCCGAGAAAACTGGTCTCCTAGCCAATGAACCTTAGGTTAATAGCAAATTGAGTTATTAAAATGTGAAATATTTAATGAAAATTCGCAACCAAAACGCCCTTGCTGCGTTCATACAAAAATTTTCCGAAAATAAAGTTACATGTTGGTTTCCTAACCAAGAAAACTTACGTTAATGGCAAATTGAGTTATTAAAATTTGATGGATTTAATGAAAATTTGCTACCAAAACGCACTTACTGCGTCCAGATTTTTTTCTTACAAACATGCATCATATTTCGATAAAAAATGCTAAAATGCAGTAACGAATTTGTTCTACGAAAATTAACTAAAAATTATAGAGCGTTAAACCATAAACTTCACTAAACCTACAGCGAAAGCAACAACTTAACTAAACCGACAGCCAAAGTACCAGAGAAAGGGTCTATTTGAAATGAATTTTCTGCAAATATTTTAGTAAAATGAAGGACAATGATAGTTGAATCTGAAACTTAAGGGTTCGCAGAACACTCTTCTTGCAACATTTTCTTTTCACAATCCGTATTCGTTTCACGTTCTTTGCCTAAACATTGCCAATTTTGACGTTTTAAATTGCGAATTTGACGTTTTGGGGAAAACTCCAAAATTTGTTTTTTAGCTGCCCGTAACTTTTTTATCCTTAAACTTAGAGACCTAAGTTTTGGTACATGGGGCACTCTTTATATTACAAATACGCGTACCAAATTTGGTTGCCCTCACTTTGTTATTTCCGGAGATTTTTTTAGAAAGGAAACACAACATTTTCCGGGAAAACCTGGTCCGATTTTCCAGGATAACGAACTTATCCAAGCCATTAGTTTTTGAGTTATCGGTACGATATATATATATATATATATATATATATATATATATATATATATATATATATATATATATATATATATAAACGGATCTTCCCATCAGTGAATTTTTTTTGAGAAAATTCACTAAAAAAGAAAATTTGAATCACCAACGACTTATGGGCCACCTGTAATTGTAGAAATATTTTTTAAGATGTAGCTCAAGACACCCTATAATGAATGTATACAAATTGTTTTAGTATCTTGTATAATAACGGATATATTGAACTTTGAAGATTTTTTACGAAAATTCGACGAAAATGATATACCGTTAACCGATAAACTCTATAGCCAACACTACTGCCAAAGCATCAGAGAAAGGGTCTATTTGAAATGAATTTTCTGGGAATATTTTAGTAAAATGAAGGACAATGACGATTGAAAGTAAGACTTCAGGTTTTGTAAAACATTCTTCTTGAGACATTTTTCCTTCCATAGCTCATATTAGTTTCAGGTTAATTGCCTAAATATTACCAATTGTGACGTTTTAAATCGCGACTTTGACGTTTTTATTTTTCTTTAAATACCTGTAACTTGTTTAACCTACAGAGCTATGGGAGGAACATGTCTCAAGAAGATATATATATATATATATATATATATATATATATATATATATATATATATATATATATAAATATATATATATATATATATATATATATATATATATATATATATATATATATATATATATATATATATATATATATATATATATATATATATATATATATAAACATATAAAGTGTGAAACCGACCTCGGATTTGGGCCCCAGGGCCGTGCGGGAAAGTCGATTCAGACATTCCAATACGGACTCGGGGGTCGACGGTTCGAGCCTCACCGGCGGCGGATGCTTTTTCAAAATCACTGTCGTCGTTGAGATCGAGCTCAAGGTGGAGGGTAGGTTAGTTTAGATGAGCAAAAAGGGTCAGCAATGGCCTAATTGCCAGTAAGCATCTTACCTTTACCTTTACCTTTGGGCTCCAGGGGTCCTAAATAGCGCTCAAGAAATTTTTTCAAAATTCAAAAGTCGGGATCTCCTCATTAGTGATTTATTTTCAAGAAAATTCACTAAAAAAGAGATATTTGCCATTATACACATTTTTATGAAAAAAATTCGCTTTAATAACGCACATCCTGCGTCCGGGCTTGTATTATTTTCATTTAAAACTCGTTTAATACGTAGACTTTATAATTTTTATACAATATTTAAAAAAAAAATTTTTGTTAAATATTGCAGATATATTTAAACTCTACTTTGGAAACAGCAAGACTTCCATTTGTTTGGCATTTGACAGATAATTAGCGTGATGGCCTGGTACATTGAAACTACATTAGCTATAGAAGGTATAACTATCAGTCACGTGACCATATAACTGAGTAAAAACAGGTGAAACCCTAAGCCCTTTTACGATCTTTTGTAGTTTTTGCACAATATATTTTGTAACCTGAAAGTCAAAATGATTATATTTTACATCTGTCAGTAGAAGAATAGAAGATAGAAGAATCGAAGTTTATTACCTGCTTAAATACGTTGTCTCTTTTATGAAGTTAGTCAACTAGCTATTATTGTTAAAATTGCTGTCTCTTTTAGTAGCCCAAATCAGTAGCGTAGCTCTTATTGGGACTCTAGGTAGCTTTATAAAGCAAAATTGTCAAAAATACTATTACGTTTAAACTGGTTCCCGTAGCTGCAGGCTCCATGGTTATTAGTTTCTTTTCGAATTCAATCTTGATTGATTTGTGACACCAAAATTTGGGTCTTAAAATTTCTGAATATTCTAAAATCAAAGCCAAACAAAACAAGATGATATACAAATTTGAAATTAAGAGGACAAGCAATTTATGAACAAAAGATCGAGGTTGGACATTGTGGTTCGAAACTGAAACAAAAATCAGAATCAATCCAAAAAACCACAAAATAATAACAGAGAGTTACTGATGAGGAAAAGTTCGTTGTCTAAATATGTATCTAGCGCACAATTCTCTGTTCTTATTTTGTGAATTTTTGAGGTGATTATTCCTTTTGTTTCAATTTATGAACAGTTAAGTAAAATTTTGAATATCAAAATTTTTAGAACTGCTAGTGTCAAAAAAATGTCTAGCTATATCAGTTAAAATGTCCCTATATATATATTATATATATATATATATATATATATATATATATATATATATATATATATATATATATATATATATATATATATATATATATATATATATACAGGTGTCCGGAAATTGTGAGCAAAAAATTCAGAGGTTTATTCTACTCAAAGAATTAATGCCCCTAGTTCCTATAATAGTTTTTCGAAAACTCGAAAATAACGGAGTTATAGGATGTCAAAAAATTTAAAAAAAAAATTTTTGTCGATAACTTTTTTTGTCGTAAATCAATTCTTTTAAAATTTGGTGCACACGTATATAAGATCACTCTGTATTTATGTTGCAAATTTGACATGGATCTATCTAATATATATATATATATATATATATATATATATATATATATATATATATATATATATATATATACAGGTGTCCGGAAATTGTGAGCAAAAAATTCAGAGGTTTATTCTACTCAAAGAATTAATGCCCCTAGTTCCTATAATAGTTTTTCGAAAACTCGAAAATAACGGAGTTATAGGATGTCAAAAAATTTTAAAAAAAAATTTTTGTCGATAACTTTTTTTGTCGTAAATCAATTCTTTTAAAATTTGGTGCACACGTATATAATATCACTCTGTATTTATGTTGCAAATTTGACATGGATCTATCTAAATTTAAAGGCCGAAGCTGCCCATGACCAACAGATAAGGACTCATAACTTTTTTGCTTAAATCTTTATCTCAAATCTAACAATACACGGTTAAAGGGAATTATAAAATCTTTAAAAAAAGGTCATCTTGTTACATCACGATAAAACTAACCGTTTTCGAGAAAAACGTTCTTAAAAATTTACTGGTATGATTGAATACGAAATCACCTAATCTCATTTTCAATATTAACGGAGCGTGCTTTGAAAACATTCTCTGTCAACAAGATCATGTGGCGGTTGTTTTGACAGATAATACTTTGTTGTCATTTTACTTGCGGAAAAGTTGAGATTAATTATAAAATACGACGAATAATAATAATTATTCTTTCGTTGAACTACGTGACATGCATTATTATTATGGTATAGCTGGCGGCAATGCTCTTGCTGCAAGACGTTTGTATGCTGAAGCATTTCCAAATAGAAGGGTACCACAATCCCGAATGTTCAGTAATATCCATCGAAGACTAGGATAATTTTGAGTATTTAGAAATACATTTCAAGATGTTGGCCTCAGCGAAGTACTCGAACTCTTGGAGCAGAAGTCCGTGTATTAAATGCAATCGAGAATAATCCCAACTTAAGTGTACGGTTAGTCTCTACTCAGGAGAGTATCCCGAAAAGTTCTGTGCATGAAATTCTCAAGGAGCAGCTTTTTCATCCTTACCATTACCAGAAAGTTCAAGCTTTATCTCCTGAAGATCCGGAAGCTCACGTGAATTTGTGTAATATAATTCGAAATCTACATAACAACGATCACAATTTTATATCATCGCTCATCTTCACAGATGAAGCTGGATTTGGACATGACGGTTTGACCAACCTTCATAATAAGCATTATTGGTCTAATGAGAATCCTCACTTGGCAATAGAACGCGGTTTCCAGAATAAGTTTTCTGTTAATTTGTGGGCAGGAATTTTAGGAGACCGCTTAATTGGGCCACATTTCTTCCCTCAAAGACTCAACGGTGAGATATACTTAATTTTTTTAAGAAACCAGTTATCCACTCTATTGGATGATGTACCCCTCCAAGCAAGAAATACAATGTGGCTGCTGCAGGACGGCGCGCCGCCACATTTTAGTACAGCGGTGAGGGAATTTCTTAATGAAACATTTCCTGAGAGATGGATAGGACGCGGTGGGTTCGGCCAGTGGGCTCCCAGATCGGCTGATTTGAACCCAATGGATTCTTTATTTTGAGGTTACCTAAAAACTCTTGTATACAGAAGTCCAATTCAAAACGTTGAAGATCTCAGGCAAAGAATTATTGATAACTGTGAGGTAATCAGGTAAAAAGACGGAATATTCGCTAGAGTTCGTCGGAATTTCCTGAGAAGAATTGATTTATGTGTTGAGATGGAAGGACATCACTTTGAAACTTTGTTATAATATTTAATTGTTATGATTTTTAATAAATTATTGTTATAATGTTTAAATGTTGCAAGTTCTAGTAAGTAATAAAAAAATGAGGCACTGTAAAATCGTTATTGTTGATAATTTTATAGTAGTAATAATAATAAAAATATAAAACTTTATTTGTCAAAACATGTGGCATAATTTTTTTCCGAGGCAATTACCGCGACTGTTTTCAAAGCACACGCTATTAACATTGACATTTGGATGAAGTGATTTCGTATTCAATCAATACCAGAAAAAATTTTGAAGAACATTTTTCTCGAAAACGGTTAGTTTTATCGTGATACAACAAGATGACCTTTTTTTAAGATTTTATAATTCTCTTCAATCGTTTATTGTTAGATTTGAGATAAAAAATTCAAGCAAAAAAGTTATGAGTCCTTATCTGTTGGTCAAGGGCAGCTTCGGCCTTTAAATTTAGACAGATCCATATCAAATTTGCAACATAAATACAGTGATATCATATACGGGTGCATAAAATTTGAAAATAATCGATTCACGACAAAAAAAGTTATCGACAAAAATTTAAAAAAAATTTTTTTGACACCCTAAACTCCGTTATTTTCGAGTTGTCGAAAAACAGTTATAGGAACTGGGGGCATTAATTCTTTGAGTAGAATAATCCCCTGAATTTGTTGCTAACAATTTCCGGACACCCTGTATATAGGGATATTTTAGTGTCCTATATTCGTTTGTCAACGTTTCGATGTGTTAGACCTCTTCTTCAGAAAATAAATAAATGCAGTTAAATTGTTGTAATACACAATATTATTTCGAACGGCAAAACTTTGAATAAATACAAATGTGAAATCAAAAGGTTTGTCATTTTCATGATTTGTTGTTAATATCACAAATCTTACAATGAATTACACAATCAAAGAGAAGGTACTACTTATAAAATTATATTATTTAGGTAATAACTTGCAAAATTTATGTGATTTGCTCAGTGTTCAATACCAAATAAATCTACATTTCAACGATTGCTGGCGGAGCTTGAAACCAAAGGTAGACTTTGGAATAAATGCAAGTGTGGTAAAGAATTAAATGGAAATGAAGTAAGAGCAGATTCAAACTAAAAGGAACTGAATATCTTACTGCATGTCGAAGAAAATAAAAACGAAACTAATGAGCATTTTCCAACAATTTTGAAAAAGCAAAAGTCATCAAGAATCAATGGATGGTGATAGAGAGCGAAGAGTCCACCTTAGTTATCAAGTGATAATGACAGAAATTCCTTAAAGAACATTTGCTTCACCGACGAGAGTACCTTCACCTTAAATAACGAGTCCAATGTTCAGAACTGTAGGTATTGGAGCACGATCAATGAACGAATATTTATTGAAACCATAATTCAATATCTCCAAAAAGTCAATGTTTGGTGCGGAATTTTTGGCAGGCATTATCTTGGACCGTTTTATATTGATGAAAATTTGAATGGGGAAAGTTATCTAGGCTTACTGTAGAATAGAATAGGACCTTCATTAAACGATGTTGCTAGGGAAAATCAAGAGATATGGTATCAGATGTATGGATGTTCTGCACACAATACTCTTCCACTGAGAGAATATTTACGTAACTGTTCTCAAGGTCATATTATTGGGTCAATCCATAATGTTTTATAGTTTTCGAAATCTCTAGATCTCACACCAAATTATTTTTTTCTTTGGGGCCACATTCATTAAAATTGTATACTAACGTTCGTTTTGAAAACCTCCAGCAACCTAAAAATGCAATTTCCGCAGAATGCTATAGAATCACACATACCAATTGGGCAATGTTAGATTTGAATTTTACAATCGTTTAGGATGTTATTTGGCAGCTGATGGGGGATTATTTGAACTTCTTATTTAACTTTAATTCTACGCTTTTGTCTTTTTGTTTTGATTTGTAAATAAACTTCGAGATTAGGTACTCTCGAAATCTCTAGATCTCACACCAAATTATTTTTTTCTTTGGGGCCACATTCAATAAAAATGTATACTAACGTTCGTTTTGAAAACCTTCAGCAACCCAAAAATGCAATACCAATCGGGTAATGTTAGATTTGAATTTTACAGTCGTTTAGGATGTTATTTGGCAGCTGATGGGGGATTATTTGAACTTCTTATTTAACTTTAATTCTACGCTTTTGTCTTTTTGTTTTGATTTGTAAATAAACTTCGAGATTAGGTACTTGTTCCTGTTCAATTGTTTTTTATAATATGTATGTGAAAATAAAGCAAACTAGTGCAATAGACCTCTAATGTGATGCTTTTGAAAAAAGTCAGATACAATTTTGCTCCAATATATATATATATATATATATATATATATATATATATATATATATATATATATATATATATATATATATATATATATATATAATTAGTAAGAACTCACCATATGTTTATATATCTCTTGTAAATTTGTTAAAAAGTATATTACTTCTTTTTGTAATTTTCGCTTAAATTTGTCCTTTACACTAAATGTGTCCACTAAAACCGTACTCAAACTAATAAAGATGTCTTTTACATTTTCTTGAAAAAGTCCGTCATCTTTAACTGCACTGTTGGATTGAATTTGTCCTTAATAACACATTTTTCCACCCCACTAAAACTACTGAAAATGTCTTCTGATACACTGTCTTTACTCTCTAGATATCGTAAAGTTTCAGTTGAAGTATCAACCTCCTGCAAGGGTGGTGGATCGTTAGGCTCGTTTTCATCATCTTCAGCGTCTTCGTTTCCTTGGTATTGTTCTGTTGTCGGGTGCAAAACGCTTGTCACAATGTCATCATCACTGGGGTAACTTGCTATTTACACATCAACATCAACATTAACATAATCAACAAAGTCAAGCTCTTCACTATTAGTCATTGCAATTTTCCACATAGCCTTCAGTTGCCCTAAGCGAATGTCATCCGCGTCATTCCAAGTTTCAGCTTCACATGGCTCAGATTCTGCTCTGACGAATCCAGCCTTTCTGAAACAATTGGCATCTATTGACCAACACGTGCTCAGTCCTCTAATTGCGTCAAGAATTGTAATTTTAACTGTTTGTCCACTTTCCATACAAGATAATAGTTTAAGCAACGTTCCTTTCCTGTAGTACTGCTAAAGGTTTTGGATGATACCCTGGACAATAGGTTGCAAAACCGAAATCATGTTGGGTAAAAAATACACGATATTTATATGGGATAGACTGTTAATATTTTTGGGATGAGCTGGGCAGTTGTCAACAAATAACAAAATTTTTCTTTTCTGTTGAGCGAATTTTTTGTTTAGTTCGACAAGCCACTTCTTATATAAGTCACTGCTCATCCATGCTGCTTATAACGATTTTATGCCGTGGCATGTCATAAAATTAAGTTAGTCTAAAAAAGTTATTTATTTGGAAATAATAGGAATGAAAATTGGAAAGTTATATCAGTTAATAAAACATAAACGTTAGAGACTGTGAGAGGATGGATTTGGTTTGAAATATTAGTTGGATGGAGTTTTGGTAAAAATTGTAAATGGCTTTTAGAAAATGTCAAAATTGTTACGAATCTATCAAATGAACCAAGGGAATTTATTTTGAAACATTGTTACAACAAAATTTTGTAATTATAGTACAAGCACAAGTATTCTACTTCTTTTTATTGACACAATGTATAATTACTCTGCTGCAATAAACAATAATATTAATAATAAACTATATATGTATATATATATATATATATATATATATATATATATATATATATATATATATATATATGTATGTATATATATATATATATATATATATATATATATATATATATATATATATATATATATATATATATATATATATATATGAGACATGCTTGGTTCTCAGGTTAAACCGCGTCCAGAATTTGTGGAAACTCGATGTTTCGGCTCCTGTTTTGGAGCCATTTTCAAGAGGTAAAGGAAATATGTAAGGACACTCTAAGGCCTCAATCTGCCTACTCCTTAGAGCGGTAGATAAAGGTAGGTTGGGTTGTTGTAGCTCGATTACGGGGCCTCAATCTGCCTACTCCCCAAATCTCGCCGGAGATCGTCTGTGAGGTCTCAGTGTGTTCAACCCTAGGCCTCAGAGAGATCTGATGGGCCGATTTTGATGAATATTTGGCAGTACCTTTCCATTGTAATTAGGTGGGATAAGTTCGTTAGCCAGGAAAATCGAAATACTTTCCCCGGAACACTTTTAGTTTCTTTTTGAATTTTTGTTAATTTCAATATAACAGAACTATGCTAACGAAATTTGGTACGTAAGTTGCAACTATAAAACGTATCGTTCATATAAACATTTAGATCTCCACGATAAAAGAAAAAAAGTTATAAGCATTTAAAGAAAAAATCACCTGTGGCTAATGGAGTCGTCTGAAGCCATACCAAACCTGTTTTCAGACACACATACAAACACACTTGAGGAAAAAAGAAACACATAAGACCAAAATATTTTGTGTGATTAACAAAATCTATTGAATAACCCAGACAAAGTTTTTTTCGTGACGCAAATAGGTCAAAAGTACCAGAAAAAAATTTTTCGTTTTTTTTTTAAATACAATATCGAAATATTTCAAAAAGTAATAGATGTTGTCGCAATACAAGTATCCAGTGGGTTTTAACCAAACTTGAAAGATCCTTTAAGACAAGATCATGACTTTAGAAATATTTCTTTAAATAAGCACGTACTAGGGCCAATAGAATCCATATCCAGAGTGTCTGTTTTCAGACTTGTTTAACCTCCCCAATTTTTCGTTACGAAGAAAATAATCTAGTTTGTTGTCGCCGAGTTAATCTGACGGAATCTTCTTGTCAAAAGTTTGTCATCAACAAGACAATAAGAATCTTATCTTTTAAAACGAAAAGATTTTGGCTGTGGACTACGCCACTGGTGGTGCGCACTGTGGTAACGTAACGTGAGGCTAGATAGAAAAGCGAGCCGTTTCTTATAGCACAGCACTTTGCTCGAACGTCGGAGTGATAGTGTCGTGACAGGATACTTGATGATAGTGTCGAAAGTGTAGTTAATTTTGTTACTTTTTCATTAATTTAACTTGTTCAGTTCATCATGTTTGAGAAACTCTGTGTAATATTTTTTATAGTTTACGTTGCCTTTGCCCAAATGGACAGTGACAATTGGGGTAAGTGCAAATTTGCCAATTTTCATATTTGAGGTTACATCTCCCGCCATTCATTCCCTAGTATTCGTCACGTAGACCCAGGCGAACAATTTTTTTTAATAATTTCTATTTTAGATATTATTTAAATACCTAAGTCTCTTGGAGCATCACTGAATTTGTTATTTTTTTAAGAAACTAAATGACACCAGAAAGTTAATGTATCAATTTGAATTTTGGTTAAATTAAAGATATTTCAAATTTGGAATTTAGACATTTATTGTTTAACAGAAAAACGTTTGATTTAATGTGATTTAATTTAAAATTGGACAAACAAATAATTTAACATAAAATTAAAAACCATAGGTTAATTTACATATTTAATATAGACAAAATTTAAAAAACTGGGATATAGATCCTTAAAAATGTCATTGATTTTGAGATCCCATAGAGGCAGTAGTCGGCGGTTTTCCTCATTTTCATTCATTATACCCTCAAATCGCAATGTCCTTATTTTATTTTTCAGTCATAAGAATTAATTGATTGCCCCCTTGTTATTTAATTAATTAATTGTCGATAAAAAATTAGCTAAAATTTTTAATATAACATTTCTCCCCCATGTGTGCATTTTTTTTCTATTTAACTGTGTTATGTAATCAGTTAATTTTTTTGTAATTCTTACACACTGACAATAGTTTTTATCCCAATTAGCTTTAGATATTAAATAAGTTACCTACATGATTAACTATTTTTCGTATATTCTTCAGTGCACGTTTTGACGATTATATTGTTATTGGTGTTATCTATTGCCTTAGGAGAATTCGTATTTCAGGACATCCACTCGCATTATTAAAAAACTATTAATTAATTATGCATGTTAATAGTTTAATCGGTAATTAAATGCGAACTATATTTTAAAAATTTAAATTTATCACACTGGATTTTGAATAGATTTCCTACGAAGCTTATTATTGGAAAAAAATTTTCGCGGCAAACTTTGAATCCAGAATTACTCAATGTGAAAAAACTGTAATTGTTACTTAAAAAATAGACAAAAGACGGTAATATCATAGTTGTTTTTCCGCGAACCTTATCATCGTGTAATAAATGAATTAAGGTATACAATGCTCCGTGAGTAGGTATCTCAACTTACGTAATCGAACCAATAACCCTATTAACACAGTTAAACATAAAATTGTTACGTAATTGAGATTCTCAGGATTAGAGATAAATTCACTAGAATTTTCAGATGCAGATCGCGATCGTTTTTCAGTGTCATGGCCATCACTTCATTTTACTGATGATTCTAGTTGTTATTTAACGTGGCGCTTAATCCGTTTTACGTTTTCTCTTTGACGTAAATCAGTCGTCCTTGATTATTGTTTTACTTTCCTGTACAGTCTAATGTGTTTTTTCGTTTTGTTTAAATTTATAATATCCCATCGATTGTAAAATTATCACAATAAAGCCGATGTCGCCCTGTCGTCCCAACCATGACTCTCGAAAGAAAGATAATTCCACAATTGATAATGGATAATTTGACACAGTGTACGCTTTCATTAAAACAGGTTTGCCGATTAAAGGTCGTAAACAAAGTTACTAATGCAGCAGTTTCTGTAAAGCACGGTGGATGATATTATCGATAGTAGATGCAGATATCTCAAAGGTTTTTCCTGTGGTTTACACAAGATTGACCAATAGATCTCCTATGAGGCGGACAGCTCTTTTCTGAATAGAATCTATGGTAAATTTGCATATGAGTTTACGGAGGGTTTTTAGAAAAATTTGTTTAGAAACAGGGGTAATCCTGTGTTGTAGACACCTCAGTAGTAAACAAACAATTCGGGTGGAATCGGAACGCAGAAGTGGACGCTGGACGATGTGCACTGTTGCCAGATGAGTATTACCAAGGGCCATTTTAAATATAGAAGGAAATCAAAGGGTGAACAAATGTCTTTATAATGTAAAGAAATTATAATATGGCGTCATCTATATAAATCGATATTTGACATATTTTGCGGAAAGCAGCAGGAAAACGGAAATTTAAAAAGTTAATTTTCAGCTAGGGTGGTCCAGGGGGAAAAACGTGGGTACTGGGTTCTAGCCCAGATTTCCCCTCTCCTCCCTTTTTAAGTACATCAGTAACATCAACAGAGGTTGTGCCATTGTGATTGAGCAAGGTAATCTGCACGTTCCGCCCTTCCCAGGGGGCGTAAAGCCGTCGGCCCTTGCGATGTTGGGCACGTTAAAGACACAAATTTCCTGGACAGTGAGGTGAATGAATCACACTTTAGTAAAGTCAATGAAGCAATTTCCGTTGCCAATTGCCCATGATAAATACAACTGACTATGTTAATGGCAAACGGTATCCAATTTATGATTTCGAAAAGTCGCAATGTTTCATAGTAATGAAGCAATTTCTACTGACAATTGTCGATGATAACCGAGAAAATGGCTCTAAATGGGTTTCCCTTCAAAGTGTTTATTTATGTTTTAGTTTCCAACCTTAAATGAGTATAAAAAGTGAATGAAGCAATTTCCGTCGCGAATTGCCGATGATAAATACAACTCTGTATGCCTCCTGGGGATACCACGCTAAAAAAAAACGCGCCGGCTACCCTACCTCCCCAGTCTATATGACAATTATTGGGTCAAGGTGGTGTGGGAACGGTTCAATACAATACATTACATTTTTATTTCTCATAAGCAATTTGCAACAAACATTGCTTCATTGATTGTTGTTAGAAATTGCTTCATTACCATGAAACATTGCGACTTTTCAAAATAATATATTGGATACCGTCTGCTATTTGCATATAGAGTTCTATTTATCATAGGCAATTCGCCACGGAAATTGCTTCATTCACTTTTCATACTCATTTCAGGTTGGAAACTGAAATATAAACAGACACTTCGAAGGTAAGCCCATTTTGAGCAATTTTCTCGGTTATGTTTATCATCGACAGTTGTTAGTAGAAATTGCTTCATTACCATGAAACATTGCGACTTTTCAAACTAATAAATTGGATACCGTTTGCTATTAGCATATACAGTTGTATTTATCATCGGAAATTCGCAACGGAAATAGCTTCATTCACTTTTCATACTCATTGAAGGTTGGAAACTAAAATATAAACAAACACTTCGAAGGGAAGCCCATTTTGAGCGATTTTCTCGGTTATGTTTATCATCGACAGTTGTCAGTAGAAATTGCTTCATTACCATGAAACATTGCGAATTTTAAAAATAATATATTGGATACTGTTTGCTATTAGCATATACAGTTGGATTTATCATGGGAAATTCGCAACGGAAATTGCTTCATTGACTTTACTAAAGTGATTCATTCCCAACATCGCATGGGCACGGGACCGACGGCTTTACACCCCATGGGAAGGGCGGAACGTGCAGATTACCTTGCTCAATCACAATGGCACAACCTCTGTTGATGTTACTGGTGTACTTAAAAAGGGAGGAGAGGGGAAATCTGGGATCGAACCCAGTACCTTTGGGTCCAGAGGCCCACGTTTTTTCCCCTGGACCATCATGGGTAAAAATTAACTTTCTTCATCTCCGTTTTCCTACTGCTTTCCGCAAAATATGTCAAATGTCGATTTATGTAGATGACGCCATATTATAATTTATTTACATTATAAAAACATTTGTTCACCCCTTGATTTCCTTCTATATTTAAAATGGCCCTTGGTAATAATCATCTGGTAACAGTGCACATCGTCCAGCGTCCACTTCTGCGTTCCGATTCCATCCGAATTGTTTGTTTACTACTGAGGTGTCTACAACACAGGATTACCAAAACATGCTTACCTTGGATGCATAAACCACAAGAAAATGTCTTGTTCACACCCCCCCCAAGAAAGTTACGGAACCATGAGTGAATAGGGGCGATGGGCGGGGAACAAGATAAAAATGAAGTACAAACGAAAAATGTGGAGAAAAACCAGCTTAGCAGGACCTAAATAAGCTGGCTTTATCCAATTTTGAATCTATACATCCCTAAAATCCTGTTTACCCCACACAAAACCCCTATTCGCCCCAGGTCCCGTAACTTGCTTTGGGGTTATTCCCAAGAAATTTTTCTTGTGGTTTATGCATTAAGGGTGGTTGTATGCATGCAGAAAGTGAAGGAAAACTCCCAGGACGAAGCACACAGATACTTGCAGTTTTTCAATGATGAAATAAACCCAAGTTGTAGATGCAACTTTTTAGATGAAATCGCCTTATGAAAGACTTATGGTTTCAATATGATGGAGCGCCATTTCAAAATTCCGCAATTTATCTCATAACTATTTTGTGGAAGGTAATTGGCTGTAATATGGAACAACAAAGGATCGCTTCAAATTGTTTTTGGGTAAGTTCGCTCCAGGGGTCAGGGGATAAATAAGGGGCGGTTTGGTGAAAATTTACATTTTTGGATAAAACTCAAGTAACATAACGTTTCAAAGGTTTATGGGTACAGGAATACAAATATTTTCTTTGTTGTCAAGTCATGGGCCCTAAATTCATTCCATGAGTATGTCTTGCTGAAGAGAATAAATTATTACAGCTATGTGGAAGTTATGATTCAATTTGCAGCACTATTTTTTTGTAACATTTTATTGAAACCGCTCGTAGAAAGGCGAATAGAAACGTGCTGAAAAAAGTATGAGTAGGATGCTTACTGAATACCATTGTAAGGACAATGTAATAGAATGCGATGACATTTGATTATATGAACTTTTTCCTATTAATTTCTCTCAAATTGTACAAGTGTAAGATGTTAAGTAGAAACTTTATAATGCTAACAAAAAGTCTGCCAAACCTAAATCCTCTTATCTTAAATATAGGGATTTACTGATACATATCTGGGTTTGACAAATATTCCATTTTTGATTTTAGGACGAATGAGCAACAATTTGCGTTTGTAAAACAATACAGTTACTGTTTAAAGATTCCAAATTTACTTGCAGCCTCACCCCCTATAAGAAATGAAGAGTATTTCATTTACGAAAAAGTAAATTTATTGTTGCATATGTACTTATATACAGACATTTAATTTTATAGATTTCAAAGCTTTATGTCCTTTTCCTAAGACGTTGTGGGCAGCTCTTTGTACTACTAATAATAATACCACAGTAGACAAACTCCGCACCCAGAAGTCTTAACTTGTGCGGGGGGAGCTTAAATACACATATAGACAAAGTACACCACCCATAACTCATCAGAAGCCGGCCTTTCCACATTCGAGTGAAAAAGACCGACTGTCCGAATACGGGAATTGAACCCGCGACCTCCTAGTACGATTCTAGAGGTTACTCACCTCGCGAACTGAGCTATTCGGTCTGTTTGTATACGGCGGGTCAATAAGCCCGTGAGTTTTTAAATTGCCCGCCTCTTCACACGAAGGGCAACACTGCTATCAACAAGCATCTGTCAGTTGACTCCTGTCAAATTTTGAACATGCTGCGTCATTTAGTTTGTGCCATTGAAAGCAGACAACCTCTTGAGTTATAACGAAAATGGAAAAAATTGAATTTCGTGTGCTCATCAAACATTATTTTTTGAGGAAAAAAATCATCATTCAAACCAAGGCTAAGCTTGATAAATACTATAGGGACTCTGCACCATCAGTTTCCATGGTAAAAAAGTGGTTTCCTAAATTTCGTTGCGGCCGTACAAGCACAAATGACGCCGAACGTTCTGGACGCCCAGTTGAGGTCGCTACACCCGAAACAATTGAAAAAATTCACGATATGGTGTTGGCCGATCGGAGATTGAAAGTACGGGAGATTGTGGAAGCCACAGGCATATCACTTGCCTCAGTGTTTTCGATTTTGCATGATCACTTGGGTATGAGAGAGCTATCCGCAAGATGGGTGCCGCGTTTGTTCACAATCGACGACAAACGCAATCGTGTGACAACTTCGAAGGAGTGTTTGGCGCTGTTCAACCGCAATAGGGACGAGTTTTTACGCCGTTTCGTAACCGTGGACGAAACATGGATTCACCACAACACACCAGAGATCAAGCAGCAGTCAAAACAGAGGGTTTCTCCGTGCGAATCGGCGCCAAAGAAGGCCAAGGTGGGTTTGTCAGCCAATAAAGTCATGTCGACCGTTTTTTGGGATGCACGCCGTTTAATCTACATTGATTACCTCCAAAAGAAGAGAACAATCAATGGTGAATATTATACCAACTTATTGGACCGATTCAATGACGATTTGAAGAAAAACGACCGCATTTGGCCAAGAAAAAAGTTCTTTTCCACCAAGACAATGCGAGGGTGCACACATATGTGGTCTCCATGGCGAGATTGCATAAATTGGGCTACGAATTGCTCCCTCATCCGCCCTATTATCTTGTTTCAAACTTAAAGGAATGGCTCGGCGGAAAGATATTTGACTCCAATGATAAAATTATCTCACAAACAAATACCTATTTTGACGACCTCGACAAATCTTATTTTTTGGAAGGGATAAAAAAATTGGAGAAACGTTGGACGAAGTGTATAGAGCTCAAAGGAGACTGTGTTGAGAATAAAGATGATTTTTTGTCAAAAAACCTGTGTTTCATTCAAAAAGTCACGGACTTATTGACGCGCCCCAGCACCTACTTATGTACTACGGAGCTGATCCACTCACTCATTCTCCATCTATTTTTAATTCAGTGAAAGTGTTCTAGAAGCATCACTGTTTGCATCTTACATTTGTTGAATAATAAAAATTATAATAGGTAAGTAGCCGAATTATGAATCGGTGCCTTTTCGTTAGATGAAATTTCGTAAGAGATAATACCCGTTTGTTTTTGTAGTATGATGTATTAATTTTCTGTTTGCCTTGCTGGCTCATTAAAACGCTTCAGATAATAAAGAACTTGTGTAGTAATTCAATGAATATTCATTTATTTCACTCTTTAATATAACCTTCATGATTGTGCACACTTTTCTTGCAATAAATGACTATGTTTAATGGACAAAGGTCAGAACCTGTGCTGTTTTCAAACTATTGTGAAAGTTGTTTTAAACACGTTATTTTGGATTTCATTGATTCATTTCTTTCACAGGATCTGCATCCTGCACCTTAAAGAATTTGACGTAAAACTGGTGCAATTTTAAAAGCCTTTAAAAATAAGAGTCATAGGGTATTAACATCACAGTCTATATGCGACGTTGCCTGGTCGTTGCCTTATTTCTCATTTTCCAGCGGTTCTTTTGTTTTCTTGCAGCTTCCATACTCCCTCTACTTGTCCAGAAATTTGTGGAACTAAGCACAACTTTATATCAATGTCTGAGAAGGAATTTCATCTAATTTTGGACAAGTTTTTGAGGAGGTTGTCTCTTGGTCTGCTACTTCGCCTTTACTCTAATTATTTATTAAGCCAAGAGACATATACAATTATATGTACAGGTATGTCAGATAAATAAATAACAGCTTATTGGCAAGGAATATCTGTAAAAGAGTAAAAACAGTTAAAATATCAGACGCATGGAAATTAACAGGTACAAATACATTACATCAAACTAGTATAACAAACAATACAAATTGCTAATAAAAAATAATTGATTCTTCTAGGATCACAAACTTTTTTTTCAATTACGTAATTGACTCCTCCACAGTGTAAATCAGTCGTCCCAAAGAAGTTCTTTTAGTTTACTTTAAATGCACAACGCTGCCGTTCTGAGCCCGTCAAGCAACAGATTATATATATATATATATATATATATATATATATATATATATATATATATATATATATATATATATATATATATATATATATATATATATTGTGTGTGCGTGCGTGTGTGTGTGTCTTTTAGATCTATTTAGGTGCTACATATCACATCCCCCGTACATTCATGCTAGAAGAAAAAGTTTCAGACAAAAATTTGTTGGTTAAAAAAGCTGCTTTCAACAAGACTTATAAAAACTGATCCTACCTCGATTGAACCTCGTCCTGGCTGATCGTACATCATAACTTTCGGGGCATAGAACGCGTCGTTTATAGGAGTTTTCGGCAACGATTGGACATGCCGTAGATGAAAGCACAAAGTAACCAAGTTGTGAGATCTTGCAACATGGAATGAAAAACAGTAACCCTCCCTTTGTGAGCCGCAAGCAAAGTCTGTGTTCTTTTACAAGTCAGAATCTTTGCTAATCATGTATCTAAGTCGTGTGCTTCTTGGAAACTGTCGTCGGCTGGACTAGAAAACCCATTTCGTTGACGAACACTCTCCTGAACGTGCAAAATTTTATTATGTTCAACGTTGCATTGAACTTCATAGTGCCCAATTTCTTAATGTTCAAATCATCAAGTAAATAAATTCGTCTTGACTGCTCTATTGTAGTAGCTTTCTTTCCCTGTTAGTTTGCCAAACACTGTTACTTTAACTGCTGTTAGCAGATTTAGAGGATACGTGATGACCGTTCCGATTTTTCTTTGGAATATAGCTTTTGAACAAAAACCTGAGTGTTACATTATTGACCCGGTCTTTTTTTCCATATTCATACATTTCAAAAAGCAAGGTTGACATACCTTAACTTTCTTCTTGGACACTCTTATTGATAGAGAATAGTGGACTGAAAAATTCGGCACCTAGGAATACCTCTCTTTTGTTTGTATTTCTGTCAAGTGGTACTACCGATATTATGTAGTGGCACAGTTTAGTATCCTGATCCTTGTTTTTATTGTTTTCAAAATTTTAGTTTGAATAGTGCGAACGTCACTTACAGCCTAAATACTATCGTACCGTGGGTGTTGACAAGGAGGAAAGGGGCAACTTGCTAATTCGGGACTTGAAGGTTTGGAGGTTCGGAGGAGAAGGAAAAATATGTGCCGGCAAGGAATTCCACAACTTGGAAGTCCTCGGGACAAAAAAGCGGGCATAACAAGATGTTCTATGTCTGGTGACCTGGACAGTAAAAGGGTGCATTCGCGCTGTTCCCCTGGTAGATCTGTTGGGAGCAGCAGGTGGGGGAAGTATGGAGGAAAGCTCCTCTAAGCAGTGCCCGTGCAGATATCTATAAAAGAGAGAGAGGTCACCAACGGCACGTCGGTGGGCAATGGATAGCAGCCTTTGGGTGAGGGTAGGGTCACTGATGAGACGTATAGCTCTCTTTTGAATGGAGTCCAGGATAGCGAGTGTAGAAGCGGGAGCTGCACCCCAGATGTGGGAGCAGTATTCCGGAAGAGGAAACCTAATTTCTTAGCAGCCGCTTCTGAAATTGATGTGACATGTTGGTGCCAATTAAGATTTCGATCCACAGAAATGCCAACAAGAGAAAATGACTCATTACTTTGAATAATTTGGTTGTTCATTGTGATGGGTCTAGGGCTGGTGTATCTCTTATGAGAAGGAAAGCAAGACTGAGATTTGGTGGGGTTGAATTGTACAAGATTTCTACTTCAAAAGTCGTAGACGAGAAGGTACTAATAGGGTCAGATATTACAACTCTTTGGGCGCTGTCTCTAGCTTTTGAACCGGTCCAATGCAGTACCTATGATTCCATATATTGACAGTGAGCCTATTAGGATCTCGTGATTTACACTTAAGGCTTGAGAGAAGTTCACATAATTTCACACAGCGACCTCCTTTTTGCCAGTGTTCTCGACAATTTGCTCTAAAAATTCAACAATTTCAGTTTTGTGCTTGCCGAAAACCTTCTTGAGATGTAGAAAAAAGTTATTATCTGCAAGGTAAGTTGTCAGCTTGTTATTGACTATGTTTTAGAATGTTTTTGCAAAAGTTAGTTTCGAATATATATTTTTTTAAAGTTTATCTACAGATAAGCAATTGCATTTTTGGCAACAGATGAGAACAAACTGCTAAACTGGTCTGGAGGGTCAGCATTTATGACAGGACATATAGTTTGACGTTTCAGGTTCCTCCCTGTTAGTTCGTTAATTGTTTTTCACATAGTTTGCTCTTGTTGTTGCTGTTGCTAATAACTTTATCAAGTTCGCTTTTCCTTACAACTGTAACGAGTTTGTTATATAGATGTACATTTAGTTCTTTGATGTAAGCTTAAATTGCGAGAAATGTTAAGCAAACTCACCATATGTTTCGTCTATTTAACTTCTGTCCTTACAGGAACTTAGGTTTGGCACCTCTTCTAATTTTTCTGATAGGAAAACATGCATTCTAATAGTTGAACGTTGCCAGGAATTTATTTTAAGCATCTTCAGGGGAGGTTTCTTGAAACACATTTGTGTATGTATTGTGTTCAGACCATCTTGTGAAGGTTACTGTATTGGCCTCACTTATCACTCATTATTCGTCTAGCCACTGTTAGCACATGTTGCTAAAGGTTTGTAATGTAACAAAATGGACTTCTATAGGTTAATAAGATAAGTTACTCGAATTTGATTTTTTTGGCATTCGCTACCATAACGCACTTACTTACTGACTTTTAATTCTTTCAATGTTTACATCTTATTTGTCTGTGTGGTATATATTTGTGAATAAAAAGCATTAACATTTTCTATCAGCCGTTATACATATTGAAGATTCCCACATCTAATCTCTTTAAGTCCACTTGGGGGTTGAATTGTGAAAAAGGAAACTTTATATTTTATGTATTGGGGTGTCTGCTGCTCTTTTATAAGTTATATGTAGATCCGGCAAAAATCAATCACAGAAAAAGGCCGGTTCGCAAAAAATGTTGTCCTAGAGGAGTATCTAAGCTATGCAAAAGTATTTAATGCATAACACAGAAAAAAGAAGGTAAATTGTGCAGTTTGAACTTGAGATTTACTGATCTATATTCATACAAGTTATGGCTCACCTCTTTTCAATTGAAAAACAATAACTAGGTTTGTTAACTATCCATTACAAGGTCGTTGTTTTTATTCCAATACAGAGTTCATAAAAGTCAATTATGAATCGTAATTGTATTCTCTACATATTATTAAATATGTGCATCTAAATTTGCAGTGATATGATGTAGCAACTGCATCGAATTTCATTGAGCAATAGCAAAAACTCCGAATTAGGCGAGCTTATCTTTGAACGATAACTTCTTATACAACGTGCATCCATTTACAAGAATTTAAATCGTAATTTAATATTAGACGGTAGTAACCTTGTTTTTGTAGTAAAAACGCAATATCTATTTAGTAGTTTCCTGTCTTTAAACCTGTCTGCTTCCTTGTTATGTATTTGTTTGCTTTCTTTTTGTAAATTATCTTGAAGTTATCCACATGTCAAAAACATGTTGGTCCTTGGTCCCTTATTACATTTACTTCCTCCTGGATACATTCCAATAAAGTATTCATTAAAAAAAACTATCGCATTAGAGGTCAAATCATCGAACGATTAACTTTGCGTTTGTTATTGGTTGAAGCAGACATAATTTTTTTAATCTTGATGAAGTTCAATTGCCTGCTTATTAAAGTCATGGGTGTTTGTTTTTTCAAAGAGATCGTCCATTCTAATAGCAAACCATAAGGCCAATAATAAGACATAATACAATAATTTAAGCGGACCCTAAATGTGGTGACTAGGGGCTCTGATTCGCGCTCATTTAACGACATTTTTCAAAAGTTTAAAAATTAACACCTTTCTATTAGTGGTTTTTTAAAATGGAAATTCCAGAAAACAGAAAATTTGACTGCAAATATATTACTTCAAGTTCGGATGCTGTAAAAATTTAGTATTTTATTTTATTAAACAGATGAGCGCATTAGCCATTCCAATGGGGGCATTTTTTCGCGGAAACTTGATTTTTGTTTCGCAAAATTTTTGTGTCATTATAAATAGTGTAGTTGTTTCTTATGCATTGGATAACTCTTCGAGGCATTCTTGAAATTCAGTAATAATTTACGGTATCCTGAGGAATGTCATCTCAGGCTTCGTGAATTCGGTGACGAAGGTCAAATAAGTTATTTAGTGGTTTGGGTAAATTACCCAGTCGATTGCCAATCATATCCCCCATTGGTGACAAGTGACGGTAGCGAGAACGCCATGGAAGCAGGGTCACGTTATTTTCTTGTAAGAATCTTGTAGTAACCCTTGCTGTATGAGGACGTGCGTTGTATTGTTGTAAAATGGGTTGAACTAACCATCGGATGTATGGCAGTGCAACAGGCTGCAGTACGTTTTGTATGTAATCATTTGCATTTAAATTTTTGTCAATAAAACTAGAGGCGACCTGCTACCGTATGTTATCGCACCCGATACCGTCACCCCCCTTGTACAGGCAGTATGCCCTTCCACAGCAAATTGTAAATTTCTACTATCTCCACGTAATCCTGGAGACCATCGTGGACCCAAAGACAGAATCGGGACTTGTCATAAATCACAACACGATTCCATTCACCATCCCAATTCTAGCTCCCGTTACACCACTCAAGCTGAGCAGCACGATGTGAAGGTATCAGCGCGAGATATAAAAATGGTCTATACTCTATACGAACGAAGTCGAAAAGCGCGTATTGCTATATATCGTTGCCATAGAGACTCACTGTTGTAAAACTACCAACCAAGGATTTCCAATCGACCCTGTTCTGTCTTGTAAAGTTGCTCGAAACCGTCCGGATTCATGAGGATGGTTATGGATTCCCTCTTCAGACCACCTGGAGACCCTGTTCTGTCTTGTAAAGTTGCTCGAAACCGTCCGGATTCATGAGGATGGTTATGGATTCCCTCTTCAGACCACCTGGACCAACATTGTAACACTGTTGACACATTGCATACTATGCGGTCGGAAATTTGTCTGATTGAGAAACCGGTTTCTCGTATGCCAACAATGCTCCCCTTTTCGAATTCACTCAAATTGTAATTTTTCCGTAACAACAAGCATAAGGAATTAATGATTCAATAAATTAAGCACAAATCGCTAATATTGCTTCAACCTTAAGGAAACGCAAATTTAACGAGGTAATTTGTTGGTAATACAAAATTTAAAAAGTGTAGGTACACCTGTTGAAATTTTTTGTCCATATTGTTGCGTTTTCGCCGGGTTCTGGATAAGTGAGACTTTAAATTTTAACAAAACAACTTTATTTACACTCTAGATATGGATACAATAAAATTTCTAGAATGTCTCTCAAACAAAACACTTAATTTACTGACCTTACAATTATTAATCTGCACACAAGTTACTATACTGGAACTACAGTCTAACACTTCACACTGATTACTGCTTCATCAAGTCACTTCAACATTCTCTAACTGAACTGAACTGTCTGGCTTGCTTTCGCGTTTATATACTCGCCGTACCTTCCACCACGTTTCTGGAGCGTTCCATTCCAGAATGTTCCAGGACATTCTTTTACTAGAAGGTTCTGTGAATACAGATCGATCCCGTGTGTATACAGGGGGATGTATATACAGGATGATCCAAATGTGGGCATCACTCCTATGTTACACAAGAGGTGTTTCTCATAATATAAGATCTCTCTGCGTATACAGGGTGTAAGGGTTCTCTGCGCATACAGGGTGTATATACAGGCTGTTCGGAATGTGCAGACCTCAGTTATCCGTGCCGACGGGGTACAAGTTGGTAACTTCGTTATTTCTGGTCCTAGAGGGTTGAGACTTCGCCTGAGGTGGGTCACCCCAGGCACCCCCAGGTGGGAGGGGAGGCACTGTTGTCAGATTGTGCAAAAATTACCAGATGTTGGGGAAGTTCTGGAGATGTGGCAACACCGCACCTACATCCATTGAGGTGCTTTGTAACAATATTGTACCATTTCTTATCAGAAACAAAACAGAGTAGTATAAAAAATTTCATTGCAATTGGTCGACTCTTACTGCGTGTTCGGATTTTTTGGAAAGTCAGTATATGCATGTGGATCGTTTAATGTTTTAATTGTTAATTTGTATTAGACGTACATGGGCATGCTTGTGTCATTGACGTGACTTTAGCCTGTTTCATTGCTAATACATACATTATACCTTATGTAGGTATCCGAGCCATAACTTTAAAACATAATTAACCGATTTTCATTCAAGTTGGCAACTAAACTTGCGTGCATATAAATCGGCCCACTGTAAACTTTTTACTGTAACTATATTTTTTTAGAAAGTATTTATGAGATAAAAAAAAAAGATGTGCTGTTAGAAAGACAATTTAATATGCTTTGATATGAGATTACGTTTACCAAAAGTGCTTATCGCTTATATTCGTAGCAACCGATAAACAAATGAAGTGCGTTTATGTGGTGATTACAACGAGAATAACAAACTTACGACAGATTGCAATTATTGCCTTTGCAATTGAAATTTGCACATTTTCGGTTTTCCTAATTTGGTTAGTTTTCAGGTGTGTTAGCTTAATGCATACTACACGGCAAAAGGCCACCCAAGTTATTGCTTTAATAGAAAATGGACATAGCCAGCGAGGTGTTGCTCGACAACTTGATATGACACGGGCAGCGGTTCGAAGGGTGTGCCAAAGTTATGAAGAGACTGGATCCTTTCATAGCCGACCTGGAACAGACAGAAAGTAATATACAAGGGCTCATGATGACTGATTCATTGTGTTAACCACATTAAGAACTCGTCACCTTAATGCGGTTCAAGTGCAACAACAACTACGTGAACTACGAAATGTCGCCATTAGTCAGTGGACAACAAGAATAAGATGAAGACTGCAAGAAAGTAATCTGACCCTAAAACACCTGCGATTGCTCCAAAACTTACCCCAGCTCATCGTCAAGCACGCCTGCGTTTTGCACGGGATCATCTGAATTGGACATCGGAACAATGGAGGTCTGTTCCTGTTCTCTTCTCAGATGATAGCAGAATATATCTGTATGGTAGCGACCGAAAAAGAAAAGTGTACCGCAGACCAAGAGAGCGACTTAAAGAGCGGGTTCCTGATAGAGGTGGTTCCTGCATGATCTGGGGTGCAATTTCTATGGGAGCACAAAGCGATCCTGTCTTTATCTGTAGGGGCAACCGTGGTCACGGGAGAGGAGGTTTAACGAGTGATATGTACATCGAGATTTTAGCAGTTCATGTGGTACCTTTTAAACATGAAAATGCGAGGCCGCAAACCGCAAGAATCGTGCAAGATTACATTACAGAAGTCGTTTTTTCAGGATATGTAACGGCCAGCATGCAGTCATGACCTAAATCCGATTGAACATTTATGGGATGAGCTATAACCAAAAATTCGAGCTAGACTTGGTGCCCCAACCTCGATTCCAGAGCTTTCTTTTATGAGGTCATTTATTTATATTTAAATTTCCAAATTACATTTTTGTTATCTATTTTGTATAAATATTTTGACGCTTCCTTCCTCACTGTAAAGCATTTTGATTATTTCATGAAAGAAATGTCACTTATAAAACACAATAGCTGTCATTGTTAAAGCTTATATTAACAATGTTAACTTTTCCATATGACTGTATGAGTTCACCTCGAGGCCAGAACATGCACAATTATTTTTTTCCATATTTACAACTTGTTTTACTAACATCCTCGACATTTAATAACTCAAAAAAGGTATGAGTTTGGGGTAACTAGTAGTGGATTTTTGAAATAAGGGGGAAAAATAATTCCAAAAATTTAATAGGGCTATCCCATTAAAAAAAAATATTTTTTTGTATCTTCTGAAATCTGCACGCCACTGTACTTTTGATAGCATTTTAACAATATTCAGTCACAAACACACAACTTCTTTTTAAACTTTTTGTCTATGGGAAATAATAACGATCATAAGGGGTGGGTAATTTATGATGATTATTATCCCAAATATGCTGAGCAATACATAATGTATGTATATAAACAAAAAGTTTGGACGCAGCAACTGCGTTATGGAAGTGAATTTTCTTAAAATGTTTTTAATAGCAAATATGTCTCTTTAATGCAAGCAGGAATCAATTTGGTCACCGGTATAACCTATATAGAACGAATAATGTACCATATTTTTCCAACATAACTTGTTTGAAAATGTACAAAAATTTTTCGAAAAGAAACTTAAAACGTTTCCGAGAAAACTCGTTTCCTAGCTGACGAACCTTAGGTTAATAGCAAATTGAGTTATTGAATTTTGAAGCGTTTAATGAAAATTCACTACTAAAACGCACTTACTGCGTTTCGATTTTTTTTTTTACAAACATGCATCATATTTCGATAAAATGCAAAAATGCAATAAGGAATGTTAAAAAAATGTATGAGCCATCCTGTCGTCAAAATAATTTTATAAGATGCAGCTCAAAACACCCTATAGGTAACGTATACAATTTTTACTCGCATCTTGCATAATAACAATTATATTGAGCTTTACCGTAGAAATGCATCACCCTGTATATATGTAAACAGAAAATAAACCCGGATATGGATTCTAGGGGGCCTAGTTTGCGCTCATTTGAAGAAATCTTTTCAGAATTCAAAAGCCGCGGTTTCCTCATTAACGAATTTTTTCTACGAAAATTAGTTAAAAATTATAGACCGTTGAACCATAAATTTAACTAAAGCGACTTCCAAAGCATCATAGAAAGTGTATATGTGAAATGAATTTTTTTGAAATATTTTATTAAAATGAAGGGCAATGATAGTTGAAGCTGAAACACTCTTTACATAATCCGTATTTCTTTCAGGTTCTTTGCATAAGTGTTGTCAATTTTGACGTTTCAAATTGCGACTTTTTACGTTTTGAGGAAAACCCCAATTTTTTTTCTTCTTTAAATGCCTCTAACTTTTTTGTCTTTAAACTTACAGACCTAAATTTTGGTAAACTGTTCACCCTTATATATATATATATATATATATATATATATATATATATATATATATATATATATAATTGAAACCGACCCTGGATCTGGGTTCTAGGGAGCCTAGTTCGCGCTCATTTCAAGAATTTGTTCAAAATTCTAAAGTCGGGATCTCCTTGTTAGTTAATTTTTTTTAAAGAAAATTCACTAAAACAAGCACTTGTGAAGCAACGGAAAATGTCTATACGACGACTGTATTAAATATGGAACGGTTTCACTAAGTTAGGGCAAGAACAAACAACCAGATATTATATTCAAATTGAATTAAGTCTTAAAACTTTCATCTCCTCTTTGCCTAGTTATTTTTTATACAAAAACTCGCTAAAAAATTCATCGGAATACCAAGAAACTAATTAGATGACGGTAAAGTTAAATGAGACTAAAAATAAATTGAAAAAAGTAAAGTCACTAACTAGGATTCGAACTCGTCATGCAGAAGTCAACTCAATTTGTTTATCGGATTTACAAGGACTTAGACCACTGAGATATACTCGACATGTGTCTACTAGCAGCTATATCCCGTCATACATTTGTTCAATGTTTTAAAATTTACATAAAACTATTTCAATTTACAATAGATTTTTTGCTCATATTATAACGAAATCAAGGAAAGTAACGGCTTAGACACATATCTAGGAGCTTGTTAGTCATTTCTTGTAGTATTTTTGAGTCTCATTCGTACTCAATCAATTTTGACGTTTGAACTTTATTGGATCAGATTTAATTAATTAAAAATTTTTACCTCTAACTTTTTTGTTTTTCAAGATAGAGATCTGAATTTTGGTACACAGGATACACTTTATGACAGAAACCAGCTTACTAAAATAAGCGTTGTCTGTAATGTTGAATAGATTTTGTTAATATACAATATTTAGGTATTGCGTCTTCTCTGACGTTTAGTGGCACTGATATTGTTTTCATTAAATGCCCATAACTTTTTTTTAACTTAGAGATCTAAATTTTGTTTCATAATCTGCATAGTTTTTACAATGTAAAACCTGGTTACCAAATTTGGTTGCCCATACTTTGTTACTTCCGTAGATATAATTTTTTTTCTAAAGAAAACACAAAATTTTACGGGAAAACCTGGGCCGATTTTCCTGACTAAAGGACGGTATGTGCCAAATTTGTTCAAAATCGGACTATGATTGTTTGAGTTATCGGTGTGATACACACACACAGATATATATATATATATATATATATATATATATATATATATATATATATATATATATATATATATATATATATATATATATATATATATATATATGAGACATACTTGGTTCTCGGGTTGAACCGCGTCCAGAATTTATGAAAACTCGACGTTTCGGCTCCTGTTTTGGAGCCATTTTCAAGAGGTAAAGGACATGTGTAAGGACACTCTAAGGCCTCAATCTGACTACTCCTTAGAGCGGGGGACAAAGGTGGGTTGGGTTGTTGTAGCTCGATTACGGGGCCTCAATCTGCCGACTCCCCAAATCTCGCCGGAAATCGTCTGTGAGGTCTCAGTGTGTTCAACCCTAGGCCTCAGAGAGATCTCTGGGTTCTAGGGGCCTAGTTCGCGGTCATTTGAAGAAATTTGTTCAAAATTCAGAAGTCGGGATCTCCTCATTAGTGAATTTTTTTTAAAGGAAATTCACTAATATATAAATGTTAAATGATACTGGAAATCGCTCTTAGGGGTCCTAATTCGCGCTCATTCAAAGATGTCCTCATAAGCGAATTTTTCCTACGAGAACTCGCTAAAAATCCAGACCAAGCAAATGCGTACAATTAAATTTTCCATTAACCTTGAAACTTTAATTTTGGTACATCATAAGGTACAGTACTAATAGTGCATGAGATACCTAATGATTTGGTAAAATTAAAGAAGCAAATTCAGATTCAATCCTGTTTTAGACAGATATGATTTTAGATCAGTAAATCTGCCAAAAAACTTTGGGATAATAATAAAAAAGTTCATCAAAAATATCACGAGTGCAAATTTAATGTAGACTACCACGATGTGGTGCCAGCCATTGTGATAAAAATTCAGTCTGGAATTGGCAGCAACCCAATTTCTCACCACCTTTGTCATTGCCATGGTCAAGGCAATTGTCGGTTTTAGCAAATTTGTTTTTTTTTTCATCTGTACCATATGAAGTTTAATTTAAACAGCAGTTAATGCAAAATTTATCAAACTAAGTTTGAACTTGTAGTTTCTCTCTAAAGTGATGACTTGATAGTGAGTAAAAAAGTCTGGACGCTGTAAGTGTGTTATGGTAGCGAAATTTCGTTAAAATGTTTTTAATAGCAAATATCTTGTTTTTAAGAGAACGACGAAATTTGGTTAGCAGTATAACCTATATAGTAATAACAATGAACGATGTTTGATTGAAATAGCTTTGTTGTTTCAAAAAGTACAAATATTTTCTGAAAATAAACTTAAAAGGTTCAAGAAAAAACTGGTCCGATTTTCCTGGCCAACAAACCTCTTCAAGCTATTTACACACCTGCCAAGATATAATGATTCACAAACAGTATGACCAAAACTGAAAAAAATAATATGGAAATTTGCCATTTATTTTAAAAAAATTCACCATATTTTTTTTTACAGAAATTGGCTCTAGTAATGTTAAACTAAATTCTATTTTTTACAAAAACTTTTCTTTACAACAACTTATTAAACATTTATTATTAATTAACAACATTTCACAAAAATCTTACAAAAAATGATTTCTACTGAAACACTCAAAAAATTTCTGCGAAAACTTTTCAAATTCAGCCACTATTTGAGATCGCCTGTATATGGCAGGTAGCTTTTTTCGACGCATCATACAAACAAAAACATCTCTGAATGCGTCAATATCATGGGGCTAATCAGTTCGATGAAGATGCAAAAATGCAATAACATACGTGCTGTTCTATTTAAAAAAAAAGTGTATATCACCAAATACTTATGGGTGATTGTCAAAGTAGGTTTATAAGATGCAGCTCGAGGCACCCTATAATTAACGTATATAATTTTTTCTCATATCTCGTATAATAAGGGATATATTGATCCTTAACGTAGAAATACGCCATCCTGTATATGTGTATACAGATAAAAACTGAAACTGACCCCGTATATGGGTTCTCGAGGTTCTAGTTCGCGCTCATTTGAAGAAATCTTTTCAAACTTGATAAGCGCGGTCTTCTCACTAACGAATTTTTTTTACGACAATTTTCTAAAATTATAGGCTATTAAACCACGAATTCTATAGCTGAAACTACTACCAAAGCATCAGAGAAAGGGTCTATTTGAAATAAATTTTCCGTAAATATTTTTGTAAAATGACAATGATTGTTGAAGGTAAAATTTAAGGCTTTGTAAAACACACTTATTTCTTCTACATAACTCGTATTCGTTGCAGATTTTTTGTCTGAAAATTGCAAATTTTGACGTTTCAAATCTCGTATTTCACGGTTTAAGAAGAAAAACTATAAACTTTTCAAAAGATTTTTTCTATTTCTTGACCTTTTTGCGTCGAGAAAACTCCACCTCTGTATGTAAATATTCAATTGATTTTGTTAACCACATAAAAAAATATGCTTATGTGCGTTCTTCTGATCCCCAGTGCCACCCAATTTTTTTTTCTTTAAATGCCTATAACTTTTTTTCACTTGGAGATCTGAATTTTGGCGTGTAGGGTGAGCCTGATAGTAGAAACTTGTGGATCAAATTTGGTTGTCGTAGCTTTGTTATTTTCGAAAGTAAACCCAAAATTTTCACGGGAAAACTGGTCCACTTTTCCTGGCTAACGAACTTAAAGAACGTACCTACCAAATTTCTTTATTGTTTGAGTTATCGGTACGATATATATATATATATATATATATATATATATATATATATATATATATATATATATATATATATATATATATATATATATATATATATATATATATATATATATATATATATATATATATATATATATATATATATAGATCTCCTCATTAGTGAATTTTTCGTTTTACGAAAAATTCTTAGAAAATATGTGTAAATCAGATTAAAATGTTTTACAATGTTTAGAGAATTTTTGTGGAAACAATTTGCTAATGAGATCGCGGCTTTTTATTTTAAAAGATTTCAGTTTACAATATAAAGCAACTTAATTTTGATATAAAATTATGAGCAGAGTGGGAATCAAACTTGGGTATCAGATTCATCAGACGAATGGCGTGCTTTAAGAAATTAAGCATTTTTGTTTACATGATATGCAAAAAATGCGTTAATTTAGCTTTCTTAGTACTGGCATTTATCATTTACACACGAATTACTAACAATGAAAAACGAATACGTTTTTGGTAGAAGCTTAAGCGTAAGTCTGGTTTAATGAGGGAGTTCTTGGAAGTATTACACATTCGTTAATAAAAAATAGTTTGTTAGGTTAAGGTATTTATATTTGTTAATATTGTATTGCAAACAATTTTGGGAATTGTTACGCCACCGATTGCAGAAAAAACATTTTGCTGGTATCATAGTAACAAACTCAATTTTCAAATCAGCAACAGAAAATTTTTGGATATGTATGTAATGGTGAAATTAATTGCTCTGCGTTTACGGTGAAGTTTAACTAGTATTGGCTGGGTTCACCAGACGCCCACAGCGGAGTTTAAATGCTCATCTGTTGACTGTTGATACAGTTCAGCGATTGGAAATGTTATGAACGCATTGTTGACTTCAAGCAGTATTTTGACATTTGTCCTGTCTAAGATTCTCTGCAAATCTGGTTATGTTTGATGTGTCAAAGACACAGAATGGCCCTTTCTCTAGAAAAAGTGACCTGCATGGCACAGACGTTCAGATGGCTGGCTAAATACTGCGTAGAAAATCCACACTGTCTACCATGAGTATAAGTGTTGCAGAGGATCTTTGCCGGCACTTACATGTTTACAATATTGCAAAAGCAGCAGCAAAGAAGCTTGCGTTTTTGTTTCGGCCTCAAAGTTTGTTTTCATCACGGCAGCTTTTGACGTTTGTATAAAGTACATATATTGATCTCTTGTCTGGTGCTGTCCCAGAGACAATCTTGTGCCTTTTCGATTCTATTCAGAAATGAGCTGTTTGCCTTATAGGGGGTTCATAATTCACAGTCAATCTCACTTCTATCGACAAAGGAGAAATGTTGAAGATATCTGCTTCTTCCATCGGTATTACAGGCCGAATAGCTCCATTCGCGATGTGAGTAACCACTTGAATTAAAGGAGGTCGCGGGTTCGAGTCCCGTAATCAGACAGTCGGTCTTTTTCACTCGAATGTGGAAAGGCCGCCTTCCGATGAGTTATGGATGGTGTCCTGTCTATATGTGTATGCAGACTCCCCCCGCACAAGTCAAAGACTTCTGGGTGTCGAATTTGTCTACTGTGGTGTTATTATTATTAAATTACTATCGCCATTTCTCCTTGGATATTGCTTCGTTAGTACCTTCGCTTGTTACTTTTAATTTTCCAACCCGTTTTAGGTAGAAAAGCATTAACCTTTAGTGTGAAATTAACTGGCATGTCGAACAGTTCGTTACGAATCCTCGTTATTTCCTAAAGCATCTAAATTTTGGAATGCCTGCAATTCATATCTCCAGAAGTAACAAAGCTATGGCAACCAAATTTGGTAACAAGGTTTTACATTGTAAAAACCAAACCTATACACCAACATTTAGATCTCTAAGTTAAAAGAAAAAACAGTTAGAGGCATTTAATTAAGCAAAATTTTAGTGCCACTAAAAGTTAGAGAAAACGAAATACTAAAATATTGTATGTGTTAAACAAAATCCATTAAATATTACAGACAACGTTTATTTTTCATGGCGCAAAAAGGCCAAGAAGTTTGTTTTGCTCCTGTAAATGTCCAACTGGAGATTTGAAACGTGAAAATTAGTATAACTATTGCGGTTTATGAATGGTAAATCTTGCATAAAATGTATATTAGAATGTTCTAGATTTGTGATACTCTTCTCATTTCTTAAAATAGTTGCAAAAAATGCCTCCAAAATGGATATTACATATTACACATAAATAACTGAAGACCATTATGGGTTATCTACCTTTTATTACACTTTTCTTGCCAAACCTAGATCGTTGGCTCATGAGCGAAGCGACGTGAATTTCCACGTGGATCTCACTGTTGACTGAATTTATCTTTTTTTACGTTTTTGCGTCTTTGATTCAATTTTAACGTTATCTGATCAGATTTGTGTAATTCCAATATTTTTTAGTGACTTTTAAAAAAAATCACCAAGCAAAGATAAGAACTTTTAAGTCAAGTTTAATAGCTGCTCAGAACCTCGGTGGTTCAGGGGTAAGAACGTGTGCCTCTGAAGCGAAGGATACTGGGTTCGATCCCAGTGTACTCCTTTCACTTTTTCAGTACAAACTGCAACATCAACCGAGGTTCTGGCATTGTATTTGAGCAAGTTGATTGTCTGCACGTTCCGCCCTTCGGAGGGGGCGTAAAGCCGTCGGTCCCGTGTCCATGCGATGTTGGGCACGTTAAAGATCCATACCCTCCTTACAGAAATGCAGGGGTTCGGCAAAATTTCCAGGATAGTAAGGTGAAACTGCTCCCTGGCGTCGGTGATTGGCCATAGTCACGGAAATAGGCCGACGTTAAAGAAAACAAAACACATACACACACATTAATAGCAGCTGTTGCTGCCCTTAGTTGGTACACCCGTTCCACAGTTAACAGAGACGTAGAGATTTGTGACTTCAGGAGAGTTTCTTTTCTTCTCTGCAACCGGAGACAATTTTTATAGAATCGACGGACAAAGAATTTTCTCCGTGAAGTCACAGAAAAAGTGTCTACTTCTGTATTTAGATTTTGAATATTTTTTAATTTGTTTAATTTATTTTTATTAGCGAATTTTGTTGTATAAAATGTTCTTGTAATAGCGAATTATATTATAAGTGAGTTTAATTATTAATTTTCTTTGAAGAAACATTTGTTGCGAATTTTTGTGTGAAAAATTATTGCATTGGCTTTTTAAACGAAATTCGTCGAAAATAAGGTTTTAATGGATTTTCGTGCAAAAAAAAAGATTTTATTTTCAATTTTAATTACATATTAGGCAGATAATTTGAATTTTATGTATTCTTTTAGCAAAATCTTTAGTAAAAGAATAATTAGTCAGTTTTCGCAGAATTTGTTTTGTGCTTCCGTGGAAATCATTTTTTGTTAGATCTTTTTGTGAAATTTTGGTAAATAATGATAAATGTTTAATACGTTATTGTGTTTTCTGTTTTCTGATTTTCTGGAAAAAAAATGGTTTGTAAGTTTTCATGACTTTTTTAAAGTTTCGTCGAAAAGCTTTTCTGAATAATTATATTTTGGTCGGCTGGTAAATAACTTGAAGAGGTTCGTTGGCCAGGAAAATCGGACCAGTCTTTTCGGAAACATTTAAAGTTAATTTTCGGAAAAATTTTGTACTTTTTCAAACATAAAGTGATTTTGATGAAATATGGTGCATTATTTCTAATATATGGGTAACCAAATTTGATGGCTGCTTTCATTAAAAAAAGATATATTTGCCATTATAAACATTTTTATGAAAATTCACTACCATAACGCACTTGCGTCCAGACTTTTTATTTATCTGTTTTCTTGCGCCATATGGTGGTTCATCAATTGTTGTTGCCTTTAGTTGACGCAACCGTTCGATAATAAATATAGACGTTATCTGGCTTCACAAATGCTGGTTTTCTTCTTTGCAACCGGTTTCGCTGTTTATGTCACCAGCTAATGATGCTGTAAAAGGCGAAACCGGTTGCAGAAAAGAAAACAGGCATTTATGAAGACAAAGGAAAAATCTCAACGTCTGTATTTAATATCGTTTTTAGTTAGGTAATGTTAAGAGAACTGACCTAGGCATTTATATACTTTGGTTTCACCTGGGCAAGTAAATTTTTTAGCAAAGAAAAAACATATGCAAACTACAGTCAATAGAAACTATTTCAAATTAAATTATTTTTCCACATATTTACCTAAACTTTGTTATCTGCCAACCTCCCCATTTCAATCAACAAACCGCCACGTCTACAAAAGACGGATTGCACCCTTACATACTTTACACATTTAAAATGGGTTCCTTAAAAAGAACAGAAAATCAATACGACACCTCAGTTTTGTTTAAGTTTTAAGGCGCTTTAAAAACATTACTTACTTTTGCGAGTAGCTTGGTAATCCCTAACTTGAAAATCAAGAGAACAAACAACGCAGTTATGATCAACACTACCTCACTAAATTCACATTAGATTTCCACTATTGCTTCATATTTTTAGCTTTGATAAATTTATAATTATTAATTAGTTTGTAACACTACCTTTTTCTCTAAATGAAGCAAAACAACTTCTATAACAACTAGAGCACTACTGCAGATTAAAGAGACGTCATTCGTAGATGTTTTATCTTGGGGAAATACTCATACAAATTAGTCATTTTTCACAAAGTATAAACAATTATTATCACATTACTAGTAACAACAAAAAGTACCTAGTTCCGTTGTTTATTCTTTATAGTATTGTTAACATTGTATTGTCATAACGAGTGATCGATAATTAAGATTTCCACAACGTATTTTAATGATAGATTAAAACCGAGGTATACGATATTCTGTATGTAGCAATTCGACAAGATGTGAGGACGAGCCCCGAGAAATGTGTATGCATTTGGTCTGATAGTCAGGTCAGTTAGATCAATGTTGATTTAGGAGTGCGCTGACGTTCCTGCGGTGCCGACCAGGACAAAGAAGGCACGTCTTATGTGGATTCCGGGACACTCTGTCGTAGCGGGAATGAGATGGCGAATGACCTCGTAAGTCGCATGGCTTAGTTGCCGGTAGGCGTTCTGTAGCCGGGAGCCTGTTATATGCATAAGTAGGAAGGTGGTCTCCGACGCCCTAGATACGTAGACTGAACAGGCCATGGAGAAGCACTGGAGGTCGATCAGTGGCTGTATACAAGCGAGCGACGTCGTGGAGAGCCCAGGTAGAAACAAGACTGTCTGGCTTCTTGGTAGGAGTCGTTCTGCGCTTCGCCGTATCATCGGGGTGCAACAGGCCACTGTGGTATCAAAGGATACACGTTACACTGGTAGGTGTCGAGAGGGATCCCATATTTCATGCGGTGAGACTGGAGAAACGTCTTACCACTACCTGTTTGAATGTGAGGCTTTTATGAGCCTTCGAACAGAAATGTTTTGTTCAAGAACTCTATAGAGTCAAGTAAGTTCCGTTCAATTGAAGATCGTCATGACCTTTATTTTGAGCTGGAGGAGGTTTGTTGACGAAACCGAGGAGGCGTAGGGCATGGTTGCTGGATACCGGGGTTGGCAAAACGGACCCGGTGTGGCCTACCTGCCTGGAGCTAGCCTTCCCGCAGTGCGATGCAGGCCTGGAACTACCTTACGGCATTACTTCAGGTCAGCTTCTCGGTCTGACTGTGATGCTTGCAGGTTTCAGTTGTATCGTTATTGTGCTGCTGCTTCTATCCTCTCTATATCTTCCTTCTCTTTCATTATCTTCTCTATATCTTTTCTTTAATGGTCCATTTGTTGTCGCTTTACAGCATATGTGGTATGATGTTTTCTGCTGTTAGCGCCCCTCCCAATAATTGCTAGTTCCCTGACAGCCGCCCATAACTCACACCCCAGAACGGTATAATCAGTTGTATACTTTTCCCAACAGAAGCTACAGTGGTCAGATTCTATCAATGAAAATCTGCACAGATAGGAGCCAAAGCGCTCATGTCACGACAGAAACTGTGTGACGTAGTATCCAATCTCACCGTGACTTCGTTTTACCCAAACCTTGATTGTGGGTATTAGCCGTTTTGTCCACTGAGCTACCATGGTCTCCTGCCATTATTCCTGCCATTTTGTCACCGTAAGTTCCCTTATTCTGTTCCTTTCAGCCGCCTTGTTCATGTTTTTTCGTAAGTCCGCTCTGCTACCAGCAGGTGTATAGGTACGACCGCTGCTATTACCTTTATACCCTTAGTGGATACTGATACCGATTTGGACTGTTACTGTCTTAACCGTCCTTCTTCTTGCCAAGACTGACACTTCGTTTTTGTGGGGGGCAAGTTGTAATCCCTTCTTCATCAGCCACACTTTGATTCTCCCACTCAGCCATGCTGGCTGATCTTCAATGTCCTCTCTGGTGCTACCCCGTATATCAACGCAAGGTCATCAACATATGCTACACAAGCGTTTCCTTCCGGCATCGGCATCAGCAGTAGCTCATCGTAATAAATGTTCCACATGGTGGGACCCAGTACTGATCCTTTTGGGACTCCGCTCGTGATATGCATTATCCCTGCCTCTCCCACCATAGTTTTCCTGTGCTCCAAGTAGCTGCATACCATCTTAACAAGATATGGTGAGATTTGTTCATTCCTCAGCTCATCTATGACTACTACTACTCCTAATATTAGAATAAATGCTGCGTCCTGGAAAGAAAAGGCAGATCTGTTTTCTTGGATATTCGACTCCAGTGCCACACTTTACCTGTAGGCAAAATACCCACCAGGTATTCCAGTAGAACATTCTGAAATATTTTATTCTAAAGATTGTACTAAAAAGTATACCTTGGAAAGAGGCGTTTGGTCTTAATGTCATTTCATGAATGAAACTTGTATTCCGCACTTACTCCGGTTTTATTTCGTCCTTTCTCAATGTTTTATAAGACTGATAATAATGAATATAAATAACATCTATTTGCCATAGAGACTGCGAGTACCCAATATAGGCATCGTCAAAGTTACAAAAAAGGCAAGAGTGTTAAAACAATATTAAAAAGTATGGACGTAGATAGCGCGTTATATTAGCAAATTTTCATAAAAATGTTTTTCATAGTAAATATGTCTTTTTCTAACGAAAGGCATCGAATTTTGTATAACCTAACCTTTATAGTAAAATCTGTGTGCCATAACAACGTCTTTCATGAAAATTCTCCATCTTTTTTTTTACAGAAATTGCCATAAGTAGTGTTACATGAAAATTATATATTTTTAAAATATTTGCTAAAAAATATATTGAATTCAATATACATGTATATACCTAATCTATAATTAAAATTGAAAGAAAAAAGAAAATGTACAAAAGTTAATTTTTCAATTTTAAAGAAAAATATAAGGGAAAAATACTCATATTTTTATGTCACAAGCTGTCAGAGATAAGAATGTTATTTAAGTCAGTCACCTTGAAGTTTCATTTGACATTTGTGGACACAATTTATCAACTACTTATATGTACATTATGAAAATGTAAACATAGATAATCCTATCAAATTAATGGTTTCTTATGTTTTTTGTACCAAAGTTAATTTAAATATTTTAACGTTTTTCCTAGAAAATTCCCCAAATAAATACATAATCTAAGCGGTTATTAGAATTGAATAGAAAACTGAAAAAAAAGTTGAAACTGATCACTACATGAATCACGTATGTGATTATAAATGTAAACATTTCCAAAACTAGAGTCTTTAGGTATATAGAGTGTTATATAAAAATCGAAGCAGAGGGCATGCCCTTCACTTCTGAAAAACAAAATACAGGTAGTTATATTTAAAAAAACTAGTTACAGCAGTTTGAAATTCAAAATTCAGCTTCTATCTGAGGGCGCCGTGTATATGCATCTCGATTTTTTCTACGAATAATATAAACGAAAACATCTCTGAATGCGTCGGTTTCATGGAACCTCGCTATCTATTGGTAAAAATGCTGTATTAAGATTTTTGGTATGTGCTGATATCAACTTTTTCCCTTACAAACAGGCATTATAGTTCGATGCAAAATGCAAAAATGCAGTAATATAAGCGCTGTTCTGTTAAAAAAAAAAAAAAATTTGTAACACCAATGCCTTATGGGCCAGCCTGTGATTGTCAAAATATATTAATAAGATTCAGCTCAAGACAACCTATAATTAACGTATATAATTTTTTCATAATGACAAATATATTGAGTTTTACCGAAAAAATGCGCCTCCCTGAATCTATGCAAACAGATAAAAACTGAAACTGACCTCGGACATGGGCTCTAGGTGGGTTCGTTTACGCTCATTTGAAGAAATATTTACAAAATTCAAAAGGCGCGGTCGCTGAAATTTGTTCTATGAAAATCCGTTTGAAATTATAGTCTGTTAAATCAACTATATACTAAGACTACTGCCGAAGCATCAGATAATTTGCTGAAAATACGTTCTAACAATTGAAAAATATCAAACATATTTATAGCACGAAGTTATTATATTAATTTTGTTTAAGATAATAAATTAGAACAGTATGATGCCTACCTAAATATTGGATACAAGATTTTACTGAGTTTGGCAAAACCACCAGAAAATATGTCTTCAGTGTTGACAATATTCTAAATTTGAAACGAATACATCTGAAATAATTGATCCTATCGTTTTGAGCTGTTAACAAAGTCGCTACTAATTATTATTTAAAAAGCATTAGTACACAAAATATGCTAAAAAATAATCAAACGTCTTACCATATTGAATTTCAACGAAAGTCGGCCATTACCTCCCACCTTGGTGGCAGTTTACATAATAAAATCGTGATCTTTTCGTGTAACTTAGTGAGTTCGTAAACTTTTCTTATCATTGATCACGTAAGTAATATACAAAGTATACATTTTTCGTAACCTCTTAGTTCGGAGACGTATTATCTGCTACGTGCACTAGATATTAGTATTTTGGTATAACTGTCGAATTAAGTCCTTGACAGTTAAAACACTAAGCCTAGGTCTTTAATATTAATTCATTGGTTGTTGTGGCCCTTACTTGGTGTAACCGTTCCATACTAAATGCAGATGTACACACTTTTTCTCTGGCGTCACAACTGCTTGTTTTCTTCTGTGCAAGCGGTTTTGCCTTTTAAGTCATCGTCAGATAAAAGAAAATGAATTTATTAAAATGCACTCATGACAACTATAAATAAAAATTGCTGCGTTAGAGTATTTTGATTTAATCTTTTGAAATCAAATAAAACTGACGGATGATGCGTTTAAACTGTTTATGTGATGTATGTCAATAGTTGGCATAACAATAGGTTTTTATGTATTAATTTCTGGGTTGAAATCAGTAAATGGAATTTCTACGTCTGGGGATAGTGTTTATATTGTTGCCTTTTTAGCTATTTCGTCCACCAGTTCATTTCCAGTTATGTTAGCGTGTCCTTTGTACCACAAAAGTTTTTTTGTACAATGTTTTCTATGTTTATGGCATAGCTGTATATATTTTTTCTATTATGACTTTTTTTTTTTTGTTCCCTCAGGGCTCGTCCGCGGCCTTGCCGCCCCGATAGCACCGCAACCCTTGGTTGATTGTGCATATTATTATGACATTACTTTTGTGCTATTGATGGCTGTTTTTTTAATGCTATTAATGCTGACTGAGAATCACTGACGATTACCATTTTTTCTGCCTTATTTTCTGTTATCCACTCAATTGCTTTCTGGATCAGTTCAGTTGTGAAAATGGAAGCCTTCCTCGATATGGTATATTTTCTGGATTCGCGAATTGTGTCAAAAAGGCTGCGCCAACTCCATCCTAGTTCTTTGAGCCATTTATATAAATCTGTATATGATGCTGGTACTGCTGTAGAGTATTATGTAAAATTCTTTTGTTAACTAGTTGATTTTTTTCACATTTGGGATTTTCAACATTTAGGGCATAATAGGTGGACTCGTAATCAGAAGCAAATGTGATTGAAATTAGTCTTAGCCTGTGTTAGCCTACGTATGGCCTCGAAAGCAAAGTCCATTAGCCACAAACTATTGTACGAGGCAGACACAAATCAAAGGAGTCCACCAAAAAGACCTAAAGCAACAAATCGGAGTTATATGTGAGTATGATATATGACTTCATTCTTAGTGAATTTTCTTTAAAAAATTTACTAATGAGGAGATCCCGACTTTTGAATTTTGAAAAAATGTTTTTGCAAGTGGCTTGGATAAGTTCGTTAGCCGGGAAAATCGGCCGAGGTTTTCCCGGAAAATTTTGTGTTTTCTTTAGAAAAAAAATCATATCTCCGGAAATAACACAGTACGGGCAACCAAATTTGGTACATCGTTTTATATCGCTATAGGTAAATTACCTACAGATTTTAGCGCTGTAGGTGAAAAGACAAAAAAGTTATGGGGATTTAAAGAAAAATAAATTGGGGTTTTCCTCAAAACGTCAAAGTGACAATTTAAAACGTCAAAATTGGCAACATTTAGGCAAAGAACTTGAATCTAATACGGGCTGTGGAAAGAAAATGTCTCAAGAAGAATGTTTCACAAACCCTGAAGTCTTAGTTTCAACCATCATTGTCCTTCATTTTACTAAAATGTTTCCAGAAAATTCATTTCAAATACACCCTTTCTCAGATAATTGGCAGTAGTGTTAGCTATAGAGTTTATCGTTTAATGGTATATAACTTTTGTCGAATTTTCGTAAAAAATCAATAATGCTCAATATATCCGTTATTATACAAGATATGAAAGAAAATTGTATACATTAATTATAGGGTGTCTTGAGCTACATCTTAAAAAACATTCCTACAATTACAGGCTGGCCCATAAGTCGTTGGTGATACAATTTTTTTTTTGCTCGAACACGCCTTATGTTATTGCATTTTTGTTTTTTCCATCGAAATATAATGGATGTTTGTAAGAAAAGAAATTCGGGACGCAGCAAGTGCGTTATGGTAGCGAATTTTGATTAAATGCTTCACATTTGAATATCTCAATTTGCTATTAATCTATAAGGTTGACCAAGAAACAAGTTTTTTCGGGAACACTTTAAGTTGACTTTCGGAAATTTTTGTGTGTTTTCAAACAAAGTTATGTTGGTGAAAAATGGCACATTGCTTTTACTATATAGGTTATACTGGTAACCAAATTTGATGCCTGCTTTCTTAAAAAACACATATTTGCTATTAAAAACATTATAATGAAAATTCACTACCATAACGCACTTGCTGCGTCCAGACTTTTGTTCTACTACCCCAACTGCTAAATTTAACTATACTAAATATACTAAGATTAAAAGTTTAGAAAATATTTAAAAACTGGGGAAGGCTTCACGATTTTGTCATCGCTCCGTAGGGGCCATAACATATAACTAATATGCTGTGTCGACAATAACTTTTTGTCCATTATTCAAATATATTTGTAAGTGTCTAATGTTATTGTCTGATAGGTTTTGTTACTTTCTGGCACCTTTGTTCGGTGTCTAGTGAAACAGATGACGGCTGTTTTGTTGAAACTCTTTGAAGCTGGCGTTCACTTAACCAGTCCATGACCACACTCATTAATTGTCTAATCTAGTCGGTTATTTACTGTGAGCTTATGTTGAGTATCGACAACATATTTTGCAAATCTAGATTTGTCTGCGTGGTTATTTCTAAGTGCAGAAATATGTTCTTTCTATCGGGTGTTAAAACTTCTAGAAATTTGACCGATGTGTAGACGGCGTTACAACGTATTTAAACGTAATTTATAGATTCCAGCTTTTGGTCAAAACATATATTTTCTTTCATGTTAATTAAAAGGTCACGCGTTGTATTGTGAGATTTGAAAGCTATCTTTGTCTTTGTACTGGCGTTTAAATTTATTTAAATGTTTTCTGAAATGTTTCCGAAATAAGTAAGCGAAACATATTTATTATCTTTTTTGTCTATACTTGGATAAATTAAATAAGTTCTAATTTGTATTCTTTTCTGTCTATCGTATTTTAATAGATTATCCATTAATAAATGCTATTTGCTTAATTATTGTTTTTTTTTTCTTTCAAAACTGATTTCAGACATATGTATTCAAAATGCACGATATATTGTTGAATGATGGGCTAACATGACAACTTTTCTGATACAGGGTTACATGACTCTCATCTTATAGTTGTGGCTGTGTAAAAGTAGTTCTCCTCTATATTGAAAAGTGAGGTAAACTAGATATTTGTATATAGGTAATTAATAAAAATTATAAATTCATTTAATTCTGTAGGGCTACCTCGAAGACATCCTAAAATATCATCTACATATATGTACCAAAAGACCATATTGGGTGTAACTTGAACTTCTGAAGTTACAATATGTATTTCTATGTTTTAGTGAATTTTCTTTAAAAAAAATTCACTATTGAGGATATCCCGACTTTTGAATTTTAAAATAATTTCTTCAAATGAGCGCTAATTAGGCCCGCCAGAAAACATATCCGGGGTCAGTTTCAATTTTTATATGTTATATATATATATATATATATATATATATATATATATATATATATATATATATATATATATATATATATATATATATATATATATATATATATATATATATATATATATATATAACTCAAAAAATAATGGGCCGATTTTGATTAAATTTGGTGAGTACCTTCCTTTTACAAATGGCTTGAATAAGTTCGTTAGCCAGCATAGTCGGTCTAGGTTTTCCCGAAAAAATTTGTGTTTTCTTTCGAAAAAAAATTATATCTCCGGAATTAACAAAGTAAGGGCAACTAAATTTGGTACGCGGGTTTGCGTCCTTATAGGTAAGTTACATACCAAAATTTAGCTCTGTAGGTCGAAAGACAAAAAAGTTATAGGCATTTAAAGAAAAATAAATTGGGGTTTTCCACAAAACTTGAATCTAATACGGGCTATGGAAATGAAATGTCTCAAGAAGAATGTTTTACAAACCCCGAAGTCTTAGTTTCAACCGTCATTGTCCTTCATTTTAATAAAATGTTTCCAGAAAATTCATATAAAATAAACCCTTTCTCTGATGCTTGGCAGTAGCCTTGGCTATAGAGTTTATCGTTTAATGGTATATAATTTTTGTAGAATTTTCGTAAAAAATCAATAAAGTTCAATATATCTGTTATTATACAAGATATGAAAAAAAATTGTATATATTAATTATAGGGTGTCTTGAGCTACATCTTAAAAAATTATTTCTACAATCACAGGTGGCCCATAAGTCGATGGTGATACAATTTTTTTTAAATCAAACACGCCTTATATTATTGCATTTTTGCATGTTCCATCGAAATATAATGCATGTTTGTAAGAAAAAAAAACTGGACGCAGTAAGTGCGTTATGGTAGCGAATTTTGATCAAATGCTTCATATTTGAATAGCTCAATTTGCTATTAACCTATAAGGTTGACCAATAAACGAGTTTTTTCGGGAACACACTAAGTTTACTTTCGGAAATTTTTGTACATTTTCAAACAATAAAGTTATTTTGATGAAACACGGCACATTGTTTTTACTATATAGGTTGTACTGGTAACTAAATTTGATGCCTGCTTTCTTAAAAAGAAACACACATTATTAATATTAAAAAATATTTTTATGAAAGTTCACTACCATAACGCACTTGCTGCGTCGAGAGTTTTTTAAAATAATATGTTGGCTAACAAATGAGACAACGGACTACCCGTAGGGGGCCTTTATTTTACATATAATGTTTATCGTTAAATTTAAAATAGTTTTGTTTTATATGTCCATTAAGATATTAGATATTAAGCAGTTATCTACTACTGCATACATCTTTTTATTTTATTATTTTATAAAAACACAATTTCTGATGAGATAAATATGATGCAATTCCACTGATATAGTTAGGTAATAATTTTTTAACATGACAACAGTAATACCAATAACAAATATATTACTAAAAAGCAATATAACTTTGTTAATCAAAAGTTTAGTTATTTAATTTATTTAAGTGATATAACTTATTACACCGACTCCAAAAATAACAATAATTTTACATTATATGATCCTAATAATTTGATTGTCTTTTAAGCAGTCTACACATATATTTAAAACTTTCTGCTTAGGTGAACTCTAAATAAATATTCTGATAATTGTCTGTTAGTCATAGGTATGTGTGGAGTTAGAGGTTAAGTTTAAGTGGGTACCTACATTTTTGCGTGGTAAATGCATTGATCGTACATTGAGTGGAAAAAAATAAGTTGATTGTAAGTTGTAGACAGAAGAATACACAATTATTTTTTACTTTTTAGTGCATTTTTTGTTTTACAATATTTTTTGTTTAGTCGGTTTTCCATTGTGTTAAAAATTTTGTTTCTTTCTTTATTTTTAGTGAATCTGAAGCTTCATATCTGATTTAATTAGACGGTAGCCCAACGGTGTGATCCACAATCATCATCAATGTAGTCGAAGTCAATTATATACGTATTATTAAGGATAACTCAAAAACTACTGGTCAGATCCTGATCACATTTATATGGGACCACACGAGAAGCACTAGCTTTCAAACAAAAAAAGAATCATCAAAATCGCTTCACCTAGAAATAAGTTCTGAGGTAACACACAAGAACATCATCAATGTAGTCGAAGTCAATTAAATACGCATTATTAAGTATAACTCAAAAACTACTGGTCAGATCCTGATTACATTTATATGGGACCACATGAGAAGCACCAGCTTTCAAACAAAAAAAAAAGAATCATCAAAATCGGTTCACCTAGAAAAAAGTTCTGAGGTAACACACACAAAAAAAACATACAGTCGAATTGAGAACTTCCTCCTTTTTTGAAGTCGGTTAACAAAATACAGCTATTCAAACTACTAATTTATTATAACTAACTATTTTCCAACACCACTATCAACTAAAATATTTCTCTCTATTACTAAATGTCCATAGAATTTATATATTTCACTGTTCGACTAATACTCTATGATCACTTATTCTGCATCAACGCTAACTTATTACTGACTAACTTACTTCATGTACGGTTCGTCTATTTATGCCGTCCATAAAGATTCTAGACCTTCTACACTGTCCTGCCTCTGTCACTTCTGGTCCCTTATAGAAATATAATTCCAAAGTGTTCGCTGTTACCAATACACTTTTACAACCGACCTCTGATCATAGAAGTAACAAAGTTCATAAACATAAATCTCATGGACGGGTGTGACACTACTGTTTGTAGTTTTTTGTTTTTGTTTCGGTAATTGTGGATATTAGAAATTTTTTAATGGTCTCGTATTGTGTTAAATAATCACTTGTTTTACTGTTCTGACCAAACAATATAAATGAGTATGCTGTAAATTATAACTTAAGTACGTGAAAACTCCTACAAATTATTTGTTTACATAACTACGATGTTAAATTTTGCTGACTTGCAAATATTTTAACAAATATTATAATGTGTTATTATATATTATTTGTCACTATCCAGTCTAATTTATTTATTTATTTATATGCATTAAAATTATACAGTGCATCTTACATAAAAGTTACGAACTTGTGGCTGTAATTGATGCGATTTGGTTAAAATATTAAACTGAAACATATCAAAATCCTATTGATACTGACATTTTCTGCTATAAAATTTCGGTATTTCAAATTTACAATTTATTCAACCAATCTTCCGTTATTAGCACCTCCAATATTTCCTCTACATCCTTTGAACTTCCCAACCATTTTACACTCCAAAATAGTTTTCTTTCAACTTTAGTTTAATAAGATTTTCAAACATTTTAGGACCTAAAATTGCAACTTGTTACAGTGACATCGTGACATGTATTAATTTTAGATATAGATTTTAATTGTGTTCTGTTGCTTGTAGTCTACTAGTTCATACATTAAAATAATGTATGTTCTTGTCACTTGCACTATTCAGTGTAGTAACTCTTAGATAAGTACAATTTGGAGAACCCAATTCACCACAATACAGTTTTCAGACCTGACGATGGTTTCGCTAATGCGTGATGAAAAATACATGCTTATAGCTTACTGGTTTCAATAAATTGCTAAAAATGCATACTAAAATTCAGAAATTATTCACAGATCTATCGAGATTCGAGACATAAATGAATTCACCGCTCTAGGGAGCTGGCAATTTGTGGCACTAGAGTTAATTTCCTTTTATATTGTCTCAACCCTCTGAAAAACACTCTAAAAGAGGAGCCGAAACGTCAAGTGTCAGTAAATTCTAGGGTTGCTAACTCGAGAACCTATATATATATATATATATATATATATATATATATATATATATATATATATATATATATATATATATATATATATATATATATATATATATATATATATATATCAGTAACTTTCTTGGGGGTTGCTCCCAAGAAATTTTTCTTGTGCTTTATGCTTTGAAGGTAGTGGTATGCATGCACCAGGGGAAGGTGAACCCCCCGTATTTTTTAGTGAGGGGGCAGAAACCCTCTTCGTCCTAGGGGTTCTTTTTTCCCTTCTGCATGCATACAATCACCGTCAAAGTATGAACCATGGATTTTTTTTATGTTGAGCTTTCTGGTGTATTTTTTGAGTAGATTTCCTGTTTATCAATTGTTTTGTTTGCGTTTTGTATCCAGATTACTGTATAAATATTTATGCTAGAGATCATGTTTTTGCTTGCCCTTCTTTACCCTATTTTTTCCCTAATTAAATAAAGTAATGTTTTATAACTTTTAATATAAGTCCAATTCACTATAATATATTATTCTTATTAAAATTCACTACTGTAACGCACTTTCTGCGTCCCGAACATTTTTTTAACATTCCCTTCAAACTGTGGGCATATATCTGGCAATTTTAACTGGATCCACTCTTCTGCAGCATCAGACTACTGTCAGTAGATTACTATGATTTTGATTCCATATTATGAAAAAAAATCTACTTAATCTACAGTTTATACATATTCTATGTTCCTCGCACATGTAGAAAAATAATTTTCAACGTGAAATGACCCAACCCTGAAAATTTGGCTAAAAGGTAAATAACAAAACTGTAGTTGGTAAACAAAAAAAAAATGTAAGAAGAGGTAAATATACTGAGTTTCAAAATAACAGTAACAGTTGAATAATAAAATTTATACATAATGTGTGTTTAATCAAACTTAAAAAAGTCTGGACGCATCAAGTGCGTTATGGAAGTGAATTTTCATAAAAATGTTTTTAATAGCAAATGCGAGCAGGCATCAATCTGATTACCGGTATGGCGTATGTAGTAGAAACAGTGTACAAAAATGTTCCGAAAAGAAATTTAAATGTTGGTTCCCTAGCCAACAAACCCTACGTTAATAGCAAATTGAGTTATTGGAATTTGAAGGATTTAATGAAAAATATTAAAAAAGAACAAGTTACTTAATAATGAGTGGGTCCGCCGAGGTTTCTTATGCATACGATAACTCATATTAAATTTATGGTATTTTGAGGAATGTCATCTCAGGCTTCTTGGATTCGGGGACGAAGGTTACATGTTATTTGGTGGTTGGGGTAAATTACCCAGTCGATTGCCAATCATATCCTACACATTTTCGATTGATGACGGGTCTGGGCAGCGAGAAGACCACGAATGCACGTTATTTTCTTGTAAGAAGCTTTTAGTAACCTTTGCTGTACGAAAGGGAGTTGAAACCCCGGTAGGTATGGCAGTGCAACATTGCGGTGCTATCGGGGCGGCAAGGCCGCGGACGAGCCCTGAGGGAACAAAAAAAATGGCAGTGCAACATGCTGAAGTACGGTTCGTATGTAATCTTTTGCATTCAAATTTCTGTCAATAAAAACTAGAGGTGACCAGCTACCGTTATCGCATCCTACACCATTGCCGTTTCACAGCAAATCAATCGTGGACATAAAGGCAGAATCGGGACTCGTCAGAGAACACAACACGATTCCATTCACGATCTAAATTTGGTCTGCCGTTACACCATTCAAGCCGAGCAGCACGATGTGGAGGTGTCAGTGGGAGTCATAAAAATGTTATATACGAACGAAGGCCAAAAGCGTGTGTTCTGCGATATATCGTTGCAATAGAGACTCTTTATTGTAAAACTCCCAACTAAGCATTTATAATCGACCGTGTTGTGGAAATTCTGTTTTGTAAAACCGCAATTCTCAAATGACGATCTTCCTGTGCTGAAGTTGCTCGAGGTCGTCCGGATCCCATGACGACGGTTATGGATTCCATCTTCAGACTACCTGGACCAACACGGTAACACTGTTGACACGTGCTATGCGGTCGGAAATTTGTCTGATTAAAAAACTTGCGTCTGGCATGCCAACAATGCGCTACCTTTCGAATTCACTTAAATGCTTATAATTGTTCCGTAAACGGCGCCTAGGCATAATGACTTGATAAATTAAGCAGGTTTAAAGAGATACGTTTTTATAAAACAAAATTAAAATGGTGTACACCTGTTAAAACTTTTTTTGTCCATATTGTTATCACCTCTTGTCAGAGACAAAACAGAGTAGTATAGAAAATTTCAATTGCAATTGGTAGATTCTTACTGGGTGTTAGTATTTTTTGAAAAGTAACTATACATATATTTATCAAGTTGTCAAAGTTTTCTCAATTTATGTAATCTGCCAGTTTTGCAATATTGACAATCGCATCATGTAACACCAGGCTAGTCAATATAATATAATATTTTATAATTTGGTTTTCTGCTTAAAAAAAGACCCAACTTTAATGTTATTGGTATTTTTTGGCCTCCTCACTTTAAATAGCTTTTCTTTGGCTGGCAAAATTAAATTAATTTTGTTAATCATACCAAATTTGTCAGTGTCTTTCGGTCTCCTGCAGCAGGAAAACCTTTTAGTGAATTTTCTTTAAAAAAATCACCAATGAGGACATCACGACTTTTGAATTTTGAAAAAATTCTTCCAATGAGCGCGGACTAGGACCCCTACAACCCATATCCAGGTCAGTTTAAATGTTCAACAAAATTGTGTAAAACGCAAACACAAGCATAGCTTTCTTGTAAGACACTATGTATAATTTTAGATGCAGATATATATATATATATATATATATATATATATATATATATATATATATATATATATATATATGTATATGTATATATATATATATAAAACTAAAAAATAATGGGACGATTTTGATCAAATCGGGTGACTACCTTCCTTTCGTAAGTGGCTTGAATAAGTTCGTTAGCCAGGAAAATCGTTCAACTTTTCCCTGGAAAATTTTGCCTTTTCTTTCGGACATTTTTTATATCTCTGGAAATGACAAGAATCGGGCAATCAAATTTGGTGCACGAGTTTATATCATAAAAAGTAAACTATGTACCAAAATTTAGATCTGTAAGTTTAAAGACAAAAAGTTATAGGCATTTGTAAAACTAATTGGGATTTTCCTTTTAAAACGTCAAAGTCGCGATTTGAAACGTCAAAGTTTGCAAATTTGTGCAAAGAACCTGAAACAAATAGGTTATGTAGAGAAAATATCGCAAGAAGAGTGTTTTACAAACCCTTAAGTTTCGGAACCAACCGTCATTTTCCTTCATTTAACAAAAATATTTCCAGAAAATTTATTTCAAATTGACCCTTTCTCTGATCTTTTGGCAGTAGTTTTAGTTATAGACTTTATGGTTTAATAGTCTATAATTTGAAGTGAATTTTTGTAGAAAAAAAATGTGCTCTTAAAGAGACCGCGACCTTTCAATTGATTTCTTTAAATGAGCGCGAACTAGTCCCCCTAGAACCCGGGGTTAGTTTCAGTTTTTATCTCAAATAATGACTGAATTTGAAAAAATTGAAACTGCCGTAACTCAATTTTTTCAAATGGAGCCACCTGTAGTTGTGTTTCAGAAGTGAAGGGCATCCCTTTGCTTTAAGTTTAGTACAGCACTCCCTATACCTACAGACTATAGTTTTGGAAAGATTTAAGTACATTTACAATCGCATACCATGATGTGATAATTTAGCGAATTTTTGTAGAAAAATATGAAAATATTTAAACCAACTTTGATACAAAACGGTAAGAATTTATTAATTTAATAGGATTAACTACGTTTACATTTTTATAATATGAAAGTAGTTGATAAATTGTATTCATAAATGTCAAATGCAACTTTAAAGTAGCAGACTTAAGGAATGTCCTTATTTCTGACAGCTTGTGACATAAAAATATGAGTATCCTTCCGCTTAGGTATATTTTTCTTTACTTCCACTGGTTCAAACTTCCGTGAAAAAAAATCTTTTTCTTTTTCTTAAATCATAATTACAGATTAGGTATATAATTTGATTTTATGTATTGTTTTAGAAAAAAAAAATTTGAAAAAAGTTTTCGCGGAATTTTGGTGTTTCTATACAAATCATTGTTTGTAAGATTTTTGGGAAATTTTGGTAATTAATAATAAATGGTTAATAAGTTACTGTAAAAAATGTTTTCGGGTTTCTGTGAAAAAATAGTTTGCAAATTTTCATTTAAATTTTTTTCCGAGTTTACTCTAAAAGCTTTTTTTTGAATAGTAAAATGGGTAAATAGCTTGAAAAGGTTCGTTGACCAGGAAAATCGGACTAGGTGTTTTAGGAAAATTTACAACTTATTTTAGGAAAATTTTTGTACTTTTTAAACAATAAAGTTATGTTTCTACTATATAGGTTATACTAAATTTCATGCCTGCTTTAATTAAAAAAAGACATATTTGCCATTAAAAGTATGTTTAGGAAAATTGACCTCCATAACGCACTTGCTGCGTCCAGACTTTTTAAAATGCCCTTAGCACAGCATAAAGACTGTTTATTATGCTGTGCCCTTAGCTCAATCTCAGCTACCAAATTTCAAAAGGCGATCGCGACTTTTTAATTTTGAAAAAAAATTCAAATGAGCGCTATTTAGGACCCCTAGAACCCAAATCCGAGGTCGGTTTCAGACTTTGTATGTTTATATATATATATATATATATATATATATATATATATATATATATATATATATATATATATATATATATATATATTCCCGGAAAATTTTGCGTTTTCTTTCGAAAATTTTTTATATCTCCGGAAATAACAAAAATAACAACCATATTGGGTACGAGGGTTTATGCCATAAAAATAAAGCCATGTACCAAAATGTGGATCCCTACTTTGAAAGCAAAAGAAGTTATAAGCATTATAGTTTTTCTTCTTAAAACGTCAAAAAGTCGCAATTCAAAACGTCAAAATTGACATGTTCTAAATAAAGAACTTGAAACTAACATTACGGGCGATGTAGCAGAAATTTTGTAAGAAGTGTGTTCTATAAAGCCTTAAGTTTCAGCTTCAGCCACTCTTATCCTTCATTTTACTTAAATATTTGCAGAAAATGAATTTCAAATAGACCGTTTTTCTGATACTTTAGCTGTGGTTTCAACTATAGGGTTATAATACATTAAGAAAAACTTTGTACCTACCACTTGTTAAGCACATTGCGCGCACGAAGCAATGTGATATTTGGCATAGTTAAAGTGCATATAAACAAGGACAGCAAAAAGATAAAATGTATGTATAATATGTGATTAATAGATTGAACATTGCTTTCTTCTAATTAGACGAGTGTCTCGCGACAGTAAAAATGAGTTTTTTGTCGTTTTAACAAAATAAAAGACCCCCTGACTGAGCTGTGTACACACAATCCTCCCAACTAACCTGTTCTGACATCAGTTTGCCTAATAAAAAGCTAAAAGAAGTTAAAAGCGAAAGAAAAGGTTCATTATGTTCACATAACCTTGATATATATGGCAGGGTTAATTTTCCTTCTCCTTTTAGCTTTTAATTAGGCAAACTGATGTTAGGGCAGGTCAGAAAAGTCAGTTGGTAGGATTTTGTGTAGCATCATGTTAGCGAGGTCTTTCATTTCGTTAAAACAACAAAAAACTCATCTAAGTTTTTATTGTCGCGAGACGCTCGTCTTATCAGACAGTAGCATTGATTCCCAGTGTGACGGATAATATATTCATGCCAATGTAAACACATATTACTCCTAAGTTTAAACATAAAAAAGTTATGGGCAGTTATAGAAAAAAAAATTTGGAGTTTTCCTCAAAACGTCAAAGTCGCAATTTGGAACGTCAAAATTGGCAATGTTTAGACAAAGAACGTGAAACAAATACGGATTGTGAAAAGAAAATGTTGCAGGAACAGTGTTCTGCGAACCCTTAAGTTTCAGCTTCAACCATTATTGCCCTTCACTTTACTAAAATGTTTACAGAAAATTCATTTCAAATAGACCCTTTTTCTGATGGTTTGGCTGTCGGTTTAGTTATGTTGATGCTTTCGCTGTAGGTTTAGTGAAGTTTATGGTTTAACAGTCTATAATTTTTGGCTAATTTTCGTAGAACAAATTCGTTAATGCATTTTTGCACTTTTTTATCGAAATATGATGCATGTTTGTAAGAAAAAATCAGGACGCAGTAAGTGCATTTTGGTAGCGAATTTTCATTAAATCCTTTAAATTTCATAACTCAATTTACTATCAACGTAAGCTTTGTTGGCTAGGAAACCAACATTTAAGTTTAGTTTCGGAATATTTTTGTACATTTTCAAACAATAAGTAATTTTGATAAAATATAGTAGGTACATTATTTCTACTACATAGGCTATCAAATTGATGCCTGCTCGCATTTGCTATTACATTTTTATCAAAATTCACTTCCATAACGCACTTGCTGCGTCCCGAACTTTTTTTGTAATTTTGTGGATACAACACAAAGTTGACCTGATATCCACTAAAATTTTGGTGTAATGAACAACCAAGTTATTCAAAGTAATGAGTCCTTTTCGCTTGTTGGCATTTCTGTAGATCGAAATCTTAATTGGCACCAACATGTCACATCAATTGCAGAAGCAGCTGCTAAGAAATTAGGTTTCCTCTTCCGGGCTCGCAAATACTTTTCACCAGCTAATCTCTATACCTTATATACTTCACAAATAAGGCCAAACCTCGAATACTGCTCCCACATCTGGGGTGCCGCTGCCGCTTCTACACTAGCTATCCTGGACTCCATTCAAAAGAGAGCTATACGTCTCATCGGTGACCCTACCCTCATCCAAAGGCTGCCATCCCTTGCCCACCGACGTGCCGTTGGTGATCTCTCTCTCTTTTATAGATATCTGCACGGGCACAGCTCAGAGGAGCTTTCCTCCATAGTTCCTCCACCTGCTGCCCCCAACAGATCTACCAGGGGAACAGAGCGAATGCACCCTTTTACTGTCCAGGTCACCAGACACAGAACATCTTGTTATGCCCGCTCTTTCGTCCCGAGGACTTCCAAGTTGTGGAATTCCTTGCTAGCACATGTTTTTCCTTCCTCCGAACCTCCAAACCTTCAAGTCCAGAATTAACAAGCTGCCTCTTTCCTCCTTGTCAACACCCACGGTACGATAGTATTTAGGCTGTAAGCCCTCGTGGTGTGTTGTTGAAATTAAAAAAAAAAAAGTAAAATACACCTAAAAGAAACAAAGTAGTTGATGATGAAGTGAAGTCATAATTGATTGAAAACAGGCCGTATCAGTTAGTCGGAGAAAATTAGAGTTAATTGTTCGAGTTTTAACAGGAATTTTTCCCGTCTTAAAGTTTTATGGCTACGTGTTCTTTACCACTAATTAACTGTTGTGTGGTTTATTAATTTGTGTAGTAATTCTTTCTAATTTATCTTATCGCAAACCTGTTATTTAAAATAGTTTTAGTATAGGTATTATCATCCAACAATCACATATTCATTTGATAGTTTAGCAGCACAAGGAACTATGCTGTGGTTTAATTTCAGGTCATAGTCATAAAAACGTGTTTCATTGTTTATACATTTAATATAATATTCAAAACAGTGGCGACCTTCGCGACAAGTATCTAATTTTATTAAATATCCTAATGGTCATTTTATCATAGAGACTAGTGATATTTAAACACTATTGCTTGAGTTTCCTGGAAATGAATATCCAATTGTCCATTCTTGCGGCATAAAAATGTACAATAAGCAATAATGCATTACGCAAAAGTATGTTGACTTCACCGGCGATTTAGCAAAAATACGCAAAGTGCCAGTAACGAAACTTTGTCAGCTCGTTTTCCGGTATTGCCCTTTACAAGGCTTGTGTACGTGACCAAGAGCACGACGAAAACCACGTGGTAAATCGATGTAAAGCTCGCACGCAGGCGCCGGAGGATTAAAGCTCCTGCATGCTTTTCCTAATCAAATGATTAGTTAATAGTCAAGTGATGTACGCGCTGTGTCAATTACAGACATCGCACTTACATCAATATTTAATTATTTTAAATGAATTTGGCAGACTTTTTAATTAGCTAATCTGATAATGTTTTAATACAGGCGTCTGCCGTCTGTTCTAACTAGATTCGTTTGCTGAATCATTCGGAAACATGTTCTGTTAGCATAGTAATTAGGAATGCAAATTAATGCCAAATTTTTCCATTTTTATTAGCGAATCTTTCTATGAAAAATCCTTATTTAGAAGGTAAGGTACCTCTACCGAGTGATTTTCTCCTTGTTGAAAGTTATAAAAGTTCTAATGCAGCAAGTGCGTTATGGTGGCTCTCTAATTATTGATTATTTTGAGACTAAAATTAAATAATATTTATATAATATAGCCACAATAGACCTTCAGGGCGCAGTGGAGGGATCGTTATGGCCCACAATTTAACCTACATAATGTAGATTATAATAGTTAGGCCTTGGTGGCAAATTTTCATAAAAAATAGTTTCTCAAAAAATTGAGTTAATTTGTAAATAGAATTCCAGAATAGCTACCTCCATAAATATATATTACACGTAGGCATTTGAGACAAATTCTCATTAACATTTGTTTCGCAAAAATTGGGTTATTTTGTAAATAAAATAAAAGAATGGGTACCTACCTACATTAAAAAAAATATAGTTTGACCTGTGACAACTTTTAAGTCACCCTACTCGGTATTTTAGTGAAGTAAAGAATATTTCACTTTTAAAGAGGCAACGATATTCGAATTAAAAAAAAATATCAAATGACACGAATCAGGGCCTTTAGAACTAATATTTGAGGGCAATCTAAGACTTTGTTAGTTTATACTATAAAATAACTCGAAAACGAAAAGAGGCAGGGCAAAATAAAAGTCATATTTGGAACGAGCATGAAATTCTACAAAACATTGCTAATTTAACCGTCTCCCTATCTCTAATAATAACGGAGATAGCAATACATTCCCATCCAGTTTGGGACACACTATATATATATATATATATATATATATATATATATATATATATATATATATATATATATATATATATATATATATATATATATATATATATATATATATATATATATATATATATATATATATATATATATATATATATATAATTACAGTGTGTCCCCGGATCGACGCATGAATAGGCGAAAAAGACTATAATTTTTTGAGTTGAAACTTCATTTTCTGGAATTAAGCCCTGCTTGAATAGAACATAATTTTAATTTACCAAAAATCGAGTATGTCATGGAAATTTACAAATAACTAATTTTTTACACTAGTAAACTGCCTTTTCTCTAGGAGATACGAAAAGATGCTATTAAGCGATTGAAAAAATGAGTAGGAATACAAAATTTTAAAATCTTAAGTCGACTTTGATATTTCGCATAATTTTCATCGCACGCACCCTCCTTATTGAAGATATTAAAAAATTTCTTTAACAAAAGTTGTTCAAAAAATTAATTGAACACGATCGCTTTCTTTTAGAGAATTTTCGTAGAAAAAAATCACTAATTGGGAGATTCCGACTTTTGAATTTTGGAAAATTTTTTGCAAATGAGCGCGTACTAGGACCCCTAGAACCCATATCCGGGGTCAGTTTTAATTTGTATGTGTTTATATATATATATATATATATATATATATATATATATATATATATATATATATATATATATATATATATATATATATATATATATATATTTAACCACTCATTAGAACCTCGGTGGTTCAGAGGTAAGAACGTGTGCCTCTAAACCGAAGGGTACTGGGTTCGATCCCAGGGTACTCCTTTCACTTTTTCAGTACAAACTGTAACATTAACATCAACCGAGGTTCTGGCATTGTATTTGAGCAAGTTGAATGTCTGCACGTTTCTCCCTTCGGAGGGGGCGTAAAGCCGTCGGTCCCGTGTCCATGCGTTGTTGGGCACGTTAAAGATCCCTACCCTCCTTACAGAAGGACAGGGCTTCGGCAAACATTTCCAGGATAGTGAGATGAAACTGCTCCCTGGCGTCGGTGATTGGCCATAGTCGCGGAAATAGGCCGACGTTAAAGAAACAAACACACACACATATTTAAAATACCATTGTAATGAAAGTATGAAAAGAATTAGATTAGCAATGAAGGGTAATTAAAAGTAATGAATGGGTATTTATGAAGTAATGAAAAAATAGAATCGAACTGTAACAACAATTACAACGATAAAATAAGTAAACAATAATAACTCTATATTCAGACTCTATACAACGAAAATATCGACTTATGCGTTGTCATGTTTTGATCAAAAAAATGTTTAAAGATAAAAACAAAATAAGAATGACAGATGACGTCCTCAAAACGTCTAAATAATGTGTGTCAATAATCGAACTATAACAATAATTACAACTGTAAAATAATTAAACAATAAGAGCAACAACTCAGACTCTATACAGCGAAATTATCGACACACGTTAATATTATATTACAACTTTTTTCATATAGTTCGACTCATTTTGTTTTAAGTATTTAACTAGAAAGAAAAACTTCCAAGAAAGGGGAATCGATCAGATCAGTTTGCTTATTTAAAACAAGGTAGCTATTGTCGTGTATGTGCTTTTTTGCTTCTAAAGATTCAAAATAGTCAAGTTTGTGCTTGTTATTACCAAAATGTAGTGGCTCTATGCGGTTATTTACTGCAGGTCTATGTTTCGTATCAATAATATGTTTTGCAGATGTAGATTTGTCAGCGTAGTTATTTCTAAGTGCATAAATATGTGTATCTGGTATACAAATTTCTAGAAGTTTGGCCAATGTGCTAATTTATAAATTCCAGCTTTTGTCAAGAAACATGATTTTTCTTTCGCGTTAAATAACAAATCACGCGTTGTGTTGTAAGATTTGAAAGCAACCTTTGTATTTGTACAGGCATTTAAAATTTTTGAAATGTTTGCAAAACAAGTAACCGAAACATATTTGTTATCTTTTGGCCCTAATATTTGGATACATTAAATTAAGCGCTAATTTGTATGGTTTTCTGTCTATGATTTTATCTACTATTTTAACACAGTAACCACTATTAAATGCTACTTGCTTAGTTATTGAAGTTTTTTTTAATTGGTAGCAAATAAATAATAAAACCAAGTCAATAGTTTGTTACCTCACCTATATCTTTCGTAATGTCATTAACTGCCTAAATTCTTCTTAGTCTGTGGAGAATGTCTAATAAACTTAAATTCACCATTGTTGAAAATGTTGTCATCGACGAAATTGCTCTAGAAGTGCTGTCACGTTATTTTGAACTTACTAACCAAGGCAACAAGTGTTATGTGCTACTACTGAATATTTTCACAGCAAGTATCATTGTATGTGCATTAAATTCAATGCATGTATATGAGTTTAATGTTATGACTTCTTCAGAAATTTTATTACATTTTTCTTAAGCCTGAAACTCCACACTAAAGAAAAATACCACATAGCCGATTTGACAAGGTTTTTTAGAAGGTATCAAATCTTTCTGAAAATGCATCTAGCACACAGAGCATTAAGTTTAGCTACAATATTGAAAAAAAAAGATAAAAAAGTAGTGATGAAAAATGAAATTAATCAATAGATTACCTTTTAACCATAACTCGAAAATTGTAGATCTGGCTCAGAATGGCATTAAGTAGGTTTAATTGTTTTTCGACTAATAAACTTCTAAATTTTAAGCAGAAAAGATTTGGATTACCCAAGTAATCAGATCATACAATTGTTTTGAAAATTTTAAAATTGTCAGTGTACATTCTTAGAAATCATTTATATAGTAACTTTGAGTTGATATGTTTATTTTTTAAATAGATTAAGATTACGTAATTAATATTTTGTCTATGTGCGTATGTGATTATTTAGTGGTTTGTTGTTTATTTCTTTTTGGTTTTTTATCCCATATAATGATGTTAATATGATATAAATATCTGATATTAGCATTGAATTATATATTCATTGGATTTTTGAGTAAACTTATTATATAGGGTAGGTGGTAGGGGAATTTTCCTTTACGTGATAGTAAAGGATTTTTTCACGCCCGAGGAGGTACCACCCCTTACATCAAGCGGCCGGTGAAGTCCCAACGGACGTTTCCGGTTCTGGTGTATGAGTCGGTTTCTCTTATAAGCAAAAATGATGATGGCTCCTCCTTATACAAAAGATTCAGGAGGTAAAATACCCCTCCATTTGGATCTCCGGGAGAGGGGTGTACAGGGGGCGCCAGCATCGACATTTACAATATCCTTCTCGAATATATGTGGCCTAAATTCTAACCTGAACTCCGTCCACCATTTCTTCCAGGCTAATAGGTCCCAACTCCTCTTCCTCACAGAAACTCAAATCAGTGCCAAAACAGCCACTAATCACCCTAATTTCCCTGGGTATGAGCTCCTCACTTCTTTTAGATTGCATTGCACACGCCTCGCGCGTACGTCCGTAGCAATCTACCCTGTACCAGACTCCCCAATTTAGAAGCTGGAAGAAAAGACATACTATGGATAAAACTCTCTCAGGGCTGCAACTAAATTCATCTGTTGCATTTACCGGTGACCTTTTGACAACAACTTTGTCCAGCTCTTTGACTACCTTTCTGAAAAAACCGGCCATCTGATTTCTGAATATCCTTTCTCCGAGGTCACTATTCTTGGTGACTTCAATGTCCATAATAAGGAATGGCTAGCATCTTCAAAAACTGATCCACAAGGAAGAGCAGCGGATGCCTTTGCAGTCAGCAATTCTTTAGCCAATATGGGTCAGCAACCTACTTACTTTCCTTGCATCCCAACACACAGCTCAAATCCCTTGGATCTCCTTCTTACTACAAATCCTGACTGCTATAAAATATCAGTCACCGCCCCCCTGTGGCGCTCAGACCACGGCATGGTCACTACTTCCTATGCAATGCAACCCGAGGTCACACAGTCATCACACCCACGTATCGTTTGGCACTACAACTCCGCGAACTGGGACGAAATGCGAGAATACTTTTCCTCATTTCCATGGGCGTCTGTCTGCTTCTCTCATCCTGACCCCTCTGATATCTCACAAAACGTCACCGAAATTATCCAAGCTGGCATGGAATTATTTATTCCACGTACACAGAAAACCTCTGCAGCCACTCAAAAGCCCTGGTTCTCTAAATCCTGTGACAAGGCCAGACTTAAAAAGATCACAGCTCACAAAAAGCTTCTACACAATCCCAGTCAAGAAAACCGTCAAGCATTTAACGACGCAAGAAACCGCTATGTCCGCATTCTTTTTGAGGCAAAAAACTCGTTTAATAACCACATCAAAAACAAAGTCCTCTTAAGTTCCAGCGGCAGCAAACCCTTCTGGACTCTTGCTAAATCTATTGGGAATAATTTTTGCAATAGCACGTTCCCACCTCTTGCCTCAGGGGATGAAATTGTTTCTACCGCCCTGGGCAAGGCTGAATTTTTGCCTCGTTGTTCGCCGGCAATTCTACTCTCAACCCACCTCCAAATCTTCAACCACCAACAGTCCCCAATGTCGCGCAGTTGCCGTTGGTGACCTGTCTCTCTTTTATAGATATCTGCACAGGCACTGCTCAGAGAAGATTTCTTCCATAGTTCCTCCACCTGCTGCCTCCAACAGATCTACCAGGGGAACAGAGCGAACGCACCCTTTTACTGTCCAGGTCACCAGACATAGAACATCTTGTTATGCCCGCTCTTTTGTCCCGAGGACTTCCAAATTGTGGAATTCCTTGCCGGCACATGTTTTTCCTTCCCCCGAACCTCCAAACCTTCAAGTCCAGAATTAACAAGTTGCCTCTTTCCTCCTTGTCGACACCCACGGTACGATAGTATTTAGGCTGTAAGCCCTCGTGGTGTGTTGTTGAAATAAAAAAAATATCCAATAATATTAACATGAAGGCTGAAAATAAAGTACATGATTTTCCGCTTTTCTACCTTCATTGTAAACTAATAAATAAAACTGAGACGAGTCCATTATAATGTATCGAGTTAGCAATATTACTATATTCTCTCTACTTCTTGTCATCGATTATTGTCGATTCAGTCGCCAATTCTTCTGGTATCTTTAGGAATAGTTACATATACTGAAGCGCCTCCGTGGCCGTGCGGGAAAGTCGATTCAGACTTTCCAATACGGACTCGGGGGTCGACGGTTCGAGCCTCACCGGCGGCGGATGATTTTTCAAAATCACTGTCGTCGTTGAGATCGAGCTCAAGGTGGAGGGTAGGTTAGTTTAGATAAGCAAAAAGGGTCAGCAATGGCCTAATTGCCAGTAAGCATCTTACCTTACCTTTACCTTACATATACTGAACATATACTCAAAAGTAACTAAACATTGGTTGGAAGATAATGAAGGAATGAAATATGTAATGAATGGTAATGGTAATGAAAGGAATAAACGGAGTAATTAATGAGCAATGAAAGATTTAAAGGCATAATGAAAGGTAATGAAAGTAATGAAGTAATATTTAAATTTAATGAAAATTTGCTCGTAATAAAAAGTATTTGGGAAATGAAAGTGAATAATTAAAATATTTAAATGTAATGAAACGCAAGTGTACACATAATGAAAGTATTGGTTTCCCCCTCGATATTTCATTAGTTTAATAAGTTGTATTTAAGTTTTGCAATTCAAATGTGTTTTGTCTTATATTTAGTTAGTTAAGTGTATTTTATCCTGTAATTGGGTGGATAATAAAGATTATTATTATTATTATTATGGCAGGTAGGTCAAATTTTAAACTTCCCTCGTACACATTATTTAGCTGTGTTGTGGCGAAAAAACGTTTTCGACGATAATAGAAGTAAATGAAAGGTTAACTAGTACCATATAAATACAACAAAGTGTTTTATTTATGGACCCATTATATAATAATCATTTTGGCATCTACTAGCTCGCAAATCATTCATGACGTTATTAAGCACATTTTATGCACAAAACGACAGAAAATCTAACGTAACGTCTTATCTTTTCTATACGGTTTAGTAAATATGTACTAAAAGTAGTAGTAGTTGTAGAATGCTGAGCTGTATAGAATTCTTCCTTATGATAGGAAAATTATCATAAAATACGATAATCGTTGATACGTGATGGCATTCAAATTTTATAACAGAATTCTATTTAAGTACCTCTGACATGCGCAGAAGTGAAAAAAAGCACGCGAATTAGTTTGGCAATTGAGAATACTAACCGAAATAATTCAAATGACGTATTTACGTATTTAGTAATAAAATACTGATGACCATTGACGATAATCCCTGCAGTGATAAATTTAAGTGCTCCTGTTATGTTGCGATTAAAATTGTAAAAATCGAGAAAAATCATTCATATCTAACAAACATTTAATAGTCGTAGTCGTACGTAGTCGTAGTAGGAGTATAATAATATGTAATGAGCAGGGGCGTCGCTTACAAAATTTGTAGGGGGGGGGGGGGGGGCACAACTGTTCTCACCAGGGTTTTGCCGAGAACTGCTGAGTTAGAAAAAAATTTCGGGACGCAGCAAGTGCGTTATAGTAGCGAATTTTCATATGAATTGTACACTGTTATTATACGGCATATTAGTAAAGTTAATACTTTAAACTTACACAGACCTTGAAAATCGATTTTAGAGGTCCTAGTACGCGCACATTTGAAGAATTCTTTCGAAAGTGTTATCCATCGATATCTCTATTATCAAAAAAAAATCTTGAGTTCTAACTCCCTTTGAGAAAAATGCTCAAAACTCAATTTTCTATGAAGCTAAAGAATTAAATTTTGCTATATCTGTAGATAGTGCAAGTCTCTTTAAAAGAAACTTGTGTTACAAATTTCATTAAAGCCCTGTAAAATATTTCTAGAAAAAAAAAACTAATTCATATTTAGAAAAGTATCCCAAATTATAAACGTAGCAGTTATTTTTGCTTATTAATCGCCAGTATGATTTCGTTTTAGTCAACCTAATCAAACCGGTTTTTTCAATATAAACAATAACAAAATGTCTGCTGAAAATTATAATTTCAGAGTCAAAGGTGACAAACTTATTTAGGCGTTCTAAACAAAAATGAGATCGTGTTCAAAGCGTTAGAAATCTGTGCACTATTGTTTCTCCAAATGTCAAAATAAAACATAAAAAAACATACATTCATTGAGCTGGATTCGCTCATGCAACCTTCTGCGTAGAAGACCAGCACGCTTCCCCTGAGCTATCTGCTAATACGTCAACTATCGTTTTGTTTACATGATACTTGACACAGGCTTCATGCACTGGGTAGTATATGAAAAGTATATATAACGATTAATTACAGAATTCGTAGAATTGCCATTGAAACATATTCAAGGGTTGTTTCGGTCTTATATGACGTCTTATGTTTAAGTTTGAAGATAAAATAAACTATTTTAGAATCATTTTTACAGACTTTACTTGATTTTGTTTACATTTCTACTATATTATGCGACACTTTTAGTCTAAAACAACAGCATAATATATCTATGCTGCGCTTAAACTGTATTTGAGGCCGTTCATAATGCTACAAATGTAGTGTATTTTAATGATTGATTGATTGATCCCCTAGTTAACTAACGATCACTTGGCAAATTTTTAATTTCATGTCTGTCATTTTCTATAATTGCGGCCGAGATTTCACGATTGTTGGTTCCGGTAAGATGTTCGGGTAGTATGGTATTTATTTAGTTTGGTTACCATTGATGTATGGTTTATACATGTTGTATGAATCAATCTGCGCGTTGCAGTTAACTACTCTGTCTGTCAGGCATTGGACTTTAACCACTAAGTCGTTCCAACGCATGTCTTTGGGATTTTATTTTTAATTTGGAAAAAACTCTAAATATTGTGTACGAGATTACCTAAAATTCTCAAGATAGGAATACTTACAAAAATATAGCGTTTCCAAAAATATTTTTGTATATTTTTGCGGGAAAAAATGTCCGTTATAGCTGATGTACCTCGTCCGTGGTCTTAATACAAAGAAGATATGTGGCAAGTTTCGTTCAAATCAGTTGAGTATTTTTTGAGTTATTGCTCGGATACATACATACATACATATATATATATATATATATATATATATATATATATATATATATATATATATATATATATATATATATATAAATTTTAACGGACCTAGGTTTTGGGTGAACAAAATCATATTGCAATAAATAAATATGCGCCTTCTGTATGTATTATATTAGCCACTTACCTAACTTACTGCTGTCACTATTTGACCTCCTTTTAGTACATTTAGCAAGATGATCTTTTATTCTCTCAATTTTTGCACTGACTGTTTGGCGACAATATTTGCATTCAACTGTGTGATGTATCTGTTGTGATAAACTAGTAAACCTTCATTTTCAGTTGTAACTACCATTATTACTCCCCCCGCCCCCCACTCAGGAGCTTGCTTTCTTCCACTTCCTGCTGGCATTTTGATTTACCTTTTCACCTACACAAATAAGTTTTCTGCAAATCTGCCCTAACGTTTAATCTTAACCGCGAAATCAAATTTATATGTGACATTGCATACACTCTTCATTTGTTACTTCTTACCCATTTAATGAACCACAGAATATCTAACATTTCTAGCAACAAACTGCAAGTAAAGTGCCAATGAATTAAGAATACATTAGGCGCTTTCTTTTCTCCGTGATCACAGGATATAAACGCGTTTCGGTTTATCATAAATTCAAATTTTATATATTTTTGTTTTAGTGAATTTTCTTTAAAAAATTCATATATATATATATATATATATATATATATATATATATATATATATATATATATATATATATATATATATATATATATATATATATATATCGTACCGATACCTTAAAAAATAATAGACCGATCTTAATCAAATTTGGTGAGTACCTTCCTTTTGCAAGTGGCTTGGATATGTTTGTTAGCCAGGAAAATCTGACATGGTTTTTCCGGAAATTTTTGTGTTTTATTTTTTTTTAAATTCATATCTACGGAAATAACAAAGTGAGGGCAACCAACCAAATTTGTTACGCCTATTTGTATTATAAAGAGCGAACCATGTACCAAAATTTAGGTCTCTAAGTTTAAGGACAAAATTACGGGCAGATAAAGAAACAAATTTTGAAGTTTACCTCAAAACGTCAAACTCGCAATTTAAAACGTCAAAACTGGCAACGTTTAGGCAAATAACTCGAAACAAATACGGATTGTGAAAAGAAAATGTTGTGTGTTCTGCGAACCCTTAGGTTTCAGATTCAACCGTCATTGCCCTTCATTTTACTAAAATATTTACAGAAAATTCGTTTAAAGTAGACCATTTCTCTGATGCTTTGGCTGTCGGTTTAGTTAAGTTGATGCTTTCGCTGTAGGTTTAGTGAAGTTTATGGTTTAACGGTCTATAATTTTTAGCTAATTTTCGTAGAACAAATTCGTTAATGCATTTTAGCATTTTTTATCGAAATATGATGCATGTTTGTAAGAAAAAAAATCTGGACGCAGTAAGTGCGTTTTGGTAGCAAATTTTCATTAAATCCTTCAAATTTCAATAACTCAATTTGCTATTAACGTAAGTTTTGTTGGTTAGGAAACCAACATTAAACTTTATTTCCGAAAAATTTTTGTATGAACGCAACAAGGGCGTTTTGGTTGCGAATTTTTATTAAATGTTTCAAATTTCAATAACTCAATTTGCTATTAACCTAAGGTTCATTGGCTAGGAGACCAGTTTTCTCGGAAACATTTAAAGTTTATTTTCGGAAAATTTTTGGACATTTTCAAATAATTATTTTGATAAAATATGGTACATTGTTCCTACTATATAGGTTATACCGGTAACCAAATTGATGCCTGCTCGCATTAGAGCGATATATTTGTATTTAAAAACATTTTTATGAAAATTCACTTCGATAACGCACTTGCTGCGTTCAGAGTTTTTATTTAGTATTTTGATTAATTACAAATGCCGGCTTGTATTTGTAAAATACATATCGGCATTTACAATTAATCAGCATTCAAAGTAAAACAAAAATATGTTCAATTTTGGGTTATGATTGCGAATCGCAGGTCAATTAAATTTGTAAAGCAAAGGGAACAATCTGTCTCAAATTTAAAGAAGTTTTATGCACAAGTTTCACTTTTGATAAACCGTCATTAAAATACTAATAATGAGAGCTTATTTAAGTTCAAAAAATACTTTATTTAAAAAACCCAAAAAAAAGCCAAAAACCCAAAATTACCCAAAAACCCACTGGGCTGGGCTTTTTACAAAAGCACGGGTTTTTCTCAAGCCTGATTGCAACCCATTTAAATGAGCTGTTATGTTAAAATCAAATACCAACTTATCTGGGTAATCTCTGTAATGAGGCGGGGACCATCTTGCTGAAAATGTAGGTGATTGATGTAATGATTCACGTATGTTTTCAATCTTTTGGTTATCAAAATATCTTATTCCATTCTCCAACATTTTCAAATATATCTCTGCAGTTAATGAACATGGATCAATTGTTGGTTGGTTTCCTTTAATCCCTGCACTAACCTTCAATTTTTCTATATTTTGGGTACGTGTTTCCCTGCACAAGTGAGGATTTGTGTCACTCCAATAGCAGCAGTTATATCTGTTGATAGCCTCGTTTAATGAAAACGTGCATTCGTCAGAAAAACAAATGTTATAGAGCAGCTCCGGATTATTTATCATTTCACCACTCATGTTCTCACCAAGTTGGAGCCATCTTTCATGATCATCTTCATTCCACTTAACTTTATTTTGTAACGATGTTATTTGTAAAACTGCAAAATTTTGTGGATACTGGATCGAGCTGTACCGGTTGCTGGAGATCAGAATGGCCCATTAAAGGGCAATTACTTCTATACAATTTAAACTATTAATGATATTTGATATTTAGTTGTAAGTACCTGAAAGTGTAGCACATATAGAACATTTTAAAAAATGGTTTAAAAGAATACTAAAATCAGGAAGAAACAAAAATAATACAATTTTGAAGGACCGAAGGACCGTTTTCGAAACTCTATCTGGAAATTACTTGAAAAATTAGCCTGAAAAATATTTGGCACTTATTTAGACACACCTATACAGATGTATAGCCACTCCATGCCCACCATTGATGACGCCCATGACTAGTGAATTAAAGCATTTGAACTATCGTGTTTTTATTTATATACTTTATCTGTTTACTTACTATTTTGTTATCGTAAAGATTTTATTTTCACTTATCTTGAATTTGCAAAAAAAATTAGTAGATTAGTGATAATTGATAAAGCTAATCCAATTAAAGGATAGTTGAAATTATTCTACATAAACTTATCTAACATATAATAGAAAAACTAATATTACTGGGCAATCAGGAGTTAAATGATAAAGCCATCCTTGTCTTTTTTTTAGCACATTGGACTTTAATCCGCCATTTATCGTACTGAAAAATTCAAGTACAATACACAAATACACAGTATTTGATACTTGAACTTTATTGTCTAAGTTTCTTTTTATACTTTAACTTCGGTCTATTTCCGCGACTGTGGCCAATAACCGACGCCAGGGAGCAGTTTCACCTCACTATTCTAAAAATTTTGCCGAACTTCCGCCATTATGTAGGGAGGGTAGCGATCTTTAACGTGTCCAACGCCGTATGTACATAAGACCGACGGCTTTACGCCCCCCATCCGAAGGGCGGAACGTGCAGACATTCAACTTGCTGAAATACAATGTCAGAACCTCGGTTGATGTTAATTGTACAGTATGTACTGAAAAAGTGACAGAAGTACCCTGGGATCGAACCCAGTACCCTTCGGTTCAGAGGCACACGTTCTTACCTCTGAACCACCAAGGCTCTACCATAGCCTCCTAAAAGCTAATTGTGTACTAAATTTTTTTGTTAGAAGATACAGAAACGTGGGTGCAAATTTTTTTATTGTCTACCAATCAGAATCCCCAAGAGACATCTCTCAAACTGTGGAGCAGATTCAGTTTCTTGTTGTCACTTGTTTTTGAGCTACAACCTAAATTTCCAATTCGATATTGACAATTGACAATAAATGACATTACCACACAATGACAAATGACAACTGAGCTTCAGCACGAACGCAGTCTAACAACGTTGTCAGATAGAGTAAATTAGGATTGGGGGAATAAGTTAAAAATCATGAGAAATGGGTAATTCGAAATTTGCAGGTATTAAATACAGCTAGGGATTATGGTATTTTTTCATTAACTGATAAGTTTTATAAAATGTTTTCTTTATTATCAGAAGTTGTGAAAATGTTATATGTTTATACATGAAAGGTTTAACTACATGTAATTTTTGAAGATCTGGCAACCCAAGTCAGCTGCATCTTGACATCTTGCAATGATTGTAACTTCCATTGTTTATATTTTATCTACGATTTATTTAAATAGCATAGCAGTACAGGTAACGTCATCTGTCTTTGTCGAACATTGTAGATATTGCATTACAGGATTTGAAGTGATGTCGAGGATTATTTTATTATTAATTTCGAATAACTTTATTTTTCTTTGATCAAATTACTTGAGAATTGGTACACAACCACGTCTATCTATATTCTTTTAAGTTGTAAATTTTCGTTTTAATCATTTAAACAATTCGAAAGATATTGCGTTTTAAAAGGATTTGAACTTTTTGTTAAGAAAAAATTGTGCGTTAAGATCTGATGCACGAACTCATCCAAGCCATTAACAAAATAAGGGTATTCCCAAATTTGGTCCAGATCAGTAAAGTATTTTTTGAGTTATCGGTTGGGGGGAGACACACACGCACGCGCGCGCACACACAAATATATATATATATATATATATATATATATATATATATATATATATATATATATATATATATATATATAAACTTTTTAATTGACCCTGGATATGGGTTCCAGGGGACCTAATTCGCTCTCTTTTGTAAGGTATACTTCTAAATTGTATACGAATTCCTAGACTAATGGCCACCGTTTAAAAAAAACATCTACTTATATCCCATCCTGTATCTTGTAGCACGTGAATGTAAATTTTGTTAACGTCTACCAATAACAAGCCGCAAGAAACATCTGTCAACCTGTAAGAATTAGAACAGATTCGGCGAACTTGAGCTACGAACGATCAAGCAGCATCCAAAATTTAAGGTGTTCCACTTCAATTGACGCGCAGTTTATTTACAAAAGAAACATATTAGTTCTTAATATTTATGAATTGAACACCCTCGTGGCGCAGGTTGCTAGGTGTCGGCCTGCTAAGCGAGAGCTCCCGGGTTCGATTCCCGGGTGGACCAGCGAGAAGTTGGCCTTACCTGGAAAATTGGTAAAATCAATGAAGAATTGAAAATTAAAAAAAATATATTTATGTCTTAATGTAAAAATTACAAATACCTGGATTCCCTTCCAGTAATGTTGTCATTAAAATCTTAGTCAGTATTGTTTAATTATATTGAACCCATTATTTGTTGCAGATTTAGCAGTAGTAGTGAAAGACAGGATAGAGCTGTTACAATCAAATGGAACAGTAATAGGATCAACGATACAAGAATCTAGTATTCTAAAAGCACTTACTTTCGACAGTGTCAGACAACGGTTCATAGTAAGTGGGATGGAGGAACCACTAAGTGATGAAACTCCCAGCGAGTCACTCCAGAACGACACCATTTTCGCTGTCCAGTTAACCAAAGAGACTGATACCATTACTCCCATCCTACAAGATCTTCCAGACGACGTTCAGGTATGGTAATTTAAATTTTTTATTTTAACTCTAAAGCACCAAGGTTACTTTTTCACCTGTTGCGAGGGGGAATACAAAGGCATATATTTATGTTCCGTCTCTGAATTATATAACGAAAGGCTAGGAACAATTATTTTCTTTTACTTTTCATCGCAATCCTTTTTTAACATAATTTTTGCAACGATGCTCTATACTTTTACAGTTTTTAAATAAAATATCTCCTCGAGTTCTTCAAACCACCTTATTACAGTCACTTTTCCTTTTTATTATCTGTCAAATATCTCCCCCTCCTCAAGGATTCTTTGGATTTTAGAAACACTCACTTGATGCTGGGCCCGGTGAATAATTTAAGAATTAATAACCCATCGCTTTTAATAGCAACCATTGCGATAAACGATTTGCGACTTGTGCATTGTCTTTATGAACGAGTATCTCTTTTGTCAATAAGTTTACTGACCATTTATTGTGGAGCCTTTTTTTTAAACAATCAGCCAGAATGGCATGTTGAGTATTATCGGAAACAATGAGCATCACCTTTTCTGCAAAGGAATAAACCGTAAACCTTGGCGGTGGCAGGAAGCCACTAGGTCTTCATTCCATACTCTGATGTTTGGTCTCAGCGTCATAGTGATGAACCCAATATTCATTAACGGTTACAAGACGTCCAATAAAGTTATTCTCGTCTGTTACTCTGTATTTGTCTAATAACCGCCGACAGAGGAAGGTACGGTTCCTCCTTTGCTCATTTGTTAACATTTTTTCTACCACATCGGAATTCCTTATGACAATGTTTGACTACTTTATAAAACTGCTAAGTGTTTATTGTTAGGACGAAAGAAACCAACATTTCTTTTACGCCTGATCTATGCATTCCCGACGTATGTCATCATTTTTATTACTACAGTGGGTGGCCAAATTATTAAAAACACTCGAAATTTTTAAATTTTGTAGTTTTGTAAGAAACACAGTGTAGACATCAACTTATTAATAACAGTTAATATATTTATTCAAAAAACATATACATTTTCAATATTTTGTCACATCCCCTCTTGCAGTAATGACTGCCTGGATCCTACTTGGCATGCTTTCTATGTACCTAAGAGCATTTTCTTCGTTTTTTTATCATGGTGCCACGCACTGATGATCCTTTCAATGAACTGCTGCTTATTTGTTAAAATCTCTTTGGAGACTTCACGTTTTGTCAGTTCCCAAAGATTTTCTATTGGGTTGAGATCTGGAGAGTTGTCAGGCCACGGCAAAACGTTCTTTTTTTTAGCAGTAAGCTGTTACCCTGTCGGCCTTATTGCAAGGAGCGGAGTCATGCATAAACTAGAAATGTTGCTTATCCTGGAACCATTCCCTTACTTTCGGGTTCTGATAATGTCGATATATCGGTCTTGGCGCATGGTTCCCTCTACAATGTAAAGGCGACCAGTGTCCCTTCCAGATACGAGTATAATGGATGAATCTATAACTTTTAATGGATGTTTCACTTTTTCCACTATGCAGTCCTCATGAAACCAGGTCGTCGCCGAACAAAAGTTGACTTGCCTGCTAGTATTTTGAAAGTAGACTCGTCTGAGAAGTAAACCTGAAAAATTAAGACGACCATTAGTTTCCATTAGTAATATTGAACATTAACAAGCATTAAGTTTTTCCAGTCATCTGATGTCAAGTGACGATGATTCCTGGCCCATTCCAGTCGCTTTTTCTTCATGGCTTCTGTTAATCTGGGCTTTTTCGCAGGCCTGTAGCGTTTGATTCGCTGCTCCACCAAGCGTCTTTGAACTGTTCGTTGGGATAGGTTGATATCAGCTTCCTGAACTAGCTTAGTCAACACATTTCGACCCTTTTTCGGTTCTCTGGACAAATGTCTAATTTTTCTGTCAACTCGATTTGCTCCCACAATCTCTTTTTTTCGGACTTTCCTCGAGTTTGATGGCAGAATGTCTTTGGCTTTTCCCATCTGGAAAAAACTGCCCGTGTTAGGAACTAAAGATATTTTCCACAAAAAATACTTTTCTGTAAATGAAAAATACCTGCTTTTACTTAAAATCACTACAAATAACACAAAAATGGAGGTACAGTAACTATTATAAACGTAAATATCTCTCAAAATCACAAAAACCTATAAATCACTCGTATTAATATCACAACCAAATTCGCGTAAGCGACACACTAATGCAGCATCAGTATCTCAACGTTTTTTTGGACAATCAACTACGTTCTCCCTCCTAAATTATATACAGAGGGAATAGGTAACCTGTTATGCAGCGGACTGTAACAGCAGTTGCCTATATGCACCTTCAAATTGATCATACCTTCAGATATTCACCAACACTCTGATAATTTGTTTATTAGTTTCTAATAATTTGGCCATATAGCTTCTAAATTGAACTTATTTATAAAATTGAATTACTTAATTTTGTAGGGTTTATCTATAGATCCAATAACTGACACACTATACTGGACTGATTCGATCAACAAAACTATAAATTATATATCCCTAAGGAAACCATCATATCAATCAATAATTTTCAAAGAATTCGCTAACAAACATCCACAAGGCGTCGCTGTGGACATCTGCGGAAGGTGTGTATGACTTGTAGATACTTTCTTGATCATATTTGTAACTATGTTGATTTTTACAGGAGAATTTTCTGGACAAATCGTAACGTTGAAAAACCTACAATTGAGTCGCTCAGTTTAGATGGTAGAAGGTCAAAAATAATCGTCGATCAAAATCTTGTTGCACCATATGGTATAACAGTTGATTATTACTCCAAAAAAATCTACTGGGTTGATATGTGGGAAGGCATTTATTATCAAATTGAAAGTGTAAATTTTGATGGAACAGATAGGAGATCAGTATACAAAGGCACTCATTCTAAACCTTTCGGTGTCACTGTAGATATCGGTTACATTTACTGGACTGATGTGACAAACGATGCCCTGTGGAGGTTGTCCAAATTCGACACGATGCCAGAATTAAAATTAGTCAGGAACTTCGATGAAAAACCAATGGACATTGTGGCAAATAACCGAATTTCCAAGTTAGAAGACTGCAAACGTTTAACAGATATGGAAAACGATTACCTAGATAATTTAAAAGAACACCAAAGCACTACTACTGCTACCAGTGCTTACCCTGGAAATTTGCAGAACCGGTGTTTGAACGGTGGTGAATTTAGCAATGGAGAATGTAAATGCTCTAGGGGATTTACTGGAAAATATTGTGATATTTCTCTTTGTTACAACTATTGTGTGCACGGAGACTGCCGCATGTCACAAGCTGGTTTTTTGATGTGTCAGTGTACACGCGGCTATGAAGGAAGAAGATGTGAAAAGAATGTCTGTGATGGTTACTGTTTAAATGAAGGAGAGTGTATACACGATCCTGATACTCCAAAATCACCAAAGTGCTCTTGTTTAAATGGGTTTGCAGGAAAAAGATGTGAAATTAATTTGGATGCAGAGTATATCTGTAGTATGTTCTGTGCTGACAAAACTGATGATATTCTGCTATCAAAAAACAACGACTTTATCTGCAGGTAATGTATAATGTATATAGAGAACTTTTAATTGGTGTGGATGGTATTTCTTGAAAGTCCCTCTTTTTTACATTACGTGTCTATATTTAGGAGTTCTTGGAAGAACTTTGATGCAGTCTTAATTCTCCATAACTCATCACCAGGTCATCTGCATACCCGAGGCATTGAAATCCCTTGCTGTGGGATTTTTGACGATTTCATCTACCAAGGCTGCCCACAAAAAGGGAGATATCCCTGAGGGCAATCACTGCCCACATTTGTCCTGACTGCGGCTATTCCTACTTGAGATGTAATAGCCCATCTTCTAGGGTGGTCTTAATCCAATGGCAGAGCGTCATTGGTACTCCCCTGATACGCAACACATTCTTCATTAAGTGTGTTATTGTGTTGTTTAGGTGTACTTTTAGAACCAAGAAGTGACCTACTGCTATTTCTTTATCTTTTAAAAATTTTAACAGCGGTCTATTTAGGTCATACAACGCTAGGTCTGTTGATTTCCCTGGTTGGTATGTGTATTGACGATTACTAAGGGAGTTTCCACTGATAGTAGTACTTCGTCTGTAATGAATCTGCCCAATAATCTTTTTAGTGTATTAAGTAGAAATGAAGGCAGGCTTATCAGTGTATTAGACTTTGAAGTCACATCTAGCATCATACCTATTTTCTGTAGGTAGATGACCTTCACCTTGCGCCATAGTCAAGGTTGTATCTCCGGGCTAAACCGACTAAAGATTTCACATAGTTGTGGTATTAACATATCTTGCCCTTTCTGGGTTAGGACTGGATAAAATCCGTCCTTTCCAGATTTCAATGGACAGAGCTTGTTTATTGTCCATCTGAATTTGTTGGGCCTTACCACTTTCGTGGTTAGGCTCTGGTTTTCTACATTAGGATGTAATACTATTTTCTTTTAATGACGGTTAGCGTAGAAGGTGCGTCTGTGTGACGACATTTAACATCTTATAAAGCTTATTACATGTATTTAACTTTTTTTCTAGGTGTGATCATGGATCTTATACAGTGATGAATGCTAATGCAACAGCAGAAATGTTGTCCACTTCAGAAGAAGAACATTTGCCATTTATCCAGCATTTCCAAGATCCGGCTTTTTTGATTTTATCATTGGTTGTGCTGATTATGTTCGTTATTTTACTTTTTTTGACGTACTTAACTTGTAAGCAACGCAGGCGTCCTAGAATTAAGAAACGTTTCATCGTTAACAAGAATGTAACACCTCTTACATATAGACCACATCCAAACACTGAACAGTGCGAAATTACGATAGAAAACTGTTGCAACATGAATGTTTGTGAAACGGTAAGTTATTAAACATATCTTTTTTTTTTTAATTTGAAAATGCCAAATATTTTTCAGTCTTCTTTCCGAAAAGTTTTCTTTTCAAATAAATCAATGCCACGGCTAGGAAAATTTGTTGTGCTGTTGTTGATATTCCTGCACTTTGCATGACTAGTTATGTGCCACCTACCTCATTTTCATGCTTTGATGTGCAAAGAAACAGAGCGTTGTTGCCAAACATATTAGTATCTAATAGATCAATTGATTTACCTTAAGGAAAATCAATCGATATTATGTGGATATATCGCCATCCGAAGAATTATTCAATATTACAATGTTTCCGTGCTTTGAGACAAGAAAGATTAAAGAAAGCATGCACATGCTGTATCGCCGTCTCCATTAGAGCCTGCTCACTTGAACCACTATTCTTTTCTTCTTGGTTTATTTGGGTATAGACTATTTTGGTCTTAGCTTCCTGGTCTACTCCCATTACAGATATTCATGTAGTTGCTCCTGGTCTACTCCCATTACAGTTTTCCTTATGGTCTGGTATAAACGTTCTTAGTGCACTAGCAATTAGTGGCTTATTATGGATACAACTAATTGGCAACAAAAGGTTTTCTAGAAACCTGCGGTAAGTGGAATTACCTGCCTTTTTCTATTTTTCATGTAATGGGATGTTTCCACAATTCTCGTTTTTTTGTAATTTTTGGGCACATATGTGCATTATTCCTACTGAATCACTGTTTTATCTGAACCCATTCTCAGTATTTCTCTAAAGTTTGGGTAGCTATGTCAGCTGCTGGGCGAGTTTTTTTACCAGTACCTTGTGTATTGGTAGGTCTTGAACATGCATCTAGCTAGCTATCCTACCAACATAGTGTTGTATGAATGAACCTGATACTTGGAGGTGGAACCAAATGCTGTTATACTGGAGGAAAACGCCAGGCTTAAGGGAGACAAAACAGTACATCACCATATCAATAGAGAAGTCTGAACTGTTTCTTGAATTGAACAAGAACAACTTGGAAATAATCACTGGACTTTTCACAGGACAGTCCCCAGTAAGGTATCACCTTATGAAGATCGGCATGGCAGACAGAGAAATCGTTTCTGTATTATATTAATAGGACTACATAAAAGCTACAAATTGCTAAAAGAAATTGATGTAACAGTGTATAGAATAGGAATCGACATGGCTAATGTCAGGTTATCAACATTTTAACACATCTGGGCTTGCATCTTGCAAAGCAAAATAAATCTGTTCCTTTTGACAACTAATTCACGTATCACCATTCCATTCTAACTGCTTCATTATCGATTTCGCTAAAGGCCATACTTGTTTTGCAATTCACCAAACAACAAGAATAGTAATTAAATAATTTGACAATTGGTTACTTAGAGGAAAAAATCAATTAAAACTGTATTTTAATATGACCAAATAGTCATTCTCATGCTGCACAATCTAAAACTTAATAATAGCAAATGAAGGAGTATAAGTGAACATGGCAAGTTATATAACTGCAATGGCAGTCAAGCTTGCTCAATGAGTTGAAATCATTGTAAGATCACTTTATTAGTACATTAAGTAAAATTTGCATCTACCAAGCAAGAATGCCTGCACAATTCGACTTTTGCAGGGGGCTGAATCCGCCGGTCTTGTGCACTATGAGACGTTGAGTACGTAGAAAACTCCACCACCCTTACAGAAAATATATATTCATTGAAAATTTCCACTATGGTTTTGTGGAATCGCTCACTGGCATCGGTAATTAGCTGTAGTCGCGGAGATGGGTCAAAGTTACAGAAATAATGCATACACATTATCATACAATTTTTAAAACATATATGATTTGGAACTGGAAATAATACTTGTTTCCAATTAGTATAGCATTTATTACAATGTTATGTATGTTAATAGGTTTCATTTCAGTTATTCCAAATTGAAGCAATTATCTTTGGAGATGCATTATAGAAAATTACCGAAAAATGTTTAATAATAATTTACAAAGTACAAACTAATTTATAAAACCATATATCATTTTAAGTAACAGTTTAATCTGTTTATTTTAAAGCTATTTGCTGCCCTACTAGACTAAAGCAACAACTAAAATCCCCTGTAAACGAGGATTCCATATATGAGGTTATTTTTTATGAAAATTTAGTTTTTGCGCAATTGAAAAATCTGTAAATGGTTTTCTTTTAGGCCAGGCAATATCTTTACAGTCTTTTTGAAATATTGTAAAGTAAGCTTTCCAAAGCTCCTGACACATATTTTTAGCGTATCATTCCAGACTGGACGTCTTCCCCATGACTGGTTCCACATCGATCTCTAAAAATGGTAACACACTTGAAGTCCAAAATTACTGGCTGATACATCTTCTTCCAGCATGCCTGAAAGCAATGAAGAAAATTATAACATATTTTATTTTGTTACATTAGATTGTGCCCATATTTCAACATGGCTTGCCTTTTTTTTCTTTCCAACAACACACCGCGAGGGCTTACAGCCTAAATAGTATCGTACCGTGGGTGTTGACAAGGAGGAAAGAGGCAACTTGTTAATTCTGGACTTGAAGGTTCGGAGGAGAAGGAAACACATGTGCCGGCAAGGAATTCCACAACTTGGAAGTCCTCGGGACAAAAGAGCGGGCATAACAAGATGTTCTATATCCGGTGACCTGGACAGTAAAAGGGTGCATTCGCTCTGTTCCCCTGGTAGATCTGGTGGGGGCACTATGGAGGAAAGCTCCTCTGAGCAGTACCCTTGCAGATATCTATAAAAGAGAGAGAGAGGTCACCAACGGCACGTCGGTGGGCAAGGGATGGCAGCCTTTGGGTGAGGGTGGGGCCCCAATGAGATGTATAGCTCTCTTTTGAATGGAGTCCAGGATAGCGAGTGTAGAAGCGGCAGCTGCACCCCAGATGTGGGAGCAGTACTCGAGGTTTGGCCTTATTTGTGAAGTATATAAGGTATAGAGATTAGCTGGTGAAAAGTATTTGCGAGCCCGGAAGAGGAAACCTAATTTCTTAACAGCCGCTTCTGCAATTGATGTGACATGTTGGTGCCAATTAAGATTTCGATCCACAGAAATGCCAACAAGAGAAAAGGACTCATTACTTTGAATAACTTGGTTGTTCATTGGCTGGTGTATCTCTTATGAGAAAGAAAGCAAGACTGAGATTTGGTGGGGTTGAATTGTACAAGATTTCTACTTTCCCAGTCTAATATTTTTTGGAGATCCACGGAGACAGAACCATCCATGAGTTTGCGATCCTCATCTAATTGGGCTAAAGAGACAGGCTTAGAATATTGTATATTTGAGTGGAGGGTGCTGTCGTCCGCGTAACTGTGAACTGGGTTGGATGTGCTAGAGAGGAGGTCATTGATGTGGAGAAGAAACAAAGTAGGGGCTAAAGCTGAACCTTGAGGAACTCCTGCACTCCTCCACAACAACAGAAATGCTCCTGTTGGAGAGGAAATTTGCTGTCCAGGTACAAAGTTTTGGTGGTAGGTCATAGGCCGGAAGTTTGTTAAGCAGCACTGCGTGCCACACCTGGTCGAATGCTTTGGATATGTCTAGAGTGGCAATCTGGGATTCACCGTGTAGTTCCATAGACTTGTTCCAAGAATGGGTGATAAAGGAAAGGAGGTCGGCAGTCAATCTGCGCTGACGGAATCCATACTGCCTCTAGTGGATTAGACTGTGTTTTTCAAGAAATTTTAGTAATTAGGTATTTATATACTTTTCCATCACTTTAGAGACGACTGAAAGGAGAGAAATAGGCGTGTAGTTGCTAGGAAGCGCTTTGGATACTTTCTTGGGGATGGGTTGTACTCGAGCAGTTTTCCAGTTACTAGGGAATATGCCTTTGTTGTAAGATATCTGAAACAGACGAGTCAGGACAGGAGCAAGTTCTGGTGCGCATTTTTTGAGAACAATTGCTGGGATCTCGTCAAGGCCAGAGGCTTTCCTGGTAGTAATAGAAGAGAGCATCTTTCGTACCTTTTTAGTTTTGAAAATGATATCCGTCATTTTTGGCGCGACATTGGGGACTGTTGGTGGTTGAACATTTGGAGGTGGGTTAAGGGTAGAATTGCCGGCGAACAATGAAGCAAAAAGCTCAGCCTTGCCCAGGGCGGTAGAAACAATTTCATCCCTTGAGACAAGAGGTGGGAACATGCTTTTGCAGAAATTATATACATACAATAGATTTAGCAAGAGTCCAGAAGGGTTTGCTGCCGTTGGAGCTTAAGAGGACTTTGTTTTTGATGTGGTTATTAAACGAATTTTTTGCCTCAGAAAGAATGCGGACATATCTTCCAGGAAGATCCACCATAAAAAATTTACCATGAGCTGTCAATGACTAAACAAACCTTGTTGATGCTGGGGACTGCATTGATGTTGTATACTTCGATTTTTCAAAAGCCTTTGAGAGGTGCGCTACAAAAGGTTGCCAGAGAAGCTGAAATGTGTGTCTGCTTCAGTGGATCAGTGCATATGTCACAGGAAGAGCAACCAAGTCCGTTAGTTGGTGAATTTATCTTAGCATAATCTCAAGTCTGGAGGTCCACAAGGGTCAGTGCTTAGACCAATCCGTTTTATCATCTGTACAATTGATCTGTCAACTTAAATACAGATGTGGTATTAGGTGGTAGACAAACTAGTTTGATGTTCTTCAAACTCGTCAATTCTGGATGTGCCGCACAATTATCCACCGCAAGTAAAATTTTTCTATCTTTTCTTCCCAGTTCTCTATCCCATTCTTCTACTTCAGTTTTAAAAATATCGCCAGTCACCCATGCTTTTATATTAGCAACATATTTCACCAACAAACTCTTTACATTCTTAAAACAACTTAGTTTTTGTGCTTTGCCAGTAACCAATAGTCTTCGCAACTCAGAACCGTCATAATTTACACAAACTAGTACAGACAGTCTCTCTTTGTATAACTTCCTACCAACACATTTTTCGTTTTTGAAATTTAGAATTTTATGTGGAAGAGGTCATAAATATTTTCTCGTGTTGTGTACAGTAAAATTTATTACCCATCATGTCATGCCTCAATCAAGAAACATATGCATCTCGTCCTAGTGTGTCTGAATGGTCATATTTTTTAGGTAGAGAGGCAATAAAATTCACAGAAAGACGAAGCCCTCTTGTTTACTTTCGTACATCTGTGTATCCCAATAAAAATGTGAACGGGTCAACGCAATAATTACCTCGCTAAAACCGAAATCCCCTAAAAAGCGGTCTCGTTAAATCAGAAACATTTTAGCATTGTCTCTTACACAAGTCCATGCAAATCACCAAAATTTAAAATTTGTTTGTTAAATGAGAAGTTCGTTAAATCTGATACTCGTAAAACCCGGACCCTAGTGTAACAATAAATAACTTAACCTTGTGGTAACGGCTTTTTCTTTTTTCTTTATTAATATGTGTATTTTGAGGATTTATGTATTACACTTTTCTGTGTTTTGTTTTGACATTTTTTTCTTTTGGTTTTTAGGCATGCTTTTTAAATCAGTTCGACAATAATTGTACTGGTGATCAGGTGGAGTAAGATCATTGTATGTTATAAAAAAATAATTTTATCTCTTGTGCTAACACTACTATCTTCTTTTATGTAGATATACTGTAACATTGTTGTCCAGTGATTTAGTTGTGTACTCGTTAAAATAATCAAGTCTCGCTCTAACACCTGTACCTACTTATAATGTAAATAATTGTATATAGGCACATAATACATAAAACAAACTGTAAATAATAATTTCACTTACATATTTACATATATGTAAATAATAGGTTTTTTTATATTTCAACAACACACCATGAGGACTTACATCCTAAGTACTATCGTACCGTCGATGTCGACAAGGAGGAAAGAGGCAACTTGTTAATTCTGGACTTGAAAGTTTGGAGGTTCAGAGGAGAAGGAAAAACATGTGCTGGCAAGGAATTCCACAACTTGGAAGTCCTTGGGACAAAAGAGCGGGCATAACAAGATGTTCTATGTCTGGCGACCTGGACAGTAAAGGGGTGCATTCGCTCTGTTTCCCTGGTAGATCTGTTGGCGGCAGCAGGTGGAGGAACTATGGAAGAAAGCTCCTCTGAGCAGTGCCCGTGCAGATATCTATAAAAGAGAGAGAGGTGACCAACGGCACGTCGGTGGGCAAGAGATGGCAGTCTTTGGGTGAGGGTATGTCTCTTCTGAATGGAGTCCGGGATAGCAAGTGTAGAAGTGGCAGCGGCACCACAGATGTGGGAGCAGTATTCGAAGTTTGGCCTTATTTGTGAAGTATATAAGGTGGTGAAAAGTATTTGCGAACCCGGACGAGGAAACCTTATTTCTTAGCAGCCGCTTCTGCAATTGATGTGACATGTTGGTGCCAATTGAGATTTCGATCCACAAAAATGCCAACAAGTGAAAAGGACTCATTACTTTGAATAACTTGGTTGTTCATTGTGATGGGTCTAGGGGTGGTGTATCTCTTATGAGATAGAAAGCAACACTGAGATTTGGTGGAGTTGAATTGTACAAGATTTCTACTTCTTTAGCCTTTTGGAAATCCACAGAGACAGAACCCTCCATGAGTCTGCAATTCTCATCTAATTGGGCTAAAGAGATAGGCTTAGAATATTGTATATTTGAGTGGTGAGTGCTATCCTCCGCGTAACTGTTAACTGGGGTGGATGTGCTAAAGAGGAGGTCACTGATGTGGAGAAGAAACAAAGTAGGGGCTAAAGCTGAATCTTGAGGGACTCCTGCATTAATTGAATACATTTTAGAGGAATGGCCATCCACGACAACAGAAAGGCTCCGGTTGGAGAGGAAATTTGCTGTCCAGGTACAGAGTTTTGGTGGTAGGCCATAGACCAGAAGTTTATTAAGCAGCGCTGCGTACCAGACCTAGTCGAATGCTTTGAATATGTCTAGAGCGACAATCTGGGATTCACCGTGTAGTTCCATAGACTTGTTCCAAGAATGGGTGACAAAGGAAAGGAGGTCGACAGTGGATCTACGCTGACGGAATCCATACTGGCTGTCGTGGATTAGACTGTGTTTTTTAAGAAATTTTAGTAATTCGGTGTTTATATACTTTTCCATCACTTTAGAGACGACTAAAAGGAGAGAAATAGGCCTGTGGTTGCTAGGAAGCGCTTTGGTAATAGTTATATATATATATATATATATATATATATATATATATATATATATATATATATATATATATATATATATATATATATATATATATATATATATATATAAAATCTTATAAATTATAGTGTCAACTAAACTTAGCCTGTACTTGTAGGAGACACAATGGTAAATATAAGGGATGATTGAATGATATCTGCAAGGAATTATTAAATGCTATCTACATAACCAGGAGAGAAAATATTTGGAGAAAACACTAAATTTTAGTTTTTGACAAATGAAGGTTTAACAGTTGCACACCTCTAAAATAATGCAACATGTCACTTTCGGTTCTCATAAAAAAAACTCGGAAAAGGACTCTTTCAGTTCTTCACCTGGAGAAAATCGACGCCCTTGGAAGTGTTTCTTCAGCTTAGGAAAGATGTAATAATCCATAATCCGATGGAACTGGGTGAGGACTGTAAGAGAGGGTGGCGTAATTCCACAAACCCGTAGTTGCAGTTGTAGTTGGTTGATTTCATTTATTTTTCTGGTCATTACTTGGTGAACCCCTTCCAAGCTAAATACAGATGTACAAACTTCTTATCCAGCTTTACAAATGCTTGCAAAAGGTGTAACTGACTGCAGCGAAGAAGTATTTGGTGGATATCTCCTCAACTTTGTGAGCCTTATGAACAAATGTTGTGCAGCAAAAAAATGTTTTGGGAAAAATTAGATGATTTTTTGAGGTGTATAGCAACTATTAATTTTTTAATTGCTTCTTTGTAGACATCGACGAATGCCCGCATTATCCCAAAAAATTGTCGGCATTTGCTTCCTTGCAGATGCTTGTGTCTGCTTCTTTGGGCAGTGGAGTGCTGTTACACATTCCAGTGGTAATGACTTGACCTGACTTCTAGTTATTAAATCTAGTTATAGTGGTTTTTCCTGAGGTTCACACTGGATAACAATGTTCTATAGTAGATGCTTTTATTTTTAGAAAAAAAAATCGCTTATAAACTTTCATTTTCATTTGTATATAAATTAACTTATCAAATGAGATTTGAGAAACTAGTGTCTCTAATTAATATGAATTGTTTATAAATAGTAATAGTAAAAAGTAATTAGTAAAAAGTAACTCGAATTTATTTAGGTTATTTTCGAGAATGCTCAACAAATTTTGATACGGTTCTCAACTTCTGTAGCTTTTTTTTTTGGAGGTTGGTTAAGTCTTTGATAAAAGACAGTTAGGAAGTGACCGGAGTTGACATAATTTAAATCTCCTGATTTAAATCTTTGTAATATTTATAGAGAAATGCTAATTTTCCAGTCTTTTGTATGCCTAATTTATTTCTCAATTTGAAATTAACCAATCCAAATGTTGAAAAAAAATCATTCTACTGATGCTGAGGATTGAGTTGCATTTGTTTAATAAAACGTGATACACCATCTTTCCTTCTCCCTGATATGGTATTTGATCTATGCTAATATTGTCCCCTGTGGGTCCGGGGATTAACTAAAAGAATAGGCCCAAGGTAACTCCTGCCTGTCGTAAAAGGCGACTAATTGGAATCAAACACTGGAGGGGGTCTTGTCCATGTGGGCCTGGAGGGAGGCGGATATCTCTGGGGAGTGACGTACACCCGGATTTTGAGGCCTCCTTTCTGGGCTTAGAAATGGATGGTTGCCCGCGCTTGGTTGTTACTCGGGAGCGGGTTTCCGGAAGAGTGCCGCCTTAGGTTAAGTGCTGGCGGGTGTCATGTGTCTAGACGACCCGGAGGGGGTTGACAACTCTGATGAGTGGTAAACACCCGGAGTTTGGGGCCCCCACGGACGGACGGCCTCGCTTGTGCGATTCTCAGGAGCGGGGCTCGATGGGATGTTGCCTCGAGTCTAGCACTGGTGGGTGTTGGGTCTAGACGAACCCGGAGGAGAGCTGAGATCTTTAGGGGTGGAATAAAACTAAGGGTTGAGGCCTCTTCTGTGAGCTTCGAAACGGACAAACCACCTCACTTGGATGCTGCTCGGATGCAGGATTTCATGATACTGCACCGAGTCAAACACTGATGGATGTCTGGTCCAGACGTACCTGAAGAGAGGTTATCTCTCTTTGAGCTTTGAGACGGAGAAGCGACTTCGCTCAGATGGCAGTACATCTGTCAAACAAAGTTCCACCTCGCAGGTGTCGTCTCCTGTCGGAAGCTCGATTTGTTGGGTGAAATTTAAGCTAACGCTGGCAGGTGTTGGACCTGGACGAATCCGAAGGTGGCTGGGGTCTCTAGGGGTGGATTACACCTGGAGACTTGGGCCCACTCTGTGAGCATCGATACAGGCTAACGACCCTGCCTGGATGCTGCTCGAGGGTGGGACTACATGATACCGCCTCGAGTCAATGAAACACTGGCGGGGGTCTGGTGCAGGTGAGGCTGGGGGGAGGTAGAATTCTCTGGGGAGTGATATGCACCCGGAGTTTGGCGCCTCCACTATGGCCTCAGAGAATGAATTGGCCTCCCTTGCTTGTTACTCGGGAGCGGGGTCCCAGATGATACCGCCCTGGATTGAGCCCTGGCGTGTGTCGTGTGTCCAGACGTCCCGGGGGGCTCTGATCTCTGATGAGTGGTAAACACCCGGAGTTTGGAGCCCATACTGTGTGCTATGAAACAGACGGACAGCCTCGCTGGGGTGATGCTCGGGAGCGGGACTCGATGGGATGTTGCCTGGAGTCGTAACACTGTTAGGTGTCAGGTTTGGAAGAGCCTGGGGGAAGCTGAGATCTCTAGGGGTGGATTACAACCTGGAGATTAGATGCTGCTCGAAAGTGGGACTTCATGATACCGCCTCGAGGCAAACACTGACTGATGTTGGGTCCAGACGAACTCGGAGAGAGGTTATCTCTCTTTGAGCTTTGAAACGGGCAAGCGACTTCACTCAGATGGCAGTACACCTGCCACAGAAACTTTCACCCTCAAGAAAAGATCGACTCCCTCAGGGGGCTGGAATTGATGGGTGAAATCTAAATAATTAGACGTGAACCACAATAGACCTAAGGTCGCGGTGGAGGGACTGAAATAACCCACTCACAATGAAATCTAATCTAATCTCTAAATGCTAATATTACATTACATTGATAAACGATAACTAACTAAGCTGCAGTGTATCCATCCAAACAATAGAGAGTGCCAACACAGTATCAGGCCTAAGGTAACTTTTACAAAGTAATACAAATTTAACACAGACCGTTACGTTTCGTGGGCTGTGTAGAAACCTGCCTGTAGAAGTAGAAGTGGTAAGAAAACTCGCCTTCCGCTAGACGATCAGAGTATAATGCTATTGGCCAAGGGCGGAAGCCAATAGACACATAGGCACAGGATGATCACGCATCAACTATAAAAAAAACATGTTTTTTTTTTAATCAAATCACCAAAATGGTGGTACTCGTATTTAAATGGCATTTCTGTTCCTGTCTAGTAAGTCGTTTGTGAATTTTATTATTTCGGATCTTATTTTATGGCCCGTCTCTCGGGAGTTTTTCACCGCTTCAGTGTTTTGTTTTGGGTCTACTCATTGATTAATCTCCCTATGTGTGCCTTGGCTAAATCTTAAAATGCTTCTGCAGGAGTTATATGTGTCTTCGTTAGTCACTGTAATTCATAATATTAATTTGTATAATGAAGTATCTTGTACAAATTCTTGCATAGTGCTTTCTGTTAGATGCTTTTAAAGATATGCCTTTCTTATTTTATGGGTTTTGAATAATAATGAAATCTTAAAGGGTATCTAATCATTGAAATCTATTGCTTGATGTAGCTCTTTGTAAATTTTAAATTTAAAAAAATATGTATTTCATTTGGTAACCATGTATTTCATATTTCTCATTTTTTTTTCAGCCATGCTTCGAACCACCAAAGTTAAGAAATTTTACAACTATAAGAACTGATGACAGGAAGAAATTGCTTTCCAACATGGAAAACTATGAAGATCATTATTAAAATAATGATAAGTTTTTGTAAACCTAGAATCTATCTATATTAGATAGGCTGTGACTTTTAATAGTATTAAAAACGTTGTTAAGTTTTAATATTTATATTTATAAAATGAAAGACTAATACCGAATAACTTTTTACTTAAATAAATGTGTTCAGATATATGAAGCACGTTTACCAAAGATTTTCCATGACTTTATCTTTACACTTTCTCAATTTTTTTTACATTTTAAAGTTTTTGAACCATAGCATGAGAAAACATCTGCATATATTTCTATTATGATGCATATTGTCCTATTCGACGAGTTTATTGCTTTACACAAAGTTTTTCATTTTTTTTTATTTTTTTGAGTAGAAGAGGTTTGTCAATAAACCTAGTAGGTAGCAATTTATGAGGAACAGTATCAATGAAGGTATCGGCTTCAAGAAAATTACTTGTTTTCAACTGTCTAGTTTTTACTTTACCATTAAACCGTTCATCAAAATCAGGATACAGCAGTCAGATGAATTTTTGGTGAATGTGTTTTTCATAAAAATATCATGACTAATAATATCGCGAACTCAGTAAATTAAAGCATTCCCAAAAGAAGCTTCCCAACAGCCTTATTGCGTGTTTTCAGTTAACTACGGCTTAAATAAACTAAACCTTGCAAAATTTCAGATATATAAAAACATCAACTTTTACATTGTGAAATTGATTAAAGGTTTGGGCAACATGATTTTACTGGATTTTTAAGTAAATTATTCGATGATGCTCAAATGGTAAAATATATAAATAAGTTGAAAAACAAACATTAACACATCGCAAAATGCACCATATTACGAAGGCCTGGAACAGCCACAAGGTAGAATTATTTACAATTTTGTGTTTAAAGAGATATATGTACAGGGTGATTCATTAAGGACGGCGACCACCTGTATCTTGGAAACCATATATTTTACAATTTTGGGAAAAAAGTTTTTATAACGAAAGTGGCCACGAAAAAACCCTGAAAATTATTTACAGGGTTGCAGATTGACCACCAGAGGTTGTAACTGAAAAAAAAACTTTTGCAAAAAAATTCTTAATTAAAGTGTACTGAAAATGAATTTTTGGAAAAATCTGCTTATTTTTTGTAAGGAGAATTTTATTCTATCTTGGCAAATAATAGATGGGGGAGAGTGAGAATCTTGTTTTAAAAACGCTTCTAAGTCTGGTTTTCTTAACCAAATTTTTCAAACTTAGTCTTGTTCCAAAGAGATCTTCTAGGCCAATAAGATATTTATAAATTCGAGCTATTATAATAAATACTGTGAATGCTAGAGGGTGCTGCTTAATTTTTTTACCAATCTTATTTTTCTTGAAAATATGAAATGGAAACATGTACGTTCGACCACACCTTATAAAAGTAGACTAAATTAGCAACAAATCACTGAAAACCCGACATCAATATCTTTTTTCTATCCAAAGATATCTTAAAAAATATGTCAATAGCGGGGATTTCTTTCTTTACTTATGTATAAAGCCTGTTACCGCCAACGGAATTTAAAAAACTTTCTCTCCTAACAGAAATCTACAAAAGGATAAAAGCACATATTACCTAGTTATTTTAGATACTCATAATATTACCCATTATTTGCTATGCACAAATTTAGTTTTTCTGTATTATAATTGACACTGGCCTCAATTTCATCAACAGAAATACTTCTTACTGCTTCCCGAATCCCTTCTTTCATACTTCTCCGTACCCTATTTCTTAGAGAAACAGGTTGAACATTGCTAGCTTCTCGTATTCGTCTTTCCAATCTTATAAAAACTTCTCGTGAATGACTGTCTCCCTGGATACAGTAATGCATATTCCCTTTCAGCAATGACTGCATTTTGCAGGCCTTCCAAATATACACCTAGGATATCATAAGCTTCTTCATTTAAAAAATAAAACATTATGAGAAGGTTACTTTTCAAACATACAAATTTATTTTGACAACAATCCCTTTTGTTTGTTCTTTTTTGATGTAAAACATCGTAATATAGTAGGGAGTTGAACCACTAGTTGTTGACCTGGAGTGACCGTGGCTAAAAGAGCTTTGCTTGAGGCCAAAACAAGTTTAAAAAAATAAAAAATATTTTGACAACAAATTGAAAATAAACAATAACAGGACAGAAATGTCATTTCCAAAGGCTACTTCACTTTTGAAAGATCCGAGAGGAAAATAAGTTTACCAGTTTGACGTAGTCGTAATGGTACAGCTAATCTACATAAAACTATCAGAGACATTTTAAGAGATCTGGTATAAAATTCCACTACTAGAAAGACTGAATTTGTGCATAGTAAATTATGGGAAATATTTTGAGTACTCATCTAAAATAACTAACTACATTTCTGTTATGAGTAACATTAGTGTGGCGAATGACAATACAGTCGAGGTCATATCACCTTTTGTACAACACAACCACCAGTAACATTAGTTTGACTATGTTTCATTATTTGTTAATAATTATTGTTGTCAGTTCTTTTACTGGATATTCTTTTCATAAGCCCTTTCTAATGAGAGAAAATTTGTTAAATTTCATTGGCGGTAACCGGCGTACTAGAAAGGTAAAGAAAATCCCCACTATTTAGAAGTTTTTTAAGATATCTTTGGATAGAAAAAAGAGCTGATGTCGATGTTCACTGGTTTGTTGCTAATTTAGTCTTATTTTCTAAGGCGTGGTCAAACTTACATGTTTCCATTTAATATTTTCAAGAAAAAAACACGATTGGTAAAAAAGCACCCTCTAGCATTCACAATATTTATTATAATGGTTCAAATTTGTAAATATTCTATTGGCTTAGAAGATCTCTTTCGAACAAGACCCAAGTTTGAAAAACTCGGTTAAGCAGAACCGAACGTAGAAGCGTTTTTAAAAAAAGATTTCCACTCTCCCCAATCTCTTATTTGCCAAGATAGAATACAATTCTTCTCACAAAAACTAATCACTTTTTTCCGAAGATTCTTACTTTTACATTTTCAGTTACGCCCCCTGGCGGTCGACCTATGACCCCGTAAGTAATTTTTAGGCCACTTTCCTTATATATATTTTTTAAAATTCTAAAATATACGGTTTCCGAGATACAGCTTGTCGCCACCCTTAATGAATCATCCTGTACATCCACTCCTAGCTGAGCTGGTCATAGCTTTCAGCACCTTTCTACCTCCACTTACCCTGCTTTGTAGCTTATGATCTTTTCTTTCGTGGTTTGAACACAATCTTCCTAAATATCTAAATTTCGTTTACTTCCTCCACTTATCAGGAACTTAACAATTACTTGTTCCACCTTTTTTATCAAACATCATGCATTTAGTCTCCTTTGCATTCAAACGTATATTCATTTTGTTCATTTTTGTCACGAGTCTCTTCAACACCTGTTGCTTTTCTCCTTAATATTCACTGGTAGGTACTGCATAGTCCTAGTGAATACTTGGTAGAGTCAAAAGTAGTATAATTTAGAGTTGAAAGTTAAAATTAATATAATTTTGAGTTCGTATATGTTAATTATGCCATTTTGAGTTTCAACATAAAACTAAATATGTATAATATCAACTTTGAGGTTTAAATTGTCGATATTTTCACCTTGTGGCTGTACTACACCTTTACACTGTATACCAGAAGTATCTTATTATTCACTAAGTGAAGATGTAACCTGTGATGAGTACTGATGTGTACACTTAAAGAACCCAAATCACAACACATTTGTTAAAGACCTGACGATCGTTTCACTAACAAAGTTCAAGAATTTTTCGTCCTCTGATGACGTTAAATTTGTTAGTGAAAGGATTGGCAGGTCTTTAAAAAATGTGTTGTGGTGATTTGGGTTCTTCGAATGTACTTATGCAGTCTTATTTTTATTTTTCACCATGCCCTTTCTAATTATGATAACCATTTTAATATAATATTATTCATAGTTCTACACTTTATAACTTTTGAACCACATGTTGTTACTTCTTTTTAATGGGGTGAGACATTTTCTTTTTAGATAATTTTTTTAATCAACTATTAGTTGATATGAAAATTCAGTAATTTTTGCAAGGCTTAGTTTCTAGAACTGTTATAGCATTGGCAGCGAAAATTCTAAATATACAATATAGTCCCTACTAAAGGCAAAAAGAGATGCTTTCGCAGAAGCTATTATAGATTAAACATGGATTTGCTTTCACACTGTTTTAATTCAAAAACCAAAGCTTTACTTATATTGTTAAGTAAAAAAAAAATAAGAATCTACCATATAATTTTGTTTTACATGAAAAAGCATTTTAACCCTTAACTGGTTTGGTCATTTTTCAGTCCACTAATTGTGTAGTTGAGTAAGTTTTCACCTGGTCATTTTAATCATTGGTTTGAGTTAAATTTACAGTCTAAATTAGTGATGAAATTGTTTAATGTGGTGAGAATAGTGTCTTGCATTCCTGGTTAGACAGGCAAATTGTCTAGGGATGTAAATGAGTATGAATATATTTTCACGACAGGAGATAACAACCGCTTATCAAATAAAATAAAAAATCTGTCAAAAATGAAAAAGCTACCAAAGTCGTGTTTCACCAAAAAAAATTAAGATGTCGTATTTAGTTACCGCCATTCATCTTCATTACAGGGAATGCAGTATGGTCTTATCACTAAAGGTTCACTACAGAATAAATTTATGAATGAACCCAAGCCTCGAATCTCGGAAATACTAAAATTCTTCAATGTTCATATAGTATTTCCTTAAATTTAACTTTTAGCGATAATGTAGCATACAATATTTTTCACATAGAAGACCCGCTAATTATTTTTTTTTTAATACAAAGGTTCGGTTCAAAATTTCAATGCTTCGCACACTACCAAATTTCTAATTTCTACACTTCATGCAAAACATAGAATACTTCGTGTCTCTACCTCAGGAACATTCTCTGCATATTTGCCTTTTTGGTGGTGGTGCAGTAGGCTGTTCATTTTGTATTCTCAACAAACATTTGACTCTATCTCAAATTTCACGAGGACTGTTAGGATTTTTAGACCAACAAGGCAAGTGTTCCTTTTTGAAATACATTCCAAGCAAATGGAAGAATATTCTCCTGGATGATTACTCTCATTTGCTTTGGCAAATGCATCAACACATGACCATTTATACTGGTAATATTCAGCATGGAATAGAGGATAACAAGTGGCCAGTTCCAGGAAGATACAGCACATTTTTGGTCCAATGAATTCACTCCTCCTTTGATGGAGTTGTAGAAAAAAATTATATCTAGCTCTTTAGAACCATCATCTGTTCTGCCGTCATGATGCATGGATGTAAATAGGTTCACACTTCTGTTTTTGGGAAGAAAATACATTATACCTGCCTCGTGAAGCCATATAGAGATAAGTCCACCTCATGATTTTTGTTTGATGTAAACTGTGGAGTTTCTTTTTTAGCTAAGCAGGGTCCTGAGTTGTCGAATCAACTTCCTGAAGTTCATCCAGGAGCTTTGATGAGAAGGAATTTTCGTTAGTAAGATTTTTATGGATTCAGATGGTGTAATTAAATTCAGCACAGTTTGATTGGAAACGGAAATACTTACACATAGAATATTTTCTAGTATAGGTACATAAATGTGTTCACAAAATGGTGGTTCTTAGAATCACACACACACAATTTTATTCCCCAGCATGATGGTTTTTTTTTTATGGAGACTTTAAAAATTGTGCTCTGAATGGCGATTTTGTATTTTCACATTATTTTAAGTCATTATAACTTTTTAATCAAACATAATGAAAATACTATATCCTCCAGACTATAAAAATGTATTAATTTCCATTATCTATTGTCTGGAAGATAAGCCTTTTCATTAAGTGTTTGGTTATGTTTATCCCAAACTGTTTGACATTTAGAAGTGAAATTATTACCTTTACTAAAAATATCCGATAGTACCACTCCATTACTAGGAATTTCAACCAAGTGCTCTGGTTCCTTTTGTGTTAGCACTTTCAGTGGGATTTTATTTACTTGAGTTTTGTAATATATTTAGTATTCTGCGGTCAGTTAAGATCCCAGCATGTCTGTTCAATGGTCTAGGGTAAAGTTAACTCACCTCCACACAACATAATATGCCATACCTAGACTGATAGAGAATATTATTGAGTGCAGTCGACTAGATTTGATATAGTTTATAAATTTTACACAATTTTGCATTGTTGCAGTTAGAAGAAATGGGATTTTTTTACCGCCAATGCATCTCTGGGGATTGTACATTGCACCCATATACATTCCGGTGCTATGGCTTTTATTCTCGGAAAAACTTTAGTACGAGCGCCTAATATTGCATGTGCTCCGTCGCTACTAAATCCCACACGTTGCTTCCTTTCAATGTCACTTCCATTGATGTATTTATTAATCAAATTAAAGATTTTTTCTGATATTCTTGTTATAAGAGGTTTATAAACTCTTCGTGAGTTGTATTGTCAAAATCATATCTTACAAAACAGGGTTTTTGAGAATAAATCAGTTTGTCTGGTAGTAAAAGCCTTTAATTTTCCTTCTACCATGTCAAACTCAGACGTTATGACGTTTAGAAATAAATAATACTTACAAAACACGTCAGAGTGGCATTATCAGACATACCTGTAATTTTGTTGAACGTTGAACCGCAGACCTCTAACCTTATTACTAACTTAACTTTTTTATCTGGGGTCATGATTTACTGTGCCATACCAGTTAAGGGTTTTATTTTCAGTACTGAACCATTAAAAAACTGTCTGCTTTATTATCATCTTCGTTGTTTAGTATTTTTTGTGTACTCATAGCTTCTTTTGCGACATCTTGTAACATATATTACGACATTATAAATGACACATTGTTCGGTTCCTATAGCAAATAACTCTATTTAATTTTATAGTTGATTTGATTATTTAATATAAACCAAATTAAGGTTGAAGATTGCCTGCGGTTAAGTACTTTATTTGTAAAAGAAGTACTTATCTTACAATTTAAATTTATACAGTTATCTTTGTACTTCTTGTACTGTTGTATTGAATTAAGATTATATGAAAGTGCAATATCCAGACCCATCTGTGGATGAAGTTTACTTTTAGCATCTTCCTTGAAACATGTGGCAGTGTAAATTTTTTATGACAGCTGTTCTGTTGTGCAGTTTTATGACATTTTACAACTTTACAAGGGCATAATGTATATAATTTTAGGTGATTAAGTTTCATGATAATATAAAACACAGATATAGATGCTTTCGACCCCAGTTTTGCAATTAAATCTTTATATATGTTACTTTATAGCAGAGTTTCAGTTCTTTACGAGGTTGTTTTCCTATTATTCTTTCCTTAGCTGCTTATTGTAGCAGGATAGCAATTAACATTATCGTCATGCCAAATGTATTTTTTGAAGTGTGTACCTATCGTCTCAAACCTGTTAACAACAACAATATTCAGTTGTGAAAGTGTGGGTACATCCAAGAGAAACCTAGTGCAACCCAACCAGAATGAAAATTATTTTGGACATTAAAATAACCTTAATCGCCCTTTTGGCATAATGGGATACGTGTTGCAGCTGAATGTAGAAGTGTGCGAACCCATGTTTTTTCCAAACCGAACTATGAACAACCCTAGCAAATATGTTGTTTCGAACTTTGAACCTCAGAAATAGTATGTGTAAGGTTCAAACTTCGAACTTCTCAAAACTTTAAAATCTAACATCGAACCAACCAAAATTCTTTAACGTTCATATATTATTTCCTTAAATACAAAATATAGGTATAATGCAGCATGCAATATTTAGTTCGTAGAAAATACCCATTACTTGAAAAAAAAGGGAAGGTGCAACAAAATTTGCAAGTTTCGCTTTCAAACGCTGCCATCAGTGTCAACAAAAAATGGCGTTGTGATTCTGGGATATATAAAAAAGAATTTTGTGATTGTTAAATGGCTCTGTCAGGCCTCAATGTGTCCCACCAACTGTCAAAATATCGTTAACCGGTACTGAGTTAACGGGGCCGATACCGAGTTAACAGGGCCTCTACCGAGTTACAACTTGGCCACAATAGACCTTAATGTCACGGTGGAGGGACCGGTATGGCCCACTCATAAACAAACCTAACCTACAACTTGGATACCTTTGGCTGCATTGAAATCCTGTACAGTTCAACTTTGAAGTAGTTTTGAGCAACGAACTTCGAACTAATTTGAAGGGTTTGGTATTTCGAATTTAACATCGTCTAGCACAAACCTTTTTTGAACCGATTGTTCGGTTAGAAGCTTCATACACCTCTAGCTAAATGTCATTGTGGCAAAACTGATTGCAGAGATTAAAAAAAGGTAAATTGTAAACCTGGGAGTGGGGGGGCATCTACATCTATATTTAATGTGGAATTATTTGTCATGTCACAATTGACGCCTACCCTTTTATTACCTTTGTTTTTTAGTTATTGACTTTATTCATTTTCTTTGTAAATGTGTTAGGAAATAATAGTTACTAAATCAGTCTATAGATTGAGGCATTAAATAATTTTAGGTCTGGTTAGGGCATTGGTTATGTCGTAAGAACAAAAGTTTCTTAGATTGTGTACAGAACTGGCTGTTAATTAGGTGAAAGGGTTAGCAATACAATAAAAAGATGTGTATGGGCAGAAAGCGATGTAGTTTTGTTATAAATTTCATTTATTTCCTTTTGTTTCCTCACACTGTTACTGTGGAATACCAAATTTTTAGTTAAAACAAGTCTCTTAAGATACATTTAGGTAAAATTCAAATATGGATTTTCATTTCAGTACCTCTTGTGTGTTATCCTCCTTATATTAATCTTATAAGGACTCTGCTGCCTAATTTTGTATATGTTTTACACACAGTTGTGAGTCATCTTATCAGTTTAAAGTAATTAATTAAAAAAAACACCATAGGTAAAATTCTTTGCTCTTCACACTCGTTTTTGTGGTCTATCTGCACGTGTTTAGCTTATGTTTATTTGTGACCTAATGTGATCCTTTAATATTTGTTTATTAGCTTCTCGGTGATGGTGTACTGGCATCATTATCTATTATTTTGGACACGGACTATAAATAAGTACGCCTATTATTTTTAAAAGATCAATTTGCCTAATGAATACCACATCTATCAAAATTATAATTAATTTCTGCTGCGATTCTGCATAAAGTAATAAATAACACTGGTTGTGAATATTTATACAAGGCGTTTAATAGGTAGCTGCTGTTATTTTATTGTGACAATTGTCTCACTCTAAAGCTGTTCTAAAATTACTTTGCATTGCTCAGGAAAAAACTGTATTGTATGGAAAATATGTTTTTGATTTATATCATATATATTCTTGGCATCTGTTTTTAGTTTAATTTTTATATTTATTTGATTTAGTGAAATTGTACATACTTGTAATAAAACCTTGTGGGTTGTAATATCCACATCAGAAATGTGATATTATAACTAGCTATTTTGTATACTTAAAAAATCATCATGTACAAATAAACAATTTTGAGAAAAACATGTTTTTCATTAACCTTCGTCTGCATGACAGGGTACCTGGGTACCTATTCTGTTTTAAAAGTGATGTTTTTATTTGTTAATGTTGATATTTATGCCTAAGGTGTTGTGACATCTCAGAATTCATTATAAAAAAACATTTTCTGCCAATGTAGTATTTTTTATAACTTTTGAAAATTATATAATGGACATTGAATTTTTTTTACTTATTCCTCACATCAGGGGTACCCCGGTACCTACTAAAATAAAAATTTATTTTGTTGCAAATCTTTAACTTTGGAGCACAGTAATAAAAAAATTAACACTCTTTATTTGAAAAAGTATATTAATTTTATATATTTTTTATTACAATAATTCTTTTACAGTTTGCAATTGTAACACTTATTTATTTTTTCACAATGTTCGTTGCATATTGGGCGGCTACAAGCGTCACACGATTTTCTGGTTTTTCTCTGTCTTTTTGTAGCAGCTCGACACATGTAACATTTACCTGTTACTTGGAGGCGTCCGGCTTTATCCCTGGGATGATTCTTTTCTACAACCGGCGGTGGCAGTTGGTATGCTAATGGACCTCCTAACATGCACTTAATTCCCGATTTGGTACTAAAATGTGGTAACACCTTTGGTGATTTGGCTCTCAATTCTATGCTCGGTCTAGATAATTGCTTTCCAAGTTCTTGAAGAAATTTTCGACGTTAATTTTTTTTCTTCTGAAGAGGGTTATTTGCAGTATAAATAATATATGCTGCTAATCCTGCTATATCAAGCATGTTATAAAACATTGCAAGAGGCCAACGGTTTGTTTGAAGTTTGACAGAGTAGTGTGACACCATCTTATCCATATTATCATCATCACCTTTCCCTGAATTGAAATAATGAATTATTTCAGGTTTTTTCTTTGGACCAGATACATTTGCAGTGTCATGCATTGTGGATAAGAGTATTACAGCTTTTCCCTCTTTTGGTACGTATGAAACGAGTGTGATATTATCCTCAGAAAATCCAAACGTAGAAGAACGTTCTTCCCTAGTTTTATTTGGCAACATCTCTGGCAGTATATAAGGTTTTTTTTTTTTTTTTAGCGTACCCACAACAGAAAGTTTCCATGACATTAGAAACCGAGCTAAGGGAAGTGTGGTGAAAAAATTATCCATCACATCATTTCTCCCACTATTTTTATAATGAATGCATAAATCTTTTACCACATGCTCACCTTGATCTTGCGATGATTTCCCTACATAAATTTGCCCCACAAGAGGGTAAGAATTAGCTGCATCGCACACCCATCAAATTTTTATACCATATTTGGCGGGTTTGGCTGGCATATACTGCGTGAACCTGGTCCTGCCTCTATACGGAAATAGTTTTTCGTCTACTGTTAGGCATTCAGATGGTGTATAATTCAATTTCAAATTTTGCATCAATAGAGGCCAAAGTTCTGAGATAGCAGCTGCTTTATCAGTTTTCAATCTATCAGTTCTGGTATTCATATTGTCAAAACGTACAAATCTTTGGATGGAATAAAGTCTGTTGACTGACATTGTCGCACGGTACAATGGGTAAGCATCACTTTTCCATAAATCTCTCAGATTTTCTTTCTTAGAGGGTCACACTCCAGCAGTAATCAGTATCCCGAGATAACCATCAAATTCTTCTTGTGTGAGAGGTCTCCAAATTTTTGGTGGTTTGTTGGAATGCTGTTTATTCCACTCCACGTGGATGGTTTTGGCTTTGTGGTTTGTTTCTCGAATTATAATGTTGCACATTTCTAGAGTAAAAATGCGTGCGAAAGTTTTCCGAACTGAGGGAATTTGTTGTCTTCAAAGGTCCAGATTTTTTTCGCAAAATATTTTGTGACAGCGTTTGACGAGCAGGCATTGGGGGACTGGATTGCCAGATGGTTCCGTTCTTAGAATGAAAAACTAGGTCATCACAATTATCAACCTCAACCTCTAGCTGCTCATCTTCAGAAGTGTCTTCCTCAGCAATTTCAATTTCATTCTCAGTGTCAAGCAAAACATCTTCTATGTCTGATTCTTCTGCTTGGTTATTTGTTGATGACAACAAAGGCAGTAAATATTCGAAGTCTTCAATTTGTTCATTGTCGTTATCACTCTCTGAATTAGATTCCATAGCATTTAATTCCTGAAGATAACTTACTTGCTGTTCATAACTCATTCTGTAAATAATCAGGTACATAGGAAAAATGTCAAAAATTACAACAAAAATGTAGTTTATTATCATTTATCACTTTTATAATCTACGTACCGTTTGAATTCAGAACTGGAAATTTCCCTAAATTTTTCTGCCATTTCGAAAATTCACTAATTACAGTACAATTTCCGAAAATAGTGTTGTTTAGTCAGCGGTAGACAACAGACTAAATAAATGCTCTAGCATCCACACAAATATCGGATCACAAAAACAATTCTCTGAAATGCAGAATCCGTTGTTGTCAACAAAACACTGAGCGGAAGTATGTAAGCCGAAACAGCTTATAAAACTTTTCTTGGAACACCAGATGTGACATTATAACTAGAACTATAATAAATAGAAAACTAATGATTTCTAGAATGGTGGGACAATAATTATTGCAGGTATCCGGGTACCCTTGTCATGTATTATGCGTTAAAATTTTATTCGTGAAGGCGACGGTATAAGCTTTCACATTGCATCAATTAAGGTAAAGGTGGGGTGTAGTATGGTGGGCAAAAAACGGACCAAGCCTCAACACAAAGCAAATTTCAAGAATTGCAGAGGCTGAGCTGTCTTGGAATAACGGGAGCTATGGCATCATGCCCTATAGCTGCAATAGATGCAATGCTGAATATTACTCCACTGCAGAAATCCGTGAAGAGTGAAGCAGCATTAGGTACCTCAAGACTATTTCAAGCAGACAAATTCAAACCAGGAGATGTCATATCGCCAAGCATGCGATAGAGATAGTAAAAGGCTGACAAACAACGTGTCTGTATGGTATATAGGCGGGTCTAAACAAATGAAGAGAGCAGGACTGGGAACCAAACTTTAGACTCGCTAAATCCCTACGAAAAACTTCCACTATCTTCCAAGCACAAATGCTTGTTATAAAATCTGGCTGCCCGGGAGTGCATACAAAGAAGACCCAGGAATAGAGAGATCTACATCCTCTCAGGGAGTACTAAACACTTAGATCTTTCAAAACAGAGTCGAAGCTGACCTGCCACTGCAAAAAATCCTTGAAGCAACAGGCTACAGATCGCAAATTGATGTGGGTACCAGAGCATCAAGGAAATGAAGAAGCAGATAGTCTTGCAGAAAAGGGCAGCAACACCATTCTATAGTCCAGAGCTCTATTGTGGACTTACAAAAAGCCATGTTAGAAAGCAACTTCATATTTGGAAAAAGAACCAAATGCTGTCATACTGAAGGAAAAAGCCAGGCAAAACGGTTCATCACCATATCAACAGAGAAGTCTGAACTGTTTCTTGAATTGAACAGGACGACTTGAGAATAAACACCGGACTCTTCACAGGACACTCCCCAGTAAGGTACTGCACTGAAGTAGCAGAAACAACAGAAAACTTTATATGCGGCTGCATGGCTCATATCTTGGAGGGGTGACTTTAACACTCCAGGAAATAGGTAAAATACCACCCAAAAAGATAGTAGACTATACAAAAAATCTGTGCTTTTGTGCAACTATTAGAAAATAGTCATGCACAAAAGACTCATTAGGGTCGCAGCACTGAGAGGTCAAGGGCCTGTATGACTCCATAAAACAATTTACAAGGGTGGGGTGTGCACCTGCTAATTTTGATTAGTAACATTTTAGGAGGCCATAAGATACATACATTAGATTATTTATTAGTTTTTACTGAATTTCCTTTAAAAAATTCACCAATGAGATCTTGACTTTAGGATTTTGAAAAAATTCTTTAAATGAGCGCTATATAGGTCCCCTAGAACACATATCCGGGATCAGTTTCAATTTGTATATGGGTTGCAAGGGCAACCAAATTTGGTACGCGGGGTTAGATCATTATAAGTAAATTACCTACCAAAATTTAGATCTGTACGTTGAAAGAAATATTACAATTGCTGGAATCTGGTCAAATCCAGAGGCTTTCCTGGTATTAAGAGAAGAGAGCATCTTTCGTACCTTTTTAGTTTTGAAAATGATATATCATCTTAGGCGCGACATTGGGAAGTGTTGGTGGTTGAACATTTGGAAGTGGGTTGAGAGTAGAATTGCCGTCGAACAACGAGGAAAAAAGTTTAGCCTTGCCCAGGGCGGTAGAAACAATTTCATCCCCTGAAACAAGAGGTGGGAACGTGCTCTTGCAGAAATTCCAGTAGATTAAGCAAGGGTCCAAAAGGGTTTGCTGCCGTTGGAGCTTGAGAAGACTTTGTTTTTGATGTGGTTAAACGAGTTTTTTGCCTCGGAAAGAATGCGGACATAGCGGTTTCTTGTGTCGTTAAATGCTTGACGGTTTTCTTGACTGGGATTGTGTAAAAGCGTTTTGTGTGCTTTGACCTTTTCAAGTCTGGCCATGTCACAGGATTTAGCGAACCGGAGCTTTCGAGTGGCAGAAGAGCTTTTCTGTGTACGTGGAATAAATAATTTCATGCCAGCTTGGATAGTTTTGGTGACGTTTTGTGAGATATCAGAGGGGTCAGGATGAGAGAAGCAGACAGACGCCCATGGAAATGAGGAAAATTAATCCCGCATTTCGTCCCAGTTCGCGGAGTTGTAGTGCCAAACGATACGTGGGTGTGACGACTGTGCGACCTAGGGTTGCATTGCGCAGGAAGCAGTGACCATATCGTGGTCTGAGCGACTAAGTGTGGCGGTGACTGATATCCTATAGCATTCAGGTTTTGTAGTAAGAAGGAGATCCAATGGATTTGAGCTGTGTGTTGGGATGCGAGGAAAGTAAGTAGGTTGCTGAACCATATTGGCTAAAGAATTGCTGACTGCAAATGCCTCCGCTGCTCTCCCTTGTGGATATGTTTCTGAAGATCCTAGTCATTCCATATTATGGACATTGAAGTCACCAAGAATAGTGACCTCGGGGGAAGGATATTCAGAAATCAGATGGTCGGTTTTTTCAGAAAGGTAGTCGAAGAGCTGGAAAAAGTTCTTGTCAGAAGGTGACCGGTTAATGCAATAGATGAATTTAGTTGCAACCCTGAGCAGAGGAGAGTTTCAGCCATAGTATGTCTTTTCTTTCAGCTTCTAAATTGGGGAGTTTGGTGCAGGCGGTAGATTGCTACGGACGTATGCGCACACGCCTCCATGCAATCTAAAGGAAGTATGGAGCTCATACCTCCATATTGTTTTGGTACTGATTTGGGTTTCGGTGAAGAAGAAGGAGTTGGGGTCTATTAGCCTGGAGGAAATGGTGGACGGAGTTCAGGTTTGAATTTATAGGCCACATATATTCGAGAATGTATGTTAAATCTTGATGCTGGCGCCTCCTGTACACCCCTCTCCCGGAGATCCGAATGTAGGGGTATTTTATCTCTGGGATCTTTTGTACATGGAGGAGCCATCATCATTTTTGTTTATAAGGGAAACCGACTCATACACCAGAACCGGAAACGTCCGTTGGGACTTCACTTGATGTAAGGGGTGGTACCTCCTCGGGCGTGAAAAAATCCTTTACTATCACGTAAAGGAAAAGTCCAAAACCAACTGCTTGACTCCGATTAGTCGCCTCGTACGACAGGTAGGATTTACCATGGGCCTATTCTTTTAATTAGTCCCCGGACCCACAGGTTTATAAAATAATCGATTAATTGTTATTAACAATTTTCTATAGATCCATTGACTGAAGAATTTATTTTATATATAATATTCTATTTGAACAAGAAACGAAGCGACTAGTATCTGATATTGATAGAAAAATAATTCTCTACGGAAACGATTCTATACGTGTTCTATAGATTCCATTGAGTATAGAGATATATTTTTGTCAATTTTACAGGTTTCTATCTGGATAGGAATTATTGAGACTCTATTATAAATAAATCTCTACACAAAAGAATAGACTTTTTATAGATTCCTTGACTAAAGAATTTATCTTATATCAATTTACAGTTTCCTATCTGTATATGAAACATTGTGACTATTCTATTATAATATAAAAGGAATTCTCTACAGAAAAGGTTTTGTATAGTTTTCTTCTAGAATACACCAATTCTTTATTATTTACAATTTTTTACTATTCTTTCATGAGCTTAATGTTAATTTCGGGAAAAACATGGCGGCGGTATGGCTTATGTCCGCACTGTCCAAGGTTTATAGATTACCTTGCACACTGTCCATCTAACCACTAAAATGATGAGTGAGGAGGGGCTAAATGCTGCTCAACGTACGGTAGTTCACGTGAGGCCCGAATGGAGTCTCTAGTCGTTACAGAAGACAGAAATATTTTAGTGGGCTGACGGGCTGATTTTAATTTAAACTCGGAAACGAACAAACACAACGTTGGCCTCATGCTCAGTCTTAGACTTCTGAATCTAGTTTATTATATTCAATCAAGATTTACTTACTGTTATATTATTAGCATGATATTATGTTTATTAGGCCCTAATTATATTATTCGATTCTTAAATTGAGTAGGGTGTATAGTACAAGATGCATGGATATATCAGTATAATATAGTATAAATGATAATAATAATAATAATAATAATAATAATAATAATAATAATAATAATAATAATAATAATAATAATAATAATAATAATAATAATAATAATAATAATAATAATAATAATAATAATAATAATAATAATAATAATAATAATAATAAATACACCTACCTCAATGATCTTATAATTACTATATCATTGACCTACCTACCGACGTCTAAACTTCAACACTGATAGCAAAATGCATGCAAATGTTCACATTACCATATATGGTGCGAAATTAAAATTCGGCGGTTGGCTCGGCATGCACTCGATATTTCAAACAAGTGTTTTCATCAGTAAGATATTTTTAAACTAAAATATTTGTTAGCGTTATGCCATGATTTGTTGTATAGCTCATTCTTCTGATAGTATAATGGTTGATCTTAACGACGAAATAATGTCTTGGTGAATTTTCGTAGAAAAATTTAACTAATTAGGAGATCGCGACTTTTGAAATTTGAAAACATTTCTTCAACTTAGCGCGAACTAGGCCCCCTGGAACACATATATCAATTATATATATATATATATATATATATATATATATATATATATATATATATATATATATATATATATATATATATACGTGGGACTCAAAAATGGCTCACCCCCTCTAGAATCTTTATTTATTAAGATAATTTAACGTAATTTGAGAGTTAGCTATTAGACATATAACAGCATTTTTATCACATCCAGTTAGACCGGGACCTCAACTTTGGAATTTCAAATAGAACACCTGTATATTTTTATACCTTCCTTTTGCAAGTGGCTTGGATAAGTTCGTTAGCCATAGGACCAGTTTTTCCGGGAAAATTATAAAGCTATTGTAACCAAATTTGGTACGCAGCTTTATACAGAATGGTTAAAAAAGATGATACCACTTATAAATGGAATTGAGGGTGGCGATGTTACCAATTAAATGAGATTGACTTTTATTTTAATATGAACGCATATATTATGTACACAACTCCAAATACAGTTTTCAGACCTGACGATCGTTTCCCTAACAAAGTTAGCGTCATCAGAGGGGTGAATAAAAATTCAGTTTTTAGACCTGACGAATGAAGGGATGAATAATCTTTATTCGTCCCTCTGATGACGCTAACTTTGTTAGCGAAACGATCGTCACGTCTACAAACTGTATTGTGATGAATTGGGTTCTCAAAATTGTCAGTGCTCATCACAGGTTCAAAACTACACTCATTTCACACATAATCATGATCTGCGTCTCCCTTGTTAATAAAAGGACGTTTATCTAATAAATTATCTAGAACTTCATTTTCTTCACTATCTTGGGTTTGTTATAGTAAACTTTTCGCTGTGATGCATTTTTTCTTTGTGGAGTGAAACCTTAACTGTCAAAGGTACAGCTTTCTGACATATATCAATTATACTACTTCCTTTCGTTAAATAGTTGAGCACTTGACACAAAAAATACTGCATTTTACTGATACTTCGTTCATTTTTTCAATATACTGTAATTAAATCTCAATGCACTATACAAACTAGATTTATTAGTGGTCGGAGACCTAAACCACTAGCTTTCTAACTTTGTTTTTGGTTGGTTTCAAGTTTCAAATTTCAAGGTAAAAATTAGCGTGGTGAACCAGGAGAGACACCACTCGGATAATACCTGAACTACCGTACCTTGAGCACCATTTAGCCTCTCCTATTGTATGTACTTGCATCTGATGGGTGCCATCTAGCGGTTAAACCAATTACGTCTTTATTTTGGTTTTATTGACATTTTATTTCCCTATACGATTTAGCCACCCTCTTCTGGTCTGGTTACTCAATGGTTAAACGTTTCCGAGAAAAACACGCTAACTTTAATGTGCGTCCATCGGCACTAGAGGGAAGCGCTGTTATACATATTAGATATTTCCTGTATTGGGGACGCAGCATGTGCGTTATGGTAGTGCATTTTGATGATAATATACTGTAGTCATTTAACCTTATATTAAAAGTTATAAAACATTACTTTATTTACCTAGGAACAGTAAAAAGTAAGGTAAAGAAAGGCAATCAGAAACATGATATCTATCATAAATATTTATACAGTAATTTAGATAGAAAACTCAAACAAAGAAATTGATAAACAGGAAATATACTCAACAAAAAATATACTAGAAAGCTGAACATAAAAAAATCCCGTGGTTCATGAATTGAGGGTGATTGTATGCATGCAGAAGGGGAAGAAGAACCCTCAGGTCGAAGAGGGTTTCTGTCCCCTGACCCAAAAACACAGGGAGTTCTCCTTCCCCCTGTGCATGCATACGCAACTACCTGCAAAGCATAAAGCACAAGAAAAATTTCTTGGGAGCAGCCCCCAAGAAAGTTACTGGACCTGGGCGAATATGGTTGCGGTGCGGGGTAGACAGGGTTTAAAGGAGATATTGGTGCAAAATGTGAGAAACGCATCTTTTCAAAGTCCGACTAAATATTTTTTTAGCATTTCCGCTCATATTTCCTCCCCGTCCAGCACCCCTATTAATTCTTGGTCCCATAACTTTCTTGAGGGTTGTTTGCAACAAATTTGCCTTGTGGTGTGCATCCAAGAAAGGTTCTAAGCATGTTTCTGAAAAAAAATTCTAAAAACCCTCCATGCAGTAAACTGTAAATTTACCGAAATTACATCCCACAACGTCGCCTATAATGCCTTTTTTACATAATATCGAATACAGCACTAAAGTAAATAAATTGACTTGCTGTTTCACTTCTTTTTTATGTTTATATTACATACATAAGCACAAGATAAGTAAGTATAATAAAGGGTGGCCTTAATTAACATCGGGGCGACACAAACTTAAAAGTAGAGAAGACATTTAGATCTTGTGTTAAGAGCCATAGGTTTGATTAAAAATCACTTCTAACTGCATGCACACAAAATTTTGTAAAACACATTTATAAAATCTAATAAAAAACAACAGTTTTACGATCTTATTTTAAATAAACCAATAGGAATACGTTTCGCTGCGATAGGCCTTAGGGCCTTAAGAGCTGCCTGGCTGTTTGTGGCTATGAGGATCCGCTTGTTGGTGTAGCCCTTCCTCTTGTTCTCTCGCACCATTTCGGCCTGAAAGACCGTTGCTTGAGCACCGAGGGAAATACTGTGACTTACCCTCGGTCCTTCCGAATAAGCGCCTGCCCCCGTCCCACGCTCCCCCCCGGATCCGTCTGTGAACCAGACGAGCGCTATTACTATTACTATTACATATTAAAGTTAGTGAAACAAAACAAAATCTTACATGAATCGCGCGGCAGTCGATTTCGAGCCGCTCGTGTATCACGCAAACATTCTAGCACTGAATCACAGATGCTTGGTAATAAATTGTTTGTTTACGTGTTATGTAGTAGTTATACAGGCGGCAACTTGCTGCCCCAGGACCCTTTCATATTATATCGTAAAAGTAAAATCTACGTAAGCGGCTAATTACAGAATTAGTTGAATTGTGACTAGTTCGCCAGTCGCTGAAACACATTCGCCTGTTTCGATCTTAGATGATTTTTAACTTTAAGGATGAAAAAACCAACTACTTTAAGATCATTTTCATAGAGACTTGAGCCGATTTCTTTTATTCTTTCTTATCTTCTCATATTCTTATAATATATTATTTAATTATGAATGAAATACATATAATGTCATTGGATTTGCAAAAATTAAATTTTTAGTGCGTCATTCGTAGAGAACGGCGGATTTACAAATGATTGCGACAGACGCTACTTTCAGCACACATTTTGACGAAATAATTAAAGAATGTCATATAGGTACTACGTTTCAGTTTGAAGTGCGTTCTTATTTAAAATCCAGAGCGTCTGAAATTTGGTAAACTTATTCTTGGATATGTTTTACGCGACGAGTGTTTTTGAACGAATTCTGTGACAAAAAATTGTCAAATTATGATTTGGCAAAAATGTCATAGTTTCTTTGTAAAGCAATAGTTTCTTTAAAATTTCTTTATATTGCCTGCCTTAAATGTTTCCACTAAAAATGGAATTTGGTGTCTAAAACTTTAATTGGGGCCCTTTATTAAGCTATAAATATAGTGTATTGGAATCTCTCACTTAAAAAATAATTGCTTCACAAATTTGTCATCTGCATTCTAAGACTAACGTCGTAATTGTTGATAAACAATTTAAACGGTTTTCGGGATTTTAGTTGCCGTGATTTCTCGATCGCTAGTTCGGGTAGTATGTTTTACGCGCTTTATTTATATTGTTTAATTATCGTTGAATTATGATTTATGCCTGTAGTATGTATGAATCTACGCATGTCAGCTGAATACTCTATCTTTGTTAGGCATTAGATTTAAACAACTCAAATCCTTTCAATTCATGTCGTTCACATTTTATCTTTAATTTGCGAAAAACTACATATTTTGTGAACCAAATTACTTAACATTCACAACAAGGGTTTGTTTACATTATTTCTAGCTACATGTAAAGTGTCACTCAAGTTTCTCTAATACTTTCAAAATATAGTATATTAAAAAACTCTGGGCGCAACAAGTGCGTTATGGAAGTGAATTTTCATAAAAATGTTTTTAATTACAAATATATCGCTCTAATGCGAGCAGGCATCATTTTGGTTACCGGTATATCCTATATAGTAGGAACAATGTACCATATTTTATCAAAATAATTATTTGAAAATGTACAAAAATTTTCCGAAAATAAACTTTAAATGTTTCTGAGAAAACTGGTCTCCTAGCCAATGAACCTTAGGTTAATAGCAAATTGAGTTATTGAAATTTGACACATTTAATGAAAATTCGCAACCAAAACGCCCTTGCTGCGTTCATACAAAAATTTTCCGAAAATAAAGTTAAATGTTGGTTTCCTAACCAACAAAACTTACGTTAATAGCAAATTGAGTTATTGAAATTTGGAGGATTTAATGAAAATTTGCTACCAAAACGCATTTTTTGCGTCCAGATTTTTTCTTACAAACATGCATCATATTTCGATAAACAATGCTAAAATGCAGTAACGAATTTGTCCTACGAAAATTAGCTAAAAATTATAGACCGTTAAACCATAAACTTCACTAAACCTACAGCGAAAGCATCAACTTAACTAAACCGACAGCCAAAGCATCAGAGAAAGGGTCTATTTTAAATCGATTTTCTGTAAATATTTTAGTAAAATGAAGGGCAATAACGGTTGAATCTCAAACTTAAGGGTTTGCAGAACACTCTTCTTGCAACATTTTCTTTTCACAATCCGTATTTGTTTCACGTTCTTTGCCTAAACATTGCCAATTTTGATGTTTTTAATTGCGAGTTTGATGTTTTGAGGAAAACTACAAAATTTGTTGCCTTAGCTGCTCATAACTTTTTTGTCCTTAAACTTAGAGACCTAAATTTTGGTGCATGGTTCGCGTACCAAATTTGGTTGCCCTCACTTTATGTCCGTAAATATGATTTTTGATTAGAAATAAACCAGAAAATGTTTCGGGAAAACCTGGTCCGATTTTCCTGGCTAACGAACTTATCCAAGCCACTGGCAAAAGGAAGGTACTCGCCAAATTTGATCAAGATCGGTCTATTATTTTTTGAGTTATCGGTACGATATATATATATATATATATATATATATATATATATATATATATATATATATATATATATATATATATATATATATATATATATATATATATATAAACACGGATCTCCCCATTAGTGAATTTTTTAAACAAAATTCACTAAAAAAGAAAATTTGAATCACCAACGACTTATGGGCCAGCCTGTAATTGTAGAAATATTTTTTAAGATGTAGCTCAAGACATCCTATAATTAATGTATACAATTTGATGACGGATATATTGAGCTTTACATTTTTTTACGAAAATTAGACAAAAATTATATACCATTAACCGATAAACTCTATAGCCAACACTACTGCCAAAGCATCAGAGAAAGGGTCTATTTGAAATGAATTTTCTGGGAATATTTTAGTAAAATGAAGGACAATGACGATTGAAACCAAGACTTCAGGCTTTGTAAAACATTATTCTTGAGAAATTTTCTTTCCATAGCTCATATTAGTTTCAGGTTCATTGCCTAAATATTACCAATTTTGACGTTTTAAATCGCGACTTTTGACGTTTTGAGGAAAATTTATTTTTCTTTAAATGCCTGTAATTTTTTTGTTCTTTAACTTACAGAGCTAAATTGGTAGGTAACTTACCTATAATGATATAAACCCGCGTACCAAATTTGGTTGCCCTTAATTTGCTAATTCCGGAGATATATATTTTTTTTCAAAAGAAAACACAAAATTTTCCGGGAAAACCTCGGAGGATTTTCCTGGATAACGAACTTATCCAAGCCACTTGCGAAGGGAAGGTACTCACAAAGTTTTATTAAAGTCGGTCCATTATTTTTTTAGTTATAGGTGTGACACATAAAGTCGGGATCTCTTCATTAGTGATTTTGTTTTAAAGAATATTAACTAAAAAGAATCTCGGGACGCAGCAAGTGCGTTATGGTAGTGAATTTTCATAAAAATGTTTTTATTGCAAATATGTGTGTTTTCTTTTTAAGAAAGCAGACATCAATTTTGGTTACCAGTATAACCTATATAGAAAAAGCAGGCATCAAATTTGATTACCAGTATAACATATATAGTAAAAACAATGTGCCATGTTTCATCAAAATAACTTGATTGTTTGAAAACGTACAGAAATTTCCAAAAGTAAACCAAAAGTGTTACTGAAAAAATCCGTTTCTTGGTCAACCTTATAGGTTAATAGCAAATTGAGCTTTTCAAATATGAAGCATTTAATCAAAATTCGCAACCACAACGCACTTGCTGCCTCCAGAATTTCTTAACTTACAAACATGCATTATATTTCGATGGAAAATGCAAAAAAATAAGGCGTTTTCGACAAAAAAAATTTATTTGTATCACCAACGACTTATGGGCCACGCTGTGATTGTCGCAATAATTTTTTAAGATGTAGCTCAAAACACCGTATAATTAATGTACACAATATTTTTTCATATCTTGTATAATAACGAATATATTGAGCTTTATTGATTTTTTACGAAAATTCGACAAAAATTATATACCATTAAACGATAAACTCTATAGCTAAGGCTACTGCCAAGCATCAGAGAAAGGGTCTATTTGAAATGAATTTTCTGGAAATATTTTAGTAAAATGAAGGACAATGACGGTTGAAACTAAGAGTTCGGTGTATGTAAAACATTCTTCTTGAGACATTTTCTTTCCATAGCCCGTATTAGATTCAAGTTATTTGCCTAAATGTTGCGAATTTTGGCGTTTTCAATTGTCACTTTGACGTTTTGAGGAAACCCCCAATTTATTTTTCTTTAAATGCCCATAACTTTTTTGTCTTTTGACCTACAGAGCTAAATTTTGGTAGGTGGCACACCTATAACGATATAAACCAGCTTACCAAATTTGGTTGCCCTTACTTTGTTAATTTTGGAGATATAAATATTTTGCGAAAGAAAACACAAATTTTTCCGGGAAAACCTCGGCGGATTTTCCTGGCTAACAAAATTATCCAAGCGACTTGCGAAAGGAATGTACTCACCAATTTTGACGTTTAAAATCGCAATTTTGACGTTTTGAGGAAAATCCAAATTTATTTTCTTTGAATGCCTGTAACTTTTTTATCCTTTAACCTACGGAGCTAAATTTTGGTAGGTAACTTGCCTATAATGATATAAATCCGCATATGAAATTTGGTTGCCCTTACTTTTTTAATTCCGGAGATATAATTTTTTTTCGAAAGAAAACACAAAATTTTCCGGGAAAACCTGGACCGATTTTCCTGGATAACGAACTTATCCAAGCCATTTGCAAAAGGAATTTATTCACCAAATTTAATCAAAATCGGCCTATTATTTTTTGAGTTATCGGTGTGATACATATATATATATATATATATATATATATATATATATATATATATATATATATATATATATATATATATATATATATATATATATATATATATATATATATATATAACATATAAAAATTTAAACCGACCCCGGATATGTGTTCTGGGGGGCCTAATTAGCGCTCATTTGAAGAAATTTTTTCAAAATTCAAAAGTCGGGATCTCCTCATTAGTGAATTTTTTTTAAGAAAATTCACTAAAAACCGAAAAATATCAAAAGGGGTCCAAGTTGCCTCGAAGTTTTCAAGTAGACGCAGATTACTGTACCTACCTCCTGAAATTGTAATGCGCTGGAAACTAAGTAAATTATTCAAGAACGTATTACGAATAATTCCGTCAAAAGGCTTTTCTGAATGGCTACTACACCTATTATTAATGTTCCAAACAAAAGTGCCTTTTGTCCCACAATACATTCAGAAACGTCTTTTATTTAACGAACATATCCGAGTTATTTTATCCGGTTGCCCTGGATATTCATTTTAATCGCTTAAAAGTAAAAAACTCTGGACGCAGCAAGTGCGTTATGGTAGTGAATTTTCATAAAAATGTTTTTATTGCAAATATGTGTGTTTTCTTTTTAAGAAAGCAGGCATCAATTTTGGTTACCAGTATAACCTATATAGTAAAAGCAATGTGCCATGTTTCATAAAAATAACTTTATTGTGTGAAAATGTACCAAGATTTCCAAAAGTAGACTTAAAGTGTTCCCGGAAAAACTCGTTTCTTGGTCAACCTTATAGGTTAATAGCAAATTGGGCTATTCAAATATGAAGCATTTGATCAAAGTTCGCAACCATAACGCACTTGCTGCATCCAGAATTTCTTTTCTTACAAACATGCATTATATTTCGATGGAAAATGCAATAACATAAGGCGTGTTTGATTAAAAAAAAAGAAAATTTGTATCACCAATGACTTATGGGCCATCCTGTGATTGTAGAAATATTTTTTTAAGATGTAGCTCAAGACACCCTATAATTAATATATACAAATTTTTTTCAAATTTTGTATAATAACGGATATATTGAGCTTTATTGATTTTTTACGAAAATTTGACAAAAATTATATATCATTAAACGATAAACTCTATAGCTAAGGCTACTGCCAAGCATCAGGGAAAGCGTCTATTTCAAATGAATTTTCTGGAAACATTTTAGTAAAATGAAGGACAATGACGGTTGAAACTAAGACTTCAGTGTTTGTAAAACATCCTTCTTGAGACATTTGATTTCCATAGCCCGTATTGGTTTCAAGTTATTTGCCAAAATGTTGCCGATTTTAAGTCGCCACTTTGACGTTTTGAGGAAAACCCCAATTTATTTTTCTTTAAATGCCTATAACTTTTTTGTCTTTTGACATACAGAGCTAAATTTTGGTAGGTAACTTACATATAAGGACATAAACCCGCGTACCAAGGGGGGCAGGTTTCTGAAAAAAGTTTTTTGAAAAACGTTCGGAAGCTAAACTGCAAATTTACCGAAAATTCGCTACCACAACGCACTTACTGCGTCCAGATTTTTTTCTTACAAACGCATCATATTACGATAAAAAATGGAAAAATGCATTAACGAATTTGATCTACGAAAATTAGCCAAAAAAAATTATACACCCCTACTCACTCCTGATCCCGTAACTTCATTGGGGAGTGTGAACAAGAAATTTTCCTTGTAGTTTGTGGATCCTGGGGGTGGGGGCCTAGGCAGGTTTCTGAAAACAGTTTTTTGAAAAGCGTTCGGGAGCTAAACTGCAAATTTACCGAAAATTCGCTACCAAAACGCACTTACTGCTTCCAGATTTTTTCTTACAAACGCATCATATTTAAACAAAAATTGCAAAAATGCATTTACGAATTTGTTCTATGAAATTTAGCTAAAAAAAATTATGCACCCCCTACTCACTCCTGGTCCCGTAACTTCCTTGGGGAGTGTAAACAAGAAATTTTTCTTGGGGTTTGTGGATCCAGGGGGGATGGGGGCAAATTTCTGAAAACAGTTTTTTTTTAGCGTTCAGGAGCTAAACTGCAAATTTACCGAAAATTCGCTACCAAAACGCACTTACAGCGTGCAGCTTTTTTTCTTATAAACGCATCATATTTCGATAAAAAATGCAAAAATGCATTAACAAATTTGTTCTACGATAATTAGCTAAAAAAATATAGACCGTTAAACCATAAACTTCACTAAACCTACAAATAACTCTCCAAAAAGCCACCAAACTTAACTAAACTGACAGCCAAAACATCAGAGAAAGGGTATATTTGAAATGGATATTCTGTAAACATTTTAATAAAATGAAGGGCAATGACGGTTGAATCTGAAACTTAAGGGTTTGCAGAACACTCTTCTTGCAACATTTTTTTTTTCACAAACGGTATTTGTTTCACATTCTTTGCCTAAACATTGCCAATTTTGACGTTTAAAATTGCGAGTTTGACGTTTTGAGGAAAACTCCAAAATTTGTTGCTTTAACTGCCCATAACTTCTTTGTCTTTAACTAGGGACCTAAATTTTGGTACAGAGTTCGTTCTTTATAATATAAACACGCGTACCAAATTTGGTTGCCCTTACTTTGTTAATTCGGGAGATATAAATTTTTTTTGAAAGAAAACACAAAATTTTCCGGGAAAACCTGGGCAGATTTTCCTGGCTAACGAACTTATCCAAGCCATTTGCAAAAGGAATTTATTCACCAAATTTAATCAAAATCGGCACATTATTTTTTGAGTTATCGGTGTGATACATATATATATATATATATATATATATATATATATATATATATATATATATATATATATATATATATATATATATATATATATATATATATATATATATATATATATATATAAACATATAAAAATTCAAACTGACCCCGGATATGTGTTCTGGGGGGCCTAATTAGCGCTCATTTGAAGAAATTTTTTCAAAATTCAAAAGTCGAGATCTCCTCATTAGTGAATTTTTTTAAGAAAATTCACTAAAAGGATTGTAAGAAAATCAGCGAGACTATTAATTTATACGCTTCTAACGATTAACGCTCTAAACATAGTAGTAATCAAGTGTATCATCAAGAAATAACTATTTTTGTTTTTCTCCATCCTCTTCCTTTATTAGAGGAGCTGGCTATAAACTTTAACTTCTCACATACATTTATGATACAGCGACATCAGCTTGTAAGCGACTTAGAGAGGTAGTAATTACCTGTTGCATAAGAAATCGTCGGTTCACCTGATGTTTCACTTCACCATTTCCAAGAAAATAGTGTAAACTTGCTCAATAAAAACATGATACGTACTAGAAAAACAAGTAGATAGATGAATGACGACTCTTCAAGGATATACTCACTGGAGATGCATTATTATTATTAGACGCCAGAAGTCATTAATAAATCATAGGGAATATTAATCAATAAAAAAATTCTTTGTAGTGTGTATGTGGTCTTCTTAGTTGAATGTACTAAGATAGATCAGTCATAGGAAAGTTACAAGTCACAAAACCACTTTGGCTAATTAATATCTTGCAAAGAAATGTTTGATTTTCTTTTGAAAGAAGATTTTGTGTAGGTTCATTTCTTTACAACTATGCTTTCCCTATACAAATTATATACAAAAACCAAACTAGTCCAATTTTAAAACACATTTATATTTTATCTCTAATTTCTTTTGGTCTGCTTAAGAAAATACATGCCTATAACTCAATTTCCTATAAAACTGGAGACTTAAAATTTGGTATATTAGATTCAATGTAAGTGGGCTGTTCTAGTCCATCCACTTCGACCCTAGGTCTATTATCGCTTACGTCTAATTGCTTAAATTTCACCCATCAAATACAGCTCCCTGCGGGAGTCGATCTTTTTTTGAGGGTGAAAGTTGGTTTGCAGGTGTCGCCATCGCTTTCCCGAAGCTCAAAAAGAGATAGCCTCTCTTCGAGTTCGTCTGGACATCCACCAGTGTTTGAGTTGAGGCGGTATCATGAAGTTCCGCTCTCAAGTGGGGTCGTTAGCCCGTTTCGAAGTTCACAGAGCAGTCCTCAATATGATCCACCAATGGAGGTCTCAGCTCTCCGGGTTCGTCTAGACCGACACACACTAGTGTTAGGCTCAAGACGACATCCCACTGAGTCCCGCTTCCGAACGTCAGCCAAGCGAGGTCGTTTTTCCGTTTCGAAGCACACATTGGGGGCCTCAAAATCCGGTTGCATACTACTTCCCAGAGATATTATATATATATATATATATATATATATATATATATATATATATATATATATATATATATATATATATATATATATATATATATATATATATATATATATATATATATATATATATATATATATATATATATAATTTCGTAAGCATCTATCTGTCGCGACTACCTGACATTTTTGATTAACTTAAATGTTCTCTATATACATGGTGATTATTATCCCAAATATGCTGAGCAATACAGGATTGATCAATAGTGCCATCTCAGTTGCGCTAAGTGTTCTTTAAATCTAGTTTTAATAGTTATTTTAGTTTGCTCAACATATTTAAGTTCACAAAGTTTACAACCTATTTAAAGATTCCCGACACTTCTGTGGTTTTCTCTTTATTCTTGGTGCCCCTCCTCATTGGGAACTATGGTTAGGGGATTTTTGGATAATCATTACTCAGGTAGATTATTTTTTGATTTTAACATAACAGCTCGTTTAAAGAAAAGCCAGTGTTGAAAATTTACGAAACATATTTCGTGGTTATAATTAGTTTGCAATTCAGGTTCGTCTATTGATTTGTTTCAGGTTACTGGATAAGAAGAAGATGTTGACTGGCTAGCTAGATGTCCAGACCTTAGTCCCTCAGACTTTTTAGCGATTTTTTCGTAGAACGAGAAAATTCACTAGTGGGGAGATCTCTGTAAATACAGGTTGATTCGCAACGCAATGCACACATAATGCATGCGTGTAGAGGACCTCAAAACATGCCGATTTTTTATTTAAAATTTTTCTCTGACGCCCATGGTTGGTGATTCTTTAATAATTACAAGAAACAGCTCTATCGCAGCAATGCCCCAACAACCAATTATGATAGACGGTTTTCTTTTATCAACGTCGTTATTTGAGAAATATTTGAAGTGGATATAAATTCAAAAGGGGGTGAATTAGGAGTGGGTTACCTTTTTTTAAATGACATGGTTTCTTAAAACCCCTACCTAATTAAAAGTTAAAGTTCACAATTTTATAGAAAATTAAATTTTCTACCTTTGTTTACTTATGTCGATTTTTTGACATTCCACCCGTTTTTGAGAAAATTGAGATTTGTAGAGTTGAGATCAAAAAAAATTATGCCGCTTGAAGACTTTATTAAACATTAACATTTTTGAAATTTAACAAACGCCATTAAAAACGAATAAAACTAAAAAAAGCAAAAAAACCTAAGATATTGTTCAAAATGACTTCCGATTTCTCTTACACATAACTGCACCCTTCGTCGAAAATTAAAGTCGACTCTGTTAAGTAATTGGAGGTCACTTTAAATAATGGTCCACTTATTGATGCGACTCCACAAATATTCCTCAGTTTGAGCTGGTGTCAAATACAGGGATTCTTTTAAATCCTTCCAGAGAAAAAAATTCACATTTATTCAAGTCTGTTGATGGTGCTGGCCAATGTTGATGGCAACTACTTCTACGATCTATCCATCTATTTGAAAACTGTTGGTTGAAAAATCCACGAACATTTGTAGTAAACTGGGGAGGGGCCCCATCATGCATAAACCACATTCCGCTTCGCAGTTGTAAGGGCAGCTCCTCCAGTAGCTCAGGAGGAACATATTGAAAGAGAAGCAAATATGTTGCGGCGTTTAAGTAGTTTGATAAAATAACGTGCCCAACCAAATGTCCTCTAACAATACCTGCCCACACATTTATTTTAAATTCTCTTTGGAAATGGTGGGTTACTGTGGCATGTGGATTTACATCCGAAGTGGCAGTTGTGCACATTCGTAATCCCTCTCGTTGTAAAGCAAGCTTCATCCGCAAAAAGAATGGGCTTGGGAAAATCGATGTTCTGATGCAAGATGAAATTACACAATAACAGTCCTACCTCTAAATCGTGCCGTAGCAGTTCTTGCACTTTTTGGATGTGATAGGGATGCAAGCAGATTACGTCAGATAATTCTATGGATCGTCGGCTGTAATATATGAAACTACCTGGATAGTCGTCTGGTGCTGGTTTGAGGCTCACTTTCAATACCGTCTAGAAGGCGATCCTTAATTCGGGCTCCCAGCATTCTTTATGAAAAAGAAACCTGTTTACTGAGCTCTACGTTCAACATTGGCAAACGTTTGACAATGTGGTATATATATTTTTTTTGTTCCCTCAGGGCTCGTCCGCGGCCTTGCCGCCCCAATAGCACCGCAACCCTTGGTTGATTGTGCATACCCTTAGTCTTACTCCACCCATTCCAAGATCACTGTGCCTTGAACTAGTCTGCACAGCGATTGGTAGGGTGAAGTTTTATATTGCTCTGTCTCCGGTCTAGAGTGACCGTAGATCAGTTGTCTTTTCCGGTCCAGAGCTATACACTCACACAAGATGTGCTGGGCTGATTCCTCCCCCTCCCCGCAGAGTCTGCATGCGAGGTCCCCTTCGAACCGCCCCATTTATGCAGGTGTTTCTTGACAACCATGTGTCCCGTCAAGAGACCTGTTGTGTTTCTGAGCTGTCCTCTGCTAAGGTTTAGCAGCTCCACAGCTCTCTTTGAACTGGGTCCGTCAATTATTGACTTCCCATGTCTGAGCCCTGGACAGTCCGCCCAGTACACCTTGTGTTGGTTTCTGACCCAGGACTTAATGGCTCCCCTGGCAGTGCTCTTTGACACGCCCAGAGCCGGTTCTGGTCCCATAAATGGTTCTGCTGACCCTCTCTTCGCGAGACTGTCAGATTCTTCATTGCCTTTAACCCCCGAGTGACCCGGCACCCAGATGAGGGTCACCTCATTCTGCCCAGCCAGGTCGCTCGTCTCGTCTCGGCACTCACTCACCAGCCAGGAATTTACCCGTGGGCTACTTAGTGCCTTAAGGGCTGCCTGGCTGTCTGTGGCTATGAGGATCCGCTTGTTGGTGTAGCCCCTCCTCTTGTTCTCCCGCACACAGTGCAGGATGGCGTACATCTCGGCCTGAAACACCGTTGCATGGGCTCCGAGGGAAATACTATGACTTACCCTCGGTCCTTCCGAGTAAACACCTGCCCCCGTCCCACGCTCCCCGCCAGATCCGTCCGTGAACCAGACGAGCGCGTCCCGTGGCATGCCCGGCGTCTCCTCCCGCCATGCCTCACGATCAGGGATTTCCACTGTAAAGTTGTTTTCCCTGCACATTCGCGGGCTCGCGAAGTCTGACCTCATTTCAAGCATGGGCTCCTTCACGATCTCCTGAATTTTGCAGTGGCCCCTGAAGCCTGGGTTGATCTTCAGTCTACCATTGCAGGCTAGTCTGTATAGTCCTAGCCTGGCCTCTCCCATAATAACTAAGTGTAGGGGGGGTAGATCCAGCAACACCTCCATGGCGGCTGTTGGGGTTGAAGACATGGCCCCTGTGATGCCTAGGCAAGCCATCCTTTGGATCTTGCCTAGTTTTTGTTTGGCACTGGATTGTGTCACCTTAGGCCACCAGAATGTGGTATATTACGAGTAGGAAAGATTCTTCGGTATACCTCATATATATATATATATATATATATATATATATATATATATATATATATATATATATATATATATATATGTGTGTGTATCACACACACACATATATATATATATATATATATATATATATATATATATATATATATATATATATATATATATATATATATATATATATATATGTATGTATCACCACGATAACTAAAAAAAATGGGTTTTTAATTTTAAGCTAGCAGAATATAAGCAATTAAAAAAAAGGTTTGGGTGACACTGATGACGAGAGAAACGCACAAAATAAAAATATTTTGTGTAGATTAGAAAGTCTACTGTATATTACAGGCAAATATTAAGTTTTCTTGGCGCAAAAAAGTCAAGAAGTGGCAGAAAAATTACTTTGAACATTTTATGATTTTTCTTCTTAAAACGCCACAGTCGCGATTTGAAACGTGAAAATTTGCAAGAGAGTTTAAAACTTATACGGATGTAGAAAAAATGTCCTAATAAGTGTGTTTTACAAAGCCGTAAGTTACAGCTTCAATTATAATTCACTCCTATAACGCACTTACTTCGTACAGACTTTTTTATTTTTTGTATTTACAGTTTCTAGATCTCTCATTCTTTATAAATCACACATCACACTGTGTATTTATCTAAAACAGCTGGACATGCATAATTGAATCCTGAATGAGAAATCAAATCAAGTCTATAAGAACATTGATCCAAACTCCAAACGCACACATCATATTTCTAGTTCAGTGACTACATCAAGGAGACAAGTCAATGTTCTGGTTGGATGATCTTTTCCTCTGCCGTGGGTGCCCTTCTCGTACAAGCAAACTCCGGATGTCTTCATTTAAAGACCAGCTCAGCCAACATGAGCAACTATGTGTGTGTTCTTTCAGTTTAGACATAAACATTATGTGATTTTGTTGACGATAATCTCTAGTGAATCAATATAAATGATCCTACGTAGCTAATCGTAATTTGACATTAGTTAATTACTAGAAAAAAATTCGAGACGCAGTGTGTTATAATAGTGAATTTTCATAAGAATTTTACATCTTAGTACGGCATATTAGAAAAAGTAATACTCTTTAACCCGTTCACTGCTCACGCGGGTTTGTAGGAACACCCCCGGGCTAGGGGTTGATTTTTTCTCAGGTGTCTTTTCAGAATTACCACATAGCACCACAAAGTGTATTTGGCCAAACAAGTGCAAAATATACTAAAACACGTAATGACGCAAAATCGCCTCACGAGAATTACGCAATGAACGTTTCGTGAAATGCTCATGACTCGATTTCGCATCATGTGTGTGTCGCTTCAAAAGTAATTATATTGATTACAAAACAAATACAAAATATCACATGTAAATGAAAAAAATAATTTTATTACTTCAATACACAAAAAACCAAATATAATATGCAAAATAAGAAAACAAGAATAATAACTGAATAAAATTGTTTTTCTTATAAATGTAAGAAAACCAACAAAAACATGTGTAAATAAAAATAACAAACTTTCTTTCGCGCACAAAATAAACAAAATTAAATAAAATAAAGTAACTTATTTATTACAGGTCCATTCATCGAAACAGTTTCCATCCAAACACAAAGATGGCTTCGAAGGGCATGCTGGGCAAAAGTAAATTGTGTCTTTTCGCACTTTATTTTTATAACAATTTTTGCATCTCCTGCGCGGCCGATGTTTGGAATTCGGCGTTATGTGCTGGAATGAAATAGGTCTCTCTGGTGGAACTTTATTTGCTGGTACAAGTTCTTCAATCACTCGCAGTCCGAAATCATACAACGAAACTCGACTTCTTTCATATTTATTTTACAAAAAGTATGAGTTGAAAAGCAGCAATTGCAGAACGTAAGTGCCAATTTTTTTGTATCATCGAAGCGATTTCCTAGAGCATGAGCCATAAAACAACATTTGATCCTGCTTGTCAACGCCACCCATGTTTTTATTATACATATATATGGCTTCCGTTTTCTGCTTTTTTTGGTCATTTTGTTTATGTATTGGACGAAATCATGAGAAAATTCAGTGGAAATGTACAATACATTGCGCTTGTCACGCCACTTTCCGACCATTACATCATTGGAGTAGCGAGCAATATTGTCGCCCACCTTCAGCTTTGCATTTTTTACCTCAAGAGGATTGTCTTTTCGGTCAAGCCGTAGAGTTTCGGTGCAGTAGGTCCCTCTTTCTAATAGTTGGCGAGCCAAAGAATAACTGTTGTAGAAGTTGTCCATGAATGAAGAGTGCCCTGCGTCCAACCTTTCTTCCATTAGATGGAGAATTACATTGGCATCATGGCCTTTGCCACCAAAATCATCTAGCACACCGGTATAAATGGAGAACTTCAGAATAGTTCCATCTGGGTCGGTCAACATGTACAGCTTCACTCCGTACTTATGGCGCTTATTTTTTTATATACTGTCTAAAAACCAATCTCCCGCGCCATAAGACCATGGATTCATCGAGAGAAAGATTTTGGTTTGGGGAATAGACATCCACCATTTTATTATTGAAGTAATCTATCACAGGTCGAATTTTGAATAGCCTGTCTTGGGGTTTTGGTTCGTTTTGTTTTGGGTTTTCTGCAAAATGCAAGCATCGCATAATTATCATAAAGCGATCTCTGCTCATGTGGGTCGAAAAAAATGGAAGATTGATAAGTCTGTCTTTCTTCCAAAAGTCTTGCATTCGACTGAGTGGAATTGTCCCCATGTGCAGAAACAATCCAAAAAAGAGACGCATTTCAGGTATCGAAGTTTCGCGCCAACGAGCAATTCTGGAAAATTCGCCCACATTGAGCGACTGGAATACCTCGACTGCATAGCGATTCGTTTCCTGAACAACAAGATACAAAAAGCTGTCGTCAACCAATAAATTGAAATAATCAATTGGCCTATTCCCTGTAATTAAAAATTATTTATTCAATAAAAAAAATTGTGAATTATCGTAAAGTAAATAGTCTTACCGTCTGGTAGTATTTTTAGCTCTTGTGTCCCTGTAAAAGCTAGCGTTTTCTTGCTGGGTGTTTGGGTCCAGTTCACAGTTTCATCATCGGACCTTGGAACAGAAACTTGTTGAAGAGTAGTGCCTAAATCAGTTTCTGTCTCAACAGGAATGTCTTCATTTTCTTCGATATCCGAATCACTTTTTTCAAATTCCGAATCCAAATAATCTGGATCTTCAAAATCATCGTCAGAGTCCAGTAAAATGCGTTCTATCTCAGCGTCAGAAAGTGGTTAACGAAGTTTGTACTTTTTTTTTGGTCGTTTTACTCCGGATGGCCCTGTCCCAGTCGAATCCATTGCGAACTCAAACCAGCACAAATTAAGGTTACCTCGATGTGTGTTGAACAGGCTCACAATACATCACACGCATACAACGGCGGCTTAAATACTGAAAACGGTATGTGCATGCCCGCTGTAATGACTCGAAATCGCGCCATGAGCGTCCGTGGCACAGCACGCAAGACGTGTTTTCGCGTCATGCGCACTGGACGGGTTAAACAGACGTCGAAGATCGGGTTTAGAGGTCTTAATATAAGCTAATTTGAAGAATTTCTCTCTTTCTATTATCATAAAAAATATTCAAATCTTGTGTTCTAGCTCATTTTAAGAAAAAAAAAACTTTGAATGCCTAAAACTCAATTTTCTATGACGCTAGAAAATTAAAATTTGGTGAATCTAGGTACTGTAAGTGTCTTTAAAAGAAACTTCTATTACAAATTTCATTAAAGTTACAGAAGCTTATCAGTTATCAGAAGGAAACTTAATACAGACCCAAGAAGTAAATTGATTATTCAAATAACTTACCTACTTAAACAATTAATCAACGAATATTAACATTTATATTCTTCTTCTATGATTTACAATTAAAAACATATTATTATACAATCATTTACTATTTAACCTCAAAACAGAACTATCAAATCATAATAAATAAACAAAACACATTATTATTCTTTAGTCTCCAATTTCCAGAGCATAATATAGGTACAAGTTGTTATATCTATTTCAATGACAATTATTTACTGCTTAACCTCAAAACAGAGCTGTCAAACCATAGTAAAGAAATAAAACACGTTACTATTCTTTAGTTTTCAATTTTAAAAACAATATTCAATCATCTACTTAACCTCAAAACAAAACTGTCAAACCCCAATAAATAAACAAAACACACTATCCCATCTGGTTTTTACTTTAAGTAGCTGATATAAAACTATCTTACTTTCCCCTACAAATCCGCGCATACGAATATACCCGAAGGCGGTCATTAGGGTGGGATGGCCACAGTTCGGGGGTGAACGTTATCGTTGCATTATAATGTATGCCAGTGGTATATCTATCAATCTACGCGTGGAAGGTGACTACTCTGCCTTTGTCTGGCATTATACTTTAACCACTTAAGCCGTTTCAATTCATGTCTTTCAGATTTTATTTTTAATTTGGTAAAAACTCAAAACTTTGTGAACCACATTACTTAAAATTCACAACAGAGGTTTAGTCACTTCATTTCCAGCTACATGTAAAGTCTCATTTCAGTTACTTTAATAGTTTCAAAAATATTTTTGTATATTTTTTGGGAAAACATGTCCGTTATAGCTGATTGACGAACTCGTCTCCGATTGTAAATAAATGAAGGCTTGTGCCAAATTTCGTTCAAATCAGTTGAGTATTTTTTGAGTTATATCTCGGATACAAATATATATATATATATATATATATATATATATATATATATATATATATATATATATATATATATATATATATATATAAACATATAAAAATTCAAACGGACCTTGGATATGGGTTCTAGGGGCCCTAATTCGGGCTCATTTAAAAAATATTTTAATATTAATTTCGAATAACTTTATTTTCCCTTGATCAAAAGACCTGACAATTGGTACACAACCATGCCTGTATATGATCTCTTAAGTTGTAAATTTTCGTTTCAACAATTTGAGAGATATTGCGTTTAAAAAATATTTTTAATTTTTTTGTTAAGAAAAATTGGCCGTTAAGATATTAGGAACGAACTCATCAAAGCCATTAACATAATAAGGGTAATTCCCAAATTTGGTCCAAATTAGTGAAGTATTTTTTGAGTTATCGGTTGCATACCTCTCTCTCTCTCTCCACACACACAGACACACACACACACACACACATATATATATATATATATATATATATATATATATATATATATATATATATATATATATATATATATATATATATGTATATATATATATATATATATATATATATATATATATATATATATATATATATATATATATATATATATATATATATAAACATTTTAACTGACCATGGAAATGGGTTCCAGATGCCCTAATTCGCGCTCATTTGAAGAAATTTTCCGAAAGTCTCACCATCGATACCTCTCTATTAGTAAATTTTCTTAATAAAAATTCACTAAAATGCATACATAAATATTGAAAATAATAAAATATTACAAATTAACTATGATTGTTTACCTTGCGGATGACAAAAAATGCATTATCATCAATTTGCTGGAAACTCAAGTTAACACGAAAACGCATGCAGTAGTAGTAGTAGCAGTGGTGGGGAGGCCAACGCCAAGCAAGTAGGCCACAATGGGCCCTTTTTGCCAACCCCAGCAACCATGCACTACTCTTCCTCGGTTCCGTCGCCAAACCGCCTCGACCTTACCTGATTCCTCTGCAGAGTCCTCGATCCGAACAATTCTGCTCGAAGACTCCCAAAAGCCTCGCATTCACACAGGTAGTGGTAGGACGTTTCTTCATCCTCGCCGCATTCCTGGCAAATGGGATCCCTCTCTACGCCTATCAATGTGAGGTGTCTTCTAAGGGCGCAGTGGCCTGTCAGCACCCCAAGGATGCGGCGAAGCATAGGTCGACTCCTTCCGAGTAGCCAGACAGCTTTATCTCTGTCCGGCCCCTCCACGAAGTCCCTCGCCTGCCTGCAGCCACCAACCGACCCCCAGTGCCACTCCATTGCTTCCTCGGTCCACCTGTCTAAGGCGACAGAGACGGTCTTCCTACTTATGCCTATCGCAGGCTCCGGTCCACAGAACGGCCGCCGGGAACTGAGTCTTGTGAGATTGTTCGCCACCTCATTCCCGCTACGCCACAGTGTCCCGGAACCCACACCAGTTGCACCTCCTTCGTCTTGGCTAGTTCACTGAGGGAGTCAGCGCACTCCTGAACCAGTGTTGACCTGATTCTGGCCGCGCAGACTGCCCGGAGGACCGCCTGGCTATCCGAGCAGATGTACACACATTTCTCGGGACTCCTCTTCACATCCTGTCTATTGGCCACAGGCAGGATAGCATACACCTCTGTTTCGAATGTCGTGGTATATGCGCCAAAAGCATAGCTCTCGCGAACCCCCAGGCCCGCGATGTATATTCCTGCCCCGGAGGATTTTTGGTCCTTCAGCCGCGATCCGTCTGTGAAACAGACCAGGCTTGCGGGCTGGAATGCAACCTCATTTTCCCTCCACTGATCCCTGCTGGGGACCCTGAGGGTGTATGGCCTAGTCAACCTAATATCGTCCTCGGCATCCCGCACCTTTATGGCGGAAATCGGAATTTCCTTTTCCACCTCCTTGGCGACTCTTGCATGCCCTATTACTACTCCATCTCCGCACCAGTTTCCTGAGTCTCGCATTCTAAGATGCGACGCCATAGCCTCCCTTCTGATGCAGATGGGAAGCGGTGGCAGCATCAACAAGGCCTCTAGCGCGGCTGAGGGTGTCGCCCTCATAGCGCCTGTGATACCCAGGATTGCCAGCCTTTGGAGTTTGGCCAGCTTCCTGTTGGTAGTTTTGTTCACACCACACCACCAGACCAACGCCCCATAGATGATTCTCGGCCTGACGATCGCAGTGTAGATCCAATGAAGGATCCGAGGATTAAGTCCCCAGGTCCTCCCTATCACACGACGCAGCTGCCAGAGGGTTGCTACTCCCTTCCTCACTACTCGTTCTATTTGCGACCCTCATGTTAGTTTGGGGTCCATGATCACCCCCAGATATTTGACCTCCCGCACTAAAGCTAAAGGTTTTCCAAACATCACGGGCGCCCTGAACCCCTCTACCTTCCTCTTCCTGATAAATAGGATCATCTCCGTCTTCGGTTTACGGAGAGTCCCTGCTCACCACACCACCTTTCGATTATGCTACAGGCAGCTTGCATGCACTCACAGACGACGCCGAGGAATTTGCCGGTGACTAAGACCAGCCCATCATCAGCGTACGCCTGGGCGTAGAAGCCATTGTCAGAGAGTCGCTTCAAGAGGCCGTCCATGACCAGACACCATAGATGGGGCGAAAGGCAGCTGCCCTGAGGACAGCCGCCCGTCACCCCAACGTCCAGCCCCCGGCCCCCCAACGTCAGCGAAACTCTCCTGTCCTCCAGCATGCTCGCCACCCAGTTTATTAGGGACCTCGGCGTCCCCCTATCGTGTAGGGCGGTACAGACCGTATCCGTCCTTGCCTTATCAAAGGCCCCCTCCACATCGTAGAACACAGCTAATGCGCTCTCCCCGTAGTGTAGGGCCCTTTCCACGTCCGTGTCACAGCATGGAGCGCCGTTTCCGTCGACTTCCCCCGCTGGTACGCGTGCTGACCTTAATGGAAGGGGTGATCCTTTAGGATCCCTCCCAACATAAACCTATCTACTATCTTTTCGAATGCCTTAAGCAGGAATGATGTAAGGCTGATTAGCCTGTACGCCTTGGCCAGCGTGTAGTCCTCCCTTCCCGGCTTGGGAATGAAGACCCCGCTAACCCGGCGCCAGGCCTTTGGGACGTAGCCCCACGCCAGGCTGGCCCGGAAAACCTCCCTTATGTTGGGAAGCAGTATATCCAGGCCCCTCTGGAGCAGGGCCGGAAAAATCCCATCACATCCTGCGGACTTGAAAGGAAACGCATGCAAAACATATGTCAAATAATCAATTTGTGTGGCACCCAGAAAAAAGGACAGACCGACAGACCTGTGTTCTGGAATCGCCTATTGGAAAATCGGCACAGACCAAAAATCGTGACACGGTGTAGTGTGAAGGTTTTGACGTAGGATGTGACTAATGACTCGAGAGATTTGGCAAGATGTTTGACGAGTTTTTGTGGGTCATCGGTGAGCACTAACGACGTGTCGAAGGGAATATGAGGCTTGTGGATTTTTGGGAGACCGTACTTTCTGGGGATCAGAGAGGTATTTTCATAAATAATTTGTACTTTTTTGATGTCCGGCCTGAGTTGGAAATTATCTTCCAGTCCCAATTTGCCGACGCCCATGTATAATTCTTTTCATTTGGACTTTCTTATACTTTTATTAGACTGCTATAATAACAAAATCAGCATACTTTCAAAGAACATGTAATGTAAGAGCAAGATTAAATATCTAAACAGTGACTTTACCCACCCACGATAACGATAATCACGTATAGATTAAGCATGTAGAGTTGATTCCATTTAGAAAGGCAAACATGCCAATTTGCATATTACATTACTACGACTCTTATTATTGTAACACAATCTTCAAAGTCAGCACAACTGATATCATGGCTCTATAGTCTCTGGCATATATTCCTCAGTCTGTCACGGTGGTGACGAAATCAAAGCATAAAGAGACTTAGTAAGCAGGAGGTGTGATTTACAAATGAATAATTGGTATGTGGAGTGTGTGTGGAGCGCCGGCAATAGTCAGGTAATGCTGGCGCCTATGAGTCGCACTCAGACAATGCACACACACACACAGACGTGACATCCACATCCAGAATAAACACTTTTATGCTTTACTTATTTGTCCTTTGACTTCCTACAACTTAACCATTGTTGCCAACAATTTAAATATCTTTTCTTTCTGAAGGTCTTGGCGATGAAGATAGAAAACAATTAGTTGCATGCATTAGAGTCTACCATAAAACGAGTAAATAAAAGAATCAAATAAGAAAATTAAAAAGGACTGGGACGCAGCAAATGCGTTATGGTGGCGAATTTTCATTAAATGCTTCAAATTTTAATAACTCAATTTTCTATAAACCACGGTGAATCTTGTTATGTAATAAGATCTTGCAATGCAACAAGTCAACCATATTTCATCAAAATAGCTTTGTAATTTTTGGAAATAAACATTTTTTCCGAAAGAAAACTCAAAATTTTCCCGGAAAATCTTGTCCGATTTTCCTGGCTAACGAAATCATTCAAGCTATTAATAAAAGAAAGACACTTGCGGAGTTTCATCAAAATCGGTTAATTACTTTTTGAGGTATCGGCTGGACACACACACACACATAATATATATATATATATATATATATATATATATATATATATATATATATATATATATATATATATATATATATATATACAGGCTGTCCCAATAGTGTGTAATACCTCTGTATATCCCTTACTCTAATAGCTAGGCAAAAAAAATGTCAACAAAACTTTCTTGTGATTATCTAAGCTATATCGAGAAAATATATTCAGCTCTGTGGAACTTCCGGTTGTACCGAAAGTAGCTACCAACTTCGTTATTTTAAATGGAATGCTATACTTTTTATTGCATTTTTGGATAGAGACTAAAAATAAGTGTGACTTTGTGTAGCATTTCCTATAGCTATCTTTGATATTTGTGAAAATATTACGACTTTATTTTTTTCTAGTTCCGATTTATATGTTACTTCAAACGTATGCTGTGGGCTGAGCTTTGAGTTTCTCTGCCTTAAATTCGAAATATCAATAGACAACATTCAATTCTTTGAAATAGTTAATGAATAATTTATTATTATTGTACAGGGTGTATTTCTTTTGGGTTACAACATTCCTAATTTTAAAGTGGCATTGTTATTTTCAAATGGAACACCCTTTATTTTATGGATTGGTCAGGGAGGTCATTCAATTCTGCATCGATCTAGTTCATAGTTTTCGAGTTATAGTGGTTTGTTTTACTTTCGCTTGTAAAAACTGTATTCTGTCAGATATAGGAGGCGCAGAGAACGTAAAAACTGATTTTTATTGTGAGATGACAGATAAACGTCACTAAAATTTCTAATAGTTCTAATGTATCGTTTTTTTTTGGACTATTTTTTTATGGTAATGATTGGTATTATTATTATTATTATTATTATTATTATTATTATTATTATTATTATTATTATTATTATTATTATTATTATTATTATTATTATTATTATTATTATTATTATTATTATTATTATTATTATTATTATTATAGTTATGTAACATATAGTTAGTTAGTTTACTTTCATATGGGTAAAAGGGCACTAAAAGCTTGAGGGTAATGAAAAGGCCGACTATTTTGCTAAAAAGGCAACGGTACCAGGTTGTAAACATGACTTTTACAGTAACAGAGATCTACTTCCGCAAGTAAAACATGTGTGTAATATAAGATGGCAGGATCATTGGAATAAGTTGAAAAGTAGCTGTAACAAGCACTTCAGTAGTATCATCCATAATCTAAGAAAACAGCCCATTTACAAAGAACTGTTGCTTCCTAGGTACTTGTCTACGACACTTAGCAGAATTATCATAGGCCATGGTGCTTTTAAGTCGCATTTGTATAAAATAAAAGTTGAAGACAATCCATTTTGCTCATGCGACAATACCAGCCCAGCTGATTTAAATCATTTGATATTTTCCTGTATTATGCATCATGAACAAAGAAAAATATTATTTTGTAGTTTGATAGAATACAAAGTTTCCTTTCCACTTGATGTGACATCACTTATGTATGAAGCTGTTTGTAATAAAAGTGTTATGGTAGCTTTCATGTGTTTTGTTAAAGACTCTAAGTTAGCTAGGTTTATATAACTCTTAGTAAATAGATGATATTCTGAAAATTGGATTGTTCGAATAAATATTGTACTAGTGGCAATATAGTATATAGTCTTAAGGGATACTAAATAAACTTAGCAGATTAATGTATAGTCAAAGAGATAAAAGTAAGTTCCTTTGTGTCTTTCCTTGTGTTAACCTATTTTGACCGCAGCCTCCCCAGTATGTTAAAAAGTCACCATGACAGGCTCTATTGGTGTGAAAAGTGTCCCAGTGTTTCTCCTGCAGCAACTTGTAGCTTAGATGTGTGCATGCATATGTATGTGTGTGTATGTGCACACGAAGAAATAATGAGCATTTTCTATTCTGCACCTAGTGTTAAGTACTGGACGTATAAATCCTGTTGACGTGAGCGCATATACATGAGTGTATATGCGCTCGCGTATGTTATTATTATTATTATTTATTTAAAATTATACATTTTTCAATAATTTACAATATTCTGCAGAGGTTTTCATGTAATTACAATTACTTTTCTACCAACTAGAATCACAGTCTGTCTATATATACATTTACATTAATTAATTATATAAGAATTATACATTTTTATGTACACACTTTATACAAATGTTCGCACTTATGTTTTTAGTTTTTATTTAATCCATAAGAGACGAAAATTGAAGAGTATCTTGATGAAGAAAGCATAGAATACCATCAACACACAATTTACTTTCGAGATTGGCTAGATTGTGTTTTCCCATGTACCATGCATATTCAAAAATGTGGAACGCTTCACGATTTTGCGTGTCATCCTTGCGCAGGGACCATGCTAATCTTCTCTGTATCGTTCCAATTTTAGTATATGTACCGCCGAAGACTATTGACATGAATGCGTATACATGAGTGTATATGCGCTCGCGTATGTGTGTGTGAGTGGATATCTATGTAAGTTTTAATTTTAATATATATATATATATATATATATATATATATATATATATATATATATATATATATATATATATTGATATATATATATATATATATATATATATATATATATATATATATATATATATATATATATTTAGTAAACAGCAAGTGTATAGGGAGATAAAAGGAAAAAGTTAAAGAGCTTGTTAGATTAACATTCTTAAGACAGGTTTTGCCATTGTGAAAAGCAAGGTCAGATGCATCCTTGTTTATTTTGAAGATTGACAGTGACTGAATGAGCCAGTACTCAAAGTCAAAACTTTAATTAAAAAAAAAAAAAAAAAAAAAAGAAAGTGATTCAATTGAGTTAAAAAAATCTAGAACTACGTTTTATTATGTATAACTTTTAAGTTTCCAATTTTCACGGCATTTTAAAAAAGTCTAGTTTACGTTTGTCATTATAAAAATGTAGTGGTTGTATGCGGTTATTAGACCTACAGTAACTTTTTTGAAGCTTTAGAAGTCAAAAAGCACACGCACGACAATAGCTACCATGTTTTAAACGAGCAAACTGATTTAATGAATTCCCCTTTCTTGGATATTCTTCTTTTTAATTAAATAAGTCAGAGAAAATAAATTTAACTAATCTTTCAGAAAAGTTGTAATGAGATAATGAGTTGATGTATGTCAATAATTTCGTTGTATAAAGACTGCTTTTATACTGTTATTGTTTAGTTATTTTATTGTTGTAACTGATATCATAGTTATTATAGGCTAGTTCTATTTTTATGTTAAATATTGACATACATCACGTAGACATTTTGAAAGCCTCATCTCTCATCTGTGTTTCATTTCATTTTCAATTTGATAATTTTTTTTGATCAAATCATATGATAACATAGCAACACATCTTTATTTGTAGTTGTTATGATTTCGTACTAATTCAAATTTTCTCTGCCTGAGTCAAGCATATATATATATATATATATATATATATATATATATATATATATATATATATATATATATATATATATATATATATATATATATATATAGTGTGTATCACACCGATAACTCGAAAAATAATGGGCCGATTTTGATAAAATTTGGCATGTACCTTTCTTTTGTAAATGGCTTGGATAAGTTCGTTAGTAAGGAAAATCGGACGAGGTTTTCCGTGAAAATTTTGAGTTTTCATTAAAAAAAAATTCTTATCTCAAAAAATAATGGGCAGATTTTAATAAATTTTCGCATGTGCCTTCCTTTTGTAAATGGCTTTGACAAGTTTGTTAGTCAAAAAAATCTGACGAGGTTTGCTGGAAAATTTTTGAGTTTTCATTCTAAAAAAATTTTTATCTCAAAGAATAATGGGCCGATTTTGATAAAATTTTGCATGTACCTTCCTTTTGTAAATAGCTTTGATTAGTTCGTTAATAAGAAAAATCGGACGAGGTTTTTCGAGAAATTTTTGAGTTTTCATTTGAAAAAAAATTTTATCTTAAAAAATAAAAAATCTATGATAACCAAATTTGAAACTAGTCACAGAAACGTTGAAGAACATCCTAGAACATCCAGAATTCATAAGGGCCACTTGCTCCAGTTAGCTTATGTGCTGGCTACGTCCTTCACCTACAAAAAAGAAAACCAACAGTGAAGCCAGAGAAGTAGTCTCCAAGTCTGTATGTAGTAGTGTACAATTCTTATGAAAATTCACTACAATAATGCACTAGCTGCGTCCCGAACTTTTAGTGAATTTTCGTAGAAAGAATTCACTAATGGGGAGATCCCGACTTTTGAATTTTGAAAATTTTTTTTGCAAATGAGCGCGAACTAGGACCCCTAGAACCCATATCCGGGGTCAGTTTCAATTTTTATATGTTTATATATATATATATATATATATATATATATATATATATATATATATATATATATATATATATATATATATATATATATATATATATATATATATAATTTTTATGTTTTATATGTTTATATATATATATATATATATATATATATATATATATATATATATATATATATATATATATATATATATATATATATATATATATAGTGTGTATCACACCGATAACTCGAAAAATAATGGGCCGATTTTGATAAAATTTGGCATGTACCTTTCTTTTGTAAATGGCTTGGATAAGTTCGTTAGTAAGGAAAATCGGACGAGGTTTTCCGTGAAAATTTTGAGTTTTCATTAAAAAAAAATTCTTATCTCAAAAAATAATGGGCCGATTTTAATAAATTTTCGCATGTGCCTTCCTTTTGTAAATGGCTTTGACAAGTTTGTTAGTCAAAAAAATCTGACGAGGTTTGCTGGAAAATTTTTGAGTTTTCATTCTAAAAAAATTTTTATCTCAAAGAATAATGGGCCGATTTTGATAAAATTTTGCATGTACCTTCCTTTTGTAAATAGCTTTGATTAGTTCGTTAATAAGAAAAATCGGACGAGGTTTTTCGAGAAATTTTTGAGTTTTCATTTGAAAAAAAATTTTATCTTAAAAAATAAAAAATCTATGATAACCAAATTTGGTAGGTAGGTTTACGATATAAAAAGTAAACTATACACCAAAATTTAGATTTTTATGTTACAAGAAAATAAAGTTATAATAAAATATTTTGTGCCAGATCATTTCTATGAAAATTCACTACCATAACGCACTTTTTATATTTGCGTTTACTCGTAGTGCTTTGCTCATGCAAAGGGTTGAGCTCAAGTCTCATTAGGGGCCATCTGTATACTGAATTATGTTACGCCCCTGCATTACAAAGCATATTCTAATGTCACCTATGGCGCTCTTTACGCCTCTAGACTGTCTCTGACAATCAGTCGTAGTGATTGTAATTCAGGGATGGCTTTCTTGTCGTTTACTATACTTGTCCCGCTAAGTCTTTCCGGATATGGTGCTTCAAACTGGACCCCGACCACGGAATGCGCTATGGCGTCTGAATAAATAATATACCAGCATATGCTCACATATTCATTCTTTACGTAGACATCATAAGTTAGATCATGAGATAACATACGGTAGTACATTGTAAATATAGTTATTTATTTGCATATGTAAGGATTCCGATTTCCTATGATAAATCAAGAAGTTTCTGCGACGTCAACACTAATCCTGTTATGTAATGTATTACAAATGTGGAATTATATCAAGTGTGCGTACACGTGAATGGGTTTTCAGTCGATGGTAACAAATATTGAAATCGTGTTATTTTCTGCCAGTCAGGATTATTTTAAATCGAGCGTATTAGCTAAAATTTATCAGCGCAGGCTGTTCATAAAATAAAAAGTTTGGACGCAGCAAGTGCCGTATGGAAGTGAATTTTCATAAACAAATTTTTAATAGCAAGTATGTCTCTTTAATTCAAGCAGGCATTAATTAGGTCCCCGATATGACCTATATAGTAGAAAAAATGTACCATATTTTATCGAAATAACTTATTGTTTGGAAATGTACAAACATTTTCCGAAAATAAACTTAATTTTGAAGCATTTAATGAAAATTCGCTACCAAAACACACTTACTGCGTCTTACTGCGTCTCGATATTTTTTACAAACAGGCATCATAGTTCGATGAAAAATGCAAAAATGCATTAAGGAATGTTCAAAAAAAATGTAGGTAACACCAACGACTTACGGCCCCCTGTGATTGTCAAAATAAGTAACGTATACAATTTTTTCTCGTATTTTGTATAATAACAGTTATATTGACTTTTACCATAGAAATGCGTCACTCTGTATATATGTAAGCAGAAAGTAAACCCGGATATGGATTCTAGGGCGCCTGGTTTGCACCCATTTGAAGAAATCTTTTTAGAATTCTAAAGTCGCAGTCTCCTCAATAACGAATTTTTTCTACGAAAATTAGCTAAAAATGATAGACCATTAAACCATAAACTTAACTAAAACTACTGCCAAAGCATCAGAGAAAGGGTCTATTTGAAATGAATTTTCTGGAAATATTTTGGTAAACTGAAGGGTAATGATGGTTGAAGCTGAACCTTAAGGATTTGCAGAACACTCTTTACGTAATCCGTATTTCTCTCAGGTTCAGTGCCTAAATGTGGCCAATTTTGACGATTCAAATCGCGACTTTGACGTTTTGAGGAAAACCCTAATTTTTTTCTTTAAATGCCTACAACTTTTTCGCCTTTAAACCTACAGACCTAGATTTTGGTAAATGGTTCACCTTTATAATACAAACACCTGTACCAAATCTAGTTGGCCTTACTTTGTTATTTCCGGAGATATAAATTTTTCCCGAAAGACAAAACAAAATTCTCCGGGAAACCCTAGGCCAGTTTTCCTGGCTAACGAACTTACCCAAGCCACTTACAAAGGGAAGTTACTCAGAAAATGTGATGCCCATTATCTTTTAAGTTATTGGTGTGTTATATATATATATATATATATATATATATATATATATATATATATATATATATATATATATATATATATATATATATATATATATATATATATATATATATATATATATATATATATATATATATATATGCTTTATTTGTTTACTGTACGTTTGTGATTTCTTATTGGTTTGCGTGGACTGCAGTTTCAAACCGTCCCGGTTCATCATCAGCACGCTACTGACTGCTATCGCTCCTGTCTGGTCTACGTCGGAGATTGTAGGTGGCGCATGCGCCGTGAGCTTCTATTGGTCGGTTTCCTGTTCTCTGATTGGTTGTGCCTTCGGACTGTGTCGTGTGTATCGGTCTCCTGTCTTGATCACTGTGGTTTAATAATTTGTCTATTTGTATGGCCTTTATTAAGTTTTGTTTAAATGTTTGTACTTGGATTTGTTCTGGCATTAATTGTTTTCTATTGTTTGTTTGTTGAATGTAGTATTGTTCCCAGATTTCCATTTTTTTGTGGTCTTTAACATGTTTCATTAGTTTGAATTGGGTGATGTCTGGTTTTTGGTGTTTTGTGTCGTGAATGTGTGTAAACCAATAAGAAATCACAAACGTACAGCAAACAAATAAAGTGTATATTTAAAAGTGATTACAGTGTAGTGCAATATTCCTAAAGATATATATATATATATATATATATATATATATATATATATATATATATATATATATATATATATATATATATATATTGAAACTGACCTTGGATATGGGTTCTAGGGGGCCTAGTTAGCGCTCGTTTGAAGAAATTTTTTCTAAATTCAAAAGTCGGGGTCTCCCCATTAGTGAATTTTTTAAAGAAAATTTACTAAAACAATTACTTGTGAATACACGGGAAAAGTCTATGACTGTATTAAATATGGAACGGTTTCAGTAAGTTAGGGCAAGAACAAACAACCAGATATGATATTCAAAATGAATTAACTTTTAAAAGTTTTCATCTCTTCTTTATTAAATTATTTTTTACAAAAACTCGCTAAAAAATGATCGGAGTAACAATCTGATCAGATAACGGTAAAGCGAAACGAGGCAAAAAAAATAATTCATAAAAAGTGAAGTCAATAACTAAGATTAGAACTGGTAATATAGGACTAGACTATCGGATGTACAGGGCTTACCCGACTCGGCTTCGTTCGACATGGCAAACTAGGAAGTATATCCAGTAGTATGGTAATTGTATAACGTCTTTTCTATTTACACCAAAAATTTTTATTTGCAATGGATTTTTTCTTCATATTTGCACGAAATAAAGGAAAATAACCACTTAAAAGTTAAAGGTAAAGGTAAGATGTTTACTGGCAATTAGGCCAATGCTGACCCTTTTTGCTCATCTAAACTAACCTACCCTCCACCTTAAGTTCGATCTCAAGGACAGAAGTGATTTGAAAAATCATCCGCTGCCGGTGAGTCTCGAACCATCGTCCCCCTTGACACAGATTTAGGAGCTTGTTAATGATAGTGATTTAAAAAATCATCCGCTGCCGGTGAGTCTCGAACCATCGTCCCTCTTGACACAGATCTAGGAGCTTGTTAGTCATTTCATGTACTTTTCACTCACGTTCGTACTCCTACCATAATTATCTATTTTGACGTTTTAACTTTGTTTTATCAGATTTAATTAACTAAAAATTAATTTACCTCTAATTTTTTTATCTTTTAGCATACAGATCTGAATTAGGTACATAGGATACTCTTTACGACAGAAACCACCGTACCAAATTTGATTGCCCTTACTTTGTTATTTTGAAAAGACATTTTTTCGAAAGAAAGCACAAAATTTTCCGGGAAAACTTGGGAAGATTTTCCTGGATAACGAACTTATCCAAGCCACTTACAAAAGGAAGGTATGTACCAAATTTCATCAAAATCGGCCCATTATTTTTTGAGTTATCGGTGTAATATATATATATATATATATATATATATATATATATATATATATATATATATATATATATATATATATATATATATATATATAACATATAAAACGTATAATAAATGGAAGTGACCCTGGACATGGGTTCTAGGGGGCCTAGTTCGCGCTTGTTTGAAGAAATTTTTTCTAAATTGAAAAGTCGGGGTCTCTTCATTAGTTAATTTTTTAAAGAAACTTCACTGAAACATAAGATAGGTATTTTCTTAATAATAAAACGTCAATCAGAACTATCAGATCATCTTCGTTCTTTCTTTAACGTCGATCTATTTCTGCGACTATAGGCAATCACCGACGCCAGGGAGCAGTTTCACCCCACTATCCTGGAATTTTCGCCAAACCTCTGCCTTTATGTAGAAATGTTTAACGTACTCAACATCGCATGGTGCACCGGACCGACGGCTTCACGCCACCTCCGGCGGACAGAACATGCAGACATTCAACTTGTTCAAACACAAGGCCATAACCTCGGTTGATATTAATTTTACAGTGAGTGAAAATTGGAACCTGATGAGCAATGGTAAGTACAATTTCGAGAACCCTCACAACACAGTTTCTGGAGCTGACGATCGTTTCGCTAACACAGTTAGCGTCATCAGAGGGATGCATAGACTATATATAACTTATTCATCCCTCTTATGACGCTAAACTTTGTCAGCGAAACGATCGTCAGGTCTAAAAACTGTGTTGTGAAAAATTGGATTCTCCAAATTGTACTTATTAATTTTACGACAGTGGATCTTTACTTCCACGAGTTCCAATTTCCATGAAAAATTCAAATTATTTTTTGTAAAATTGTTGTGAAATGTTACTAAGTAATGTTTAATAAGTTATTGTAAAAAAATATGTTTTAGAATTTCATGAAAAAAATGTTTAGCAAATTTTCGTAAACAAAATATTCTTCATATTCATGCTTTCAACTCCCACAGATTTGCCGGTTTTGTCTTGAAAACTTCTCTTTTCGATTATACCCATTAAAAATAGTCCAAGCGATGATGACGTCTAAAGATCTAGAAGCCAATTCAATGGTCTCCCTACTATCAATCTACCTGCCTCAAAATACTGCAGCCAAATACTCATGAACAGGTCTTTCAAATTGATTAGGCGGACCATCGTGTTTGGAATAAAATATTTACATTTGCAAAACCAAGTAGGTAGCTAAATTTTAAACTAGTTTTGCCTGCAAGAATTCAAAATATCTTGCTTCAGTCGTATTTTCTTTTAACACGATCGCCGATATTCGCTGTCCAAATATTCCCTGGGCGATGATTGCAGCTTTACCTCATCCAGTGTAGATTTGTGTCTGTCCAGTCAATTTTGTCGGTTTAGCTCATGATTTACCGTTAGTTCATCACAAAACCGAATGTTATCTGTATTCGTATAGTTTGTGTCTAGCGGATGCCTTATTTGTCGACAAAATTTAAATATTTTATCCGGGTTATCTTCAGTCAAGCCTTTCCATATCCCGGCAGCCAGGGTGTTCTAATTCGATTTAAAATACCGGCAGCCGGTACCGTTAAAATGCAACTTAAAACCCCGGCAACTTGCGTCATTATTTAAGGTGAAAGCGGGCAAGCATCTAATTATAAATACATTTTGCAAAGTGCTATTTGTTTCTACTAAGACTTAGGAATAAAGCATCATGAAGATTTGTGAGAAATGTATAACACATAAAGAGTTCATGGATCATTTGGAAACTTTAACTGAGTATTAGGTGCGAGACAACAAAACCTTCAAGTTGGCCAATAAGCGGGTGCCTGATCTAATGAACCGTGATAATCCTGATTTGAAATATATAACATATTGCTGTATACATGGTGGGCAAAAGTTAAAACAAGTAAAGAAAAAGAAAAGCAAAAGAAAAACCAGATTCTGTTAAATAAACCGTGTTTCTAAATTGCTGTTAACAACTGACAACTACTGTCATGCGGTTACAATCACACAGCAAGTTGTTAAGGCGTTTTAAGCAAAACTAACATTACCACCTGTGAAGAATTTGCAAAATATTTTATGTTTTCTTTTAATTGATACCGTCCAAAAAGGGAACTAAAATTGTTTTTGCTCACTTTCTTATTAACAAGAATGAAACGCGACTCTTGTGTTATTTATCTTGAGATTATTTTGAATTTTTTAGTGTGTTGTAGCGAAGTCTGTCAATCCGATAAATTTCTTTTTTTTTACTGTTTATTCTTGCAATAAATTTTAAAACCATAGCTTTTTTCAATAGATAATGAAGAGATTTTTTAAATGGGGTATCATAAACCCCTTATTCCTATTTAAAAATTTGGGGGTGCAACTGTCACTCGAAGGGAATTGAATGTAGTGGTGAAGTTTTCAGGTTGCAGAATGTCATTTGTAATATAAAATTCACGTGTTTCTAGACTTATGCACAATTACTGAGATACCAAATTTATTCGATTTGGCTGTTTCACACATACATTTTTTGATAAAACGTAAACTAAATTACGCCACTTAATGCAGCATAAATTTTAGACATATTGTATAGGTACATGTTTATTTCCCTGAATGAACTAGAATATATATATATATATATATATATATATATATATATATATATATATATATATATATATATATATATATATATATATATATATATCATATTTCTCTGTTGAAGAGTAAGTTGTCAATCCCAATTTTTGTGATCTGGAGATTGAGGACCTGTTTCACGGCCACCTATCGTATGCACACATTTGTGGGGAAATTCATCAAATTCTATACAAATCTTCAGGCTCCAAAAAAAGTGGTTAGGTTGATTGCTGGAGTTGGCTGCCGTGAACACTGTAAGCCGTACTTTATTAGTCTGGGAATTATGACTTCTCACGATATACATCTTTAGTCAGTTATTAAATATACACAGGGATAAATTTGATTATCAGCTAAATTCTGCATGCCATAACTATAGTACAAGATCGGCTAGTTTAATACGACCGCAGAGATTTAGACTACAAAAATCGGTATATAATTCTTTGCATATCGCCTTATATAATAAGCTACCAGTTCACATAAAGTGCTTAGATTATGGGAAATTTAAAAATGCTGTAAAGCATTACTTTAAGCAAAATGCTTACTATTCAGTCCGTGAGTACATGGATGCCTCCATAGTGCTATAGTCTTTGTATCTCGCACATGTAGTAATTTGTATTTTACAAGGTTCACTTATTGTATAGTTAATTTTAACTAATTTATATGTGTGTGTATTTTGCTTTGTACTTTTAAAACTTGGATTTTTTGCTAATGTATTTTGATTTGCCACAATTATTGAATTTTTAAGTGTAAAAAGTGGTCAAATAAATGTGTCTATGTCTATGTCATGTCTATATATATATATATATATATATATATATATATATATATATATATATATATATATATATATATATATATATATATATATATATATATATACATGAACCTATAAAAAGAAAGTGATCCCGGGTATGGGTTCTAGGGGCTCTAGTTCCCGCCCATTCGAAGAATTTCGAAATTCAAAAGTGACAATGTCTTCGTTCGCGATTTTTTCGCACAAAAATTTGCTAAAAGCAAAGCTGGTCTGGTATATCTCTACTTTGGGTTTACGTTTCAATAATATTTTTTGTAAAGATTTCCGTTATACTTATATAGAATTATAAGGTAGGTTTATAGTATTTATGTATAATAAAAGCAGTTGCAGATGTTATGTATTTTATTATCCCAAGAGACATGTTAGGTCACGAAACCATATACATGCATCTACAAGAACACCAGGTCTTTTACAAGGGTTTGTTATAGCATCTTTACGGTACCGGCCATACCTACACTATCCAGATTTCAAGAAAATAACACACACAGTTAAGAACACACGTGTACAACGTGACGAGCTGAGAGAGAACCGCAGCATAGTGTACAAGAAGAAAAGAAGAATACTGAAGAACCACTGCACACCTGCATTTTTACAATGAACAGTGGACACCTGAGATTTCAACATTCCGCGACTTCATCCTCTGGTTTCACGGTATTCTTGTTGTCTCTTCTTCGTGCTCGTAGCTCGAATCGAAGACTACTGCCATATGTGAGATCTGACCCGGTCTTTTTCGGTCCACTCTTTTCTCCTCTAGATAAAATATAAAGGATTTAATACATTGTTCTTGGAAGTCGTGAGATGCGAATGAAAAATGATTCTGTTAGTTTTTATCGCTTCTTAGAACTCGGTGAAATGTAAGGGGGAGTTTATTTTGATCAGTTCTGGAATTTAATCACTTTTTTAATTTTGTATATGTACAGGAGAAATTTGTGATTCTTCCTGTCATTATATACGGTACAATTCAAAAGGAGGCATTTAATTTATTTTCTCTGTTACCAGTCATTTGTAAGAGAAATGCTAAAAGGTCCCAACATCATTTTCTTGTAAAAATTTTCTACCCACCCTAACCCCTTTTGACCGCTTAACATGTTTAAACGGAAAGTGGAGTCGTGGAAACTTTTTTATTATTTCAACAACACACCACGAGGGCTTACAGCTTAAATACTATTGTACCGTGGGTGCCGACAAGGAGGAAAGAGGAAACTTGTTAATTCTGGACTTGAAGGTTTGGAGGTTCGGGGGAGAAGGAAAAACATGTGCCGGCAAGGAGTTCCAGAACTTGGAAGTCCTCGGGACAAAAGAATGGACATAACAAGATGTTCTATGACTGGTAACCTGGACAGTAAAAGGGTGCATTCGCTCTGTTCCCCTGGTAAATCTGTTGTGGGCAGCAGGTGGAGGAACTATGGAAGAAAGCTCATCTGAGCAGTGTCCGTGCAGATATCTATAAAAGAGGGAGAGGTCTCCAACGGCACGCCGGTGGGCAAGTGATGGCAGCCTTTGGGTGAGGGTAGGGTCACTGATGAAAAGTATAGCTCTCTTCTGAATGAAGTCCAGGATAGCGAGTGTAGAAGCGGCAGCAGCAGCCCAGATGTGGGAGCAGTATTCGAGGTTTGGTCTTATTTGTGAAGTATATAAGGTATAGAGATTAGCTGGTCAAAAGTATTTGCGAGCCCGGAAGAGGAAACCTAATTTCTTAGCAGCCGCTTCTGCAATTGATGTGACATGTTGGTTTCAATTGATATTTCGATCCACAGAAATGCCAACAAGTGAAAAGGACTAATTACTTTCAATAACTTGGTTGTTTATTGTGATGGGTCTACAGTTGAATTTTACAAGATTTCTACTTCCCCAGTCTAATATTTTTTGTAGATCCACGGAGATAGAACCCTCCATGAGTCTGTGATCCTTATCTAATTGGACTAAAGAGACAGGCTTAGAATATTGTATATTTGAGTGGAGGGTGCTGTCGTCCGCACAACTGTGAACTGGGTTGGATGTGCTAGAGAGGAGGTCATTGATGTGGAGAAGAAACAAAGTAGGGGCTAAAGCTGAACCTTGAGGAACTCCTGCATTAATTGGATACAGTTTAGAGGAATGGCCATCCACGACAACAGAAATGCTTCGGTTGGAGAGGAAATTTGCTGTCCACGTACAGAGTTTGGTGGTAGGCCATAGGCCGGTGGTTTATTAAGCAGCGCTGCGTGCCAGACATGGTCGAATGCTTTGGGTATGCCTAGAGCGACAATCTGGGATTCACCGTATAGTTCCATGGACTTGTTCCAAGAATGGGTGACAAAGGAAAGGAGGTCGGCTGTTGATCTGCGTTGACGGAACCCACACTACCTGTCGTGGATTAGACTGCGTTTTTCAAGAAATTTTAGTAATTCGGTGTTTATATACTTTTTCATCACTTTAAAGACGACTGAAAGGAGAGAAATAGGCCTGTAGTTGCTACGAGGCGCTTTGGATCCTTTCTTGGGGACGGGTTATACTTGAGCAGTTTTCCAGTTACTAGGGAATATGCCTCTATTGTAGGATGTCTGAAACAGACGAGTTAGGACAGGAGAAAGTTCTGGTGCGCATTTTTTGAGAACATTTGCTGGGATCTCGTCAAGGCCAGAGGCTTTCCTGGTATCAATAGGAAAAGAGCTTCTTTCGTACTGAGCAACCAGCAACAGTGGCTATTATTTGACGTGTATTTGTTTTTCGCCAAAGTGTTTTTATACAAACTTTTAGTGAATTTTCATAGAGAAAATGATAAGTTCCCGACTTTTAAATCGTGATATAAATTCTTCAGATGAGCTTGAACTAGGACCCCTAGAACCCACATCCGGAGCCAGTTTGAACTTTTATATGTTTATACAGGATGATTCATTTAACTGATTCTTTAGATGTTTATCGGGAAATAGAAGATACATCAATCTGAATTTTTGGTAGCAGCTGTAATATGATGCGATCTATTTTTGTGTAATATTTTCGATGCGCTATAACCTCCGGTTGAACCACAAGTGACATTAAATTTTTTAAGTGGAACCCTATAAATGTTATTGAATTATTAAATTCTACGTAAAATTCTGAAGCTATTGAATTTTGAATCATTTTCCTATTTTTAATTGTTTTTGAGAGATTTATTTTTTTCAAAAAATTTTGACAGATGGTGTGACTAACTGAAATGTCATTATTACCAATAATTGTAACGTTGAAAAGTTTATTCTTGACAAATAGATTAACAAAGGATTGTCCTATCAGGAGCCATTAATAGTATTCTAAAATGTTATACAGGATGTCTGGTATTTCCGTTCAATATTTTGACACTTTAAATGCCAATAACTGTCTTATTTCAAATCGAATGACCATAATATTTTCACACCAATCGACGTGAAATTGTATTACCTATTGATATGGCATAGTATACTCTATAGCTAAAATGAATATTTACATTCAATTTCTGAATATTTTTCCGCATAACATTTACATCACAAAAATAATCAATATGAAATTTAAAAAAATATGAAAAATAAGACTAAAATAGCTGTTCAAAATTGTTCACGACATATAGTACTTCTTCGGACACCTTCAGTCGTTGATCTTTGTATTTATTCTTGCGACAATTGTGAACGAGCTAATCGTACTGTCTGCTCAAGCGATTCCCTGAATAACATGGTGTTTGGTACACTTTACTCTCTATATAACACCCCAGAGATAGAACTCGATAGGTGTTAGGTCAGGTGATGTTGGATGCCATTCCCATGGTCTACCTCTCCGAATCCATCTGTGATCGAACAACAGCCTCAATTTTTCGGTTATAATTTTAGCACAATGTGCCGGAGCACCATCCAATTGGTACCAACAGGCAAATCTCTTGTGCAGGGGCAGTTCATTAGAAAAAACGCTTACTTTTGAATCCAGTATGTCTAGATATTTTTCCGAAGACAAGTTTTCGTTGTAAATACAGAATGGTAATTTATTGTTCATTAATAATAAAAAAACGTCAAACTAAATTTATCTTGATGATTAGTTTCCCGAAATAGATGTTTCACCAACAGTGATTGTTTCTGAAATTGACTATGTCATCCCTTGAAAATTTGGCTTTGTCTCTCCAAATAATTCTTTCAAGAAAAGAGTTATCATCATCAAGTCTGTCCATTACCTGCGTACAAAACTGTTCTCTTCTTTGGAAATGCTCATCTACAAGGGCTTGCACATTTTGAAATTTTGTAATTATGCATACGGGCTTTGTTAAGTATCCGCTGGACTGATGTATATGAAATTCCACTTGCAGCTTCTCCTCCTCTGATATACCCTTGAGGATCTGCATTGAAATACCACAAAACGTTAATTTTCCCCAAAAAGGAATCCCTTGAGCAGAAAGTACGACTAACCTTTTCATAATTGTCGCACGAAGAAATTAAAAGGTCAGCTACAGAAGGTGTCCGAAGAAGAATTATTATGTGCCGTGAATAACATAAGCGACATTTTGAACAGTTACTTTACCTTCATTTGTCAATCCATTTTTTTTAGTTTCATATTGTTTATTTTTGAGATGTAGTTGTTTTGCGTAAAAATGTTCAGAAATTGAACCTAAATATTTATTTTAGCTATAGGGTATGCTACAATATGTCAATAAAGAATAAAATTCTACGTCGTGGTGTGAAAATATAATGGTCATTCAATTTGAAACAAGTACCAATATATATATATATATATATATATATATATATATATATATATATATATATATATATATATAGATATATATATATATATATATATACATATATATATACATATATATATACTATATATATATATATATATATATATATATATATATATATATATATATATATATATATATATATATATATATATATATATATATATATATATATATAATAGTGTGGTTGAACGCCGGCGTGCTTGGGTGGAGATGGAGCTGCATGGACGCTTTGCCGTATGTTTAATGGCACCTCACGTTGACCTCCGCGCATCAACGGAATGGTTAAGAACGGCAGGCTTGTTTGCTGAAACAGGCGGATCTCTATGCGCGATACAAGATCAGGTTATTAGCAAGCGCGTGTACCAGCGGCACACCATGAAACAGGATGTCAGCGACCTGTGTAGACTCTGTCAAAAAAAAAGCCGGAAACAATTCAGCATGTGACAGGGGCTTGGAATTCTCTGTCCCAGTCAGATTACAAGAAACGCCATGACAACGTGGCCCAGGTCGTCCATCAGGTCTTGGTAAAACATTACGGGCTTATCGCGAAAACCACTTAAGATAAATGCAAGCCTGAAGGTGTAGTTCAAAGGGGTTAGGTCAGGCTGTTGTGGAGCCTCCCGGTCGTTACCGACAGAGCTGTTGAAAGCGACAGGCATGTCATCTTGCTTATTGACCAGGGAAACCGGAAGGTTTACATTGTGGACATTGCGGTGCCGCTCGACGTCAATCTCGTATCGAAGATATGAAAGAAGCTACAAAAGTACCAACCACTCGCAGTTGGTCGATTTGTAGAAACTGAGGGCTTGTAACACCAGACCGGCAGAAACTTAACATTCTTCCACTTACCACCGCTCATTTAATAACAATAATGGTAATAATAATAATAATAATAATAATAATAATAATAATAACAGCAGCGATCCTTGGGACATCCTACATCGTTAGGAAAGTCCTATCCCGGTAACCATACGAAAATGAAATGTTATGTTTACCGCTATAGTCTCCGGGTGGACAAGGATGAACGTGATGAAAATCTCTTGTTCTGTGAAGGACCGAGTGCGCAATGAGGGAAAAGAAAAGAACAAAAGAATAATAATAATAATGAGCAAAGCAGGTGGCGCGAGCACATCTTAACAGCAAGAACCTGACTAAAGCTCTTAATACATATGCATTTTCCGCACTTAGCCATTTATTTGGGATGGTAAACTGGAGCAAAATGAACATATAAAATCTACAAGGGAAGATGCGAAACACTCCTAACAAGATCCTAAAATCAGCACCCCTGTAGTGCGATCGAGCGAGTAACCCTACCTAGACAACAAGGTGGAAGCGGAGTGTTGAATATTGGTAAACAGTTAGATCAGCAGATATTGAACCTACGTACATATTTACATCAGTGGGCGATTTCTGAACTACATCGTGCCATATGCCAGGCAGATGCAATACAGATACAATTAAAAGAAAGTTAAATACAAAGTCACAATCGGACTGACCAGGACAAGCTGCAATCTTGGATGCAGAAACATCTCCATGGGTGACATCTGAATAAGACCTCACAGGCATATGTCGACAAATTGGCGTCGAACTACTGGTTGGTGTCCGGATAGATGTTTCCAGAGATAGAGGGGTTTTTGCTGGCCATACAAGATCAGGTCATTTCAACAAGAATCTACCTGGAGTATATAGTTAGAGATAATTCGGTCCAAGATGACAAATGTAGATCAGGGTGTCAGTCACCATACACTATCTAGCACGTCACCGGTGAATGTCAAGCGTTTGCTGCAACAGAGTATAAAGAGAGACACGACGCAGTTGCTAACATACTTCATCAGGAACTCACTCTGAAACTGGGACTTTTAAATCTTAGTAAGGTGTCCTGATATAATAATAATGCATAAGTCCTGCAAGCAAGTGACGCTGACTGATGTGGACATCCCGAATACTAATAATCTAGAGATAAAGCACAGCGAAAAGATCATTAACTACAGGGTCCTCGAGATACAAGTAAAGAGACAATGGAGGGCAGATCGTGTCCGAGTGATTTCAATAGTCATATCGTCAACTGGTGTGGTTCCTAAGAATCTTCGAGAGAACATTAAGAGACTGGGACTTGGAGAGTACCTTTATAAGGTTATGCTTCCAGTAATACTATGTGTTGGTTGCATAGTCTTTTAATAGGTCTGTCAAACTAAGATTGTTTTGTAATCTATTTAATTATGTGGTAGCATCAGGTTTACAAAAGATTGTCTACTAATTTGATTGAGAAAACGTTGACAAGGCCGTTTTATTAAGATTTTAGTAGGTTTGTCTACGTAGCTAATTATGTTACACGGTGTGTAAAACTTAGCTGTTGTGATGCTAATGGTAAGAGATGATGCCATGACTCTAGCTTACCACTTAGAAAAGTTTTTTTTTCTTTTCTGTGATAATTGTGTTAACTGTTGACACATTACTCAAATTTAGTTGAACTTGGTTCAACTAAATTCCTCTACATCTGTCTTAATATAGAATTAATGACGTTCACCTGGAAACAATAGTTCTATATACTACCTTGGTAAAGTTAAATCGTGATATTTCATCAACGTACATACGTATTTACAGTAACCTATGAACTTTAACCTGAATAGTTCCAACAATTTCTTATCTTTATCTGCTTTTTTTACTAAATTACAGAATACTTACCGTCACGATATTACCAGATTTATTTATTCGTTTGGGAAAACAAACATCTACTTGCTATGCAGATATTGTTGCGAAGTAACATTTGTAACATTTAAAAATACAGAAACTAAAGTAGAAAAAGTCTGGACGCAGCAAGTGCGTTATGTTAGCGAATTTTCGTAAAAATGCTTTTAATGGCAAATATGTCTTGTTTTTAAAAAAAGGATATTTGGTTGGCAGTATAACCTATAGATTAGTAACAATCTACGGTATTTCATTAAAATAGCTTTGTTGTTTTAAAAAGTATAAACATTTTCCGAAAATAAACCTTAAAAGTTCCAGAAAAAAATTGGTCTGATTTTCCTGGCCAACGGACCTCTTTAAGCTGTTTACACACCTGCAAGGATATAATTATTCAGAGACAGCTTTAGGACCAAAATTGAAGAAAAAATGTGAAAATTTGCAAAAATTTCTTTTACAGAAAATCGCCATTTTTTTACAGAAATTGCCTTCAGTAATGTTATACTAAATTACATTTTTCACAAAAATTCGATAACTTTTCTTTTACAATAACTTACTAAACATTTATTATTAATTACCAACATATCACAAAAATCTTACAAAAATAAATTCCAGAGAAACACCAAAAACATTTCTGCGAAAACTTTTACAATTCAGCCACTATTTGAGCGTGTTTATATACGGCAGCTGGATTTTATCGACGAGTAATACAAACAAAAAACTCTCTGAATGCGTCATTTTCATGGGCCTCCGCTATCTATTGATAAAAGCGTCGTTTCACAATTTTTGATATGTGTTTGAAACATGTGCAAAAAACGTGAAAGGTTGCAAAGTAATTGAAATAACTCAAAAACGATGAACGATATCAATATTGTTTTTTTACAAACATGTATTATAATTCTCAGAAAAACACAAAAATGCAATAAAATACGTGGGTGTTCTATTAAAAAAAGAAAGTGTGTATCACCAACGACTTATGGTCCACCCTGTGATTGTCAAAATAACTTTTCAAAGCTGCAGCTCGAGATAGCCTATAATTAACGTACATTATTAATTGTTTCAGTGTGACGAGCATATTTTTAGTTACTTTTAGTTGATATTTTTCACAATTTAAATTACCTTAAGTAATAATTTCAATTTTAACATCAAATGCCTTTACATGTTTTTGAAAAATTAATTAATATCAATTAGTTAATTAATAATCAATTTTTCCATTGCTACTGAGACAAAAATGATAAAATGACTGTATTATCTTTATTTAGAAACAAATTTTAAATGTCAAAAAAGCCTTGTATGTAGATTTCAAAATGCTACTTAACATAGAAAAATCCAGTATGGCATCTATAAGCAAAAAATTGGACTATTGTATGTTGCAAAATATGTTCGCTGTATACATTTTGATAAACATGCTAGGACCTCCCAGTATCAATTTTTAATTTAATGGGGTATTTCAATGAATAAAAAGTCTGGACGCAGCAAGTGCGTTATGGTAGTGAATTTTGTTAAAAATGTGTTTAATAACAAATATCTCTTTTTTTAAAGCAGGCATGAAAATTGGTTACCAGTATAACCTATATAGGAGAAACAATGTACTATATATCATCAAAATGACTTTATTGTTTGAAAACGTAAAATCTTCCCGAAAAAACTGGTTCCTACCATAACGCACTTGCTAAGTCTAGTAAACATTGAAAGCGGTTGCAGAAAAGAACAAGCACTTGTGACGCCACGGGTAAAGTCTACGGCTGTATTAAGTATGGAACGGTTTCACTAAGTTAGTGTGTGTGTGTGTGTGTTTTGTTTCTTTAACGTCGGCCTATTTCCGCGACTATGGCCAATCACCGACGCCAGGGAGCAGTTTCACCTCACTATCCTGGAAATTTTGCCGAACCCCTGTCTTTCTGTAAGGAGGGTAGGGATCTTTAACGTGCCCAACATCGCATGGACACGGGACCGACGGCTTTACGCCCCCTCCGAAGGGCGGAACGTGCAGACATTCAACTTGCTCAAATACAATGCCAGAACCTCGGTTGATGTTAATTTTACAGTTTGTACTGAAAAAGTGAAAGGAGTACGCCGGGATCGAACCCAGTACCCTTCGGTTCAAAGGCACACGTTCTTACCTCTGAACCACCGAGGTTCTAACTAAGTTAGTGCAATAACAAACAACCAGATATGCCATTTAAATTGAATTCAATCTTAAAAGTTTTCATCTCGTCCTAATTGAATTTGTCATACAAAAACTCGCTAAAAAGTTTATCGGAATTACACAATCTGATCAGATAACGATCAAATGAAATAAGACTAAAAAAAATAATGAAAAAGTGAAGTTAGAACGCGTGTTATAGGAGTCGATCCACACTGATTCCTTTACCTCTCGGCCATTGCCGACATGACAGTTATGTGTTCTAACAGTTATATACTCTAGTATATAAATTTTCTGACGCACATCTAGAAGCTTGTTAGTCATTTAGAGCCGTATTTTTAACTCACAAAGCGCTAATGTGTACTAAATTACGACTACCATAATTATCAATTTTGACGTTTCAACTTTTTTTTAATCAGAGGCTTGTAATTTCTTTGTCTTTTAACCTAGAGATCTGAATTTTGATACAAAGGATACACTTTATGACAGAAACGAGCACAGCAAACTTGGTTACCATAGCGTTTTAATTTTAGGAGATATAATTTTTTTCGAAAGAAAACCCAACATTTTCCCCGAAAACCTTGTCCGATTTTCCTGGCTAACGAACTTACCCAAGCCATTTACAAAAGAAAGGTACTCCCCAAATTTGATCAAAATCTGCCTATTATTTTTTGAGTTATCAGTGTGATACATATACATACACACACACTCATATATATATATATATATATATATATATATATATATATATATATATATATATATATATTATAGGGTGGCGCATTGAAAACGAAACAGACCGATTTGCGTCCAGAGAATATTTTTTTTAAGAAACGCTGAAACACGTCAATTTTAATATTCAGGGGGACATGTGTTGACATAAAACTCAACTTTGTCACATCAACCCTTTAAGGGTGGTGATACAAACCCTTATATTTTAAATAGGGAACATGGTTCGAGTGTTACATCATTTGAAAACTCTTTCTTTTCTGAATACAGAACACTAATTTTTTTGGAAGTTTTATCAACTCGTTTAAAAATTATTCACAGTTGAAGATGCAAAAACGCATTTCACTCATTTCGATAAGAAATGTGCTGATAGTCAATGTTTTGTTGGTTTGTAAACAAAAAATTGTCTATCAGAACATTTCTTATCGGAATGAGAGAAATGCGGTTTATTATTTCAGTTTATCGGTCGGTTTGATGGTTGATAGTACTACCGAAAATTAATTTCACAATGGTGTATTCTGTAGAAGAAAGAGTTGAAATCATTGCTATTTTTTCAAAGACGACGACTGTGCCAACCGTACCGCAAATTTGTTTAATGAACGACATCCGAACAGACATGTTAACAGAGAATACATTTTGGAGTTAGTTGCAAAGTTTCGACAAAGTGGTTCAGTAGCCAACAAAAAAACGGGATCCTGAACGTAAATTTCCGGTTAGAAATGAGACTACTGAGATTGAAGTTTTAGGACAAATTGCTGCAGACCCAACTTTGAGCACGAGAACATTGGCCACTGTTTCAAACATCAAAAGAAGAACTATTCAGCGAATATTGAAGGATCATAAATTTCACCCGTATAAAATTCATCTTGTATAACAACTGAATGAAGATAATTTTGATCGGCGGCTGGAGTTTTGTGAGTTATGACTGCCCGAATAGACGATAACGGGAACTTTCTGTTCAATATCTGTTTTTCAGACGAGTGTACGTTTTTATTAAACTCTACAGCCAATCTTCATAATTGTCGTTATTGGGCAGATAATAATTCAAGAAATTTTCATGAAGTCCACACTCAAACTCCACAGAAATTGAATGTCTGGACTGGCATTTTTGAAGACCGTTTAATCGGACCAAGTTTTTTTACTTTTTTTTAACGAAAAATTGACTAATTATTGCATTTATTATCACAATGAATGAAATACCTTCTTGCAACTCCAACTGTGAATAATTTTTAAACGAACTGATAAACCTCCCAAAAAAATTTATGTACTGAATTCAGAAAAGAAAGAGCTTTCAAATGATGTAACACTTGACCCATGTTCCCTATTTAAAATATAAGGGTTGTTATCACCACCCTTAAGGGGTTGGTGTGACAAAGTTGAGTTTTATGTCAAAACATGTCCCCCTTAATATTGAATTTGACGTATTTCAGCGTTTCTTAAAAAAAAATTCTCTGGATGCAAATCGGTCTGTTTCTTTTTCAATGCGCCACCCTGTATATATATATATATATATATATATATATATATATATATATATATATATATATATATATATATATATATATATATATATATATATAAACATATAGGAATTGAAACCCACCCTGGATATGGGTTTTAGGGGTCCTAGTTTGCTGAAGAAATTTTTTCAAAATTCAAAAGTCGGGATCTCCTCATCAGTGAATTCTTTTAAAGAAAATTCACTAAAAATTAATGGCGAATTAAATAAAATATATTTTCAGTTTTTTTCAGGATATTCCCGGAACGCCTGTGAATATAGTATTTCTTAAAAAAGACATTGAAAAGTCGCTAGTGCAACCTTTTCGTAATTTAACTGACGTGTATTTTTCTAGTCTTAAATATCCATATAGTGTACGAATTTAAGTGGGACATTCTGTATATAACCATAATTTTGGAATTTACACATAATACGGTTCCTGAAATTACTTTACGAGAGCCAAAATAGCAGATTCTCTATTCTTTGTGATACAAAAATCGTAAATTGATGACAGCTTTTAAAATCTTCATGTATCCTTCGCACTCCTTCATCTCACGTAACAATTGCTATTACATGGTTTCGATAACAGAAAGACTGTGCTAAACAAAACCCGGAGATAAGGTATAGGTGGTTGATCAAAGTCCAGTAGATCAGTGAGAGAGTGAGGAGAGCAAGAGAGTGACCGTGGGTGGCGGTTCACACGTGGGAAACTGCGACTCCGCCGATCTCCAGGTCGGCCACTGGCTGCACCTGAGTATGCAAGAAGCCGACAACCCGGCGCCGCTCCAAGCTCTCACACGACCTTCGCTCTTCTATAGCTCTAGCTTCGCTCTCTTTACTATATCATCTCTCCCGTACAAGAAGAACAAGATGACGAGCTTTAGTTACGCTTCTAACCGTCAAAAATTATAGGCCGTTTGTCCGATGGCGTTGACCAATGATCGAGTAATTAATTAGTTATACTAACGATTCATTGATCGTGTATTTATTCATGTTGTTCAGGTTTCCTTACGTCGAATAAACAGGTACAAATGGCCCAGAAGATGATATAGAATATAAAAGCGATAAAACATCTAAATTTTGTTTATGTCTGATATTGCAATATATTCTTATAGTAATATAATAGTAATTTAGTTTTATTGACGGAGTAGCTATTTACATTTTATGTACAATATAATTATAACCGTAGACCGGTTTCGCTCTAATTAGCGCTCGTCAGTACGGCATACTAATTACAGCGAGAACACACCTATAAAGTAATACGCCTATAGTAGCCAGCCTCCTAGAACATTGTGAGATGTACGACAGGGTCGCCATCTCGGTGCGGAACCAGGTAGTATGTTGTCACGACAGCTCCAAATAACACAAAATGTTGTAAAATAGAGACCTCATCATAATTAGAACCGCAGACCGGTTTCGCTCTAATTAGATCTCACCAGTAGGGTATACTAATAACAGCGAGAACACACATATAAAGTAATACAACTATGGTAGCCAGCCTCCTAGAACATTGTGAGATGTACGACAGGGTCGCCATCTCGGTGCGGAACGAGGTAGTATGTTGTCACGACAGCTGGTTTACAATGTACTAGGAGGCTGGCTACCATATCCGTATCACTTAATAGGTGTGTTCTCGCTGTAATTAGTATACCGTACTGACGAGCTCTAATTAGAGAGAAACCGGTCTGCGGTTCTAATTATGGTGAGAATACATCTAGCCTTACACAGATCGTCCCTATATTAGGGAAGAAATGGGCCAGCGCTGACAATTTACAAAATTGTTGGTTGATTGTAAATAGTCTCTATTTTATCACACTGTGTGTTATTTGGAGCTGTCGTTACAACATACTACCTGGTTCCGGACCGAGATGGCGACCCTGTCGTACATCTCACAATCTTCTAACATATATACTGATTTTCCAAAAAATCTAAACACCCAGTAAGAGTCGACTAACTGCAATCAAATTTTCTATACTACTCTGTTTTGTCTCTGATATGAAATGATAACAACATGGAGAAAAATATTTAACAGATGTACACTTTATTAATTTTGTTTTATCAAAACTTTGTTTTTAACTGAAAAACATTAAACTTTGTAGATAGTATGACCTTCATAGTAGAAAACTATGTGGTAAAAGTAATCAAAACATCATTATTATTTTCGAAAATACAAAATATGGATATGCGATCAATAAATCGTAGCTCGTGCATTATTTAGGAAATTTTATTAAACACCTAAAGTCGTGGTTTCCTCATGGGCAAATTTTTTCTAACAAAATTAGGTAAAATAATTTTCTACAAAAATTATGTAAAAAGAAATAGTATAAACGCTATTTTGACAAGCTAACTGTCACTAATTTGCTTATGACAGACGCCTAGTATGCCGTAAATAACTATTACGAAGCATGTGTTGTTAATATATATATATATATATATATATATATATATATATATATATATATATATATATATATATATATATATATGTTTGTTAAGAGAAAGATACAAGAGCTTACTATTTTCTAATTAAAAGTTTGCTAGTGACACTATTTTCAAAACTTAAAGAGGGGTACCGCAAACAGCGCCTTTTATCGCCTAGAAGCAAATTGGGAATGCATTATTTATATCACTATGAAGAACTCATCTATATCAATTTTCAAGAGAATATGTTAAATACTTCTCTAGATATTAAAGAAAATCGAAATTTAATTTCACATTTGAACATGATGTATCTCTTTCAGTACCCAGCATTCAGATGATTAATACCAGAACTTTTGCTCGGTGTTAAAAAGGACATAAATATATAGCTAGAAAAGTTGTACGAAGTGACTTATAGTAAAAAACAAAGTGAGTTAGAATCACGTGATCACGTTAAAATGCCATTCAAACATCAGTCTAAATGACATGACTAGGCATATTTGCAGAATAATGTATTAATAATGTTTATTATTTATTGTAAATATAATTTACAGAAGGCGGTAAAGATGATGACATACCTATATATAATGGAAGCCGTCTCCATAAAAAGTAAAAAAGTTGACTTATATTCTGCACGTAACCAAGATTTATTATTTACTGGTTCCTATAATTTAAATCCCACGTTTTTTCTAGGAAGCTACATTTTTTATAATTTGTAATTAACATCTATTCCAAATTCACAGACACTGATTGTGTTGACATGATATACACTCTGCTAAAATTAAATTCAGAAAACTACATAATTATATCCTATTTTGTCGCTCGCAAACACTGCTTATTTTACATGAAATAAAGTTTGAAAACATATTCTTTTGATTTGGATATACATGGTACATAACAATGTATTTTAATTTAACCAATTTTATAGGCATTATTGAAATTATATACTTCATACTATCTAAATATAATAATTATTTACCTAATTTAATATCAGCACGCCGTCATTTTGATAGAGAAAATCAAAGGCATAATAGTACCAGGGTACAAACCAAATCGGTTAGGGCGTTTTAAAAGGCGGGGTTGTTGAAAATACAGGTGGTCTTGGGCGGTGACTGTATTCACCCCTCTAATAATAAGCCGTTTAGTTTTCATAAGTACCGAACCTATACAAGTGAAACTACTAATTTTAGACCATTTACCACGTAAAAAATGACACTGATTTATTGAATTAGTTCCTTGACTTTTTTCTACCAAATAATTCACGCTGCTGTTAAAGCAAACAAAAAATAAATCGGTATTATTTATTATACAATGTGTAATATTATATATTCAAATCTGCGTACGTGTTTTATTATAATTAATCATTTAGGCTAATAAATTAATAGTTATTATTAAACGGTTGAAAGGTTATATAATATTCATGTCTACACACAATTAACAATGTGGTTATCACAATTTATTAAAAGGCTACTTTAATATCTATTTCTTTCCTTTAAAAGAACAAGCAAAAGTAGTATTAATGTATGCATGTATTTTGTTTCGTTGACATCTGCTTATTTATGCGACTATGGTCAATAAGCGAGGCCGGGAAGCATTTTTATACGTCATCGCCCCGAAAATTTTGCAGAACCCCTTCCTGTAAGGAGGGTAGGTAGAAATCTTTAAAATCGCATAGTACACGGAACCAACTGCTTTACGCACCTTCCGAAAAACAATAAGTGCTGACAGCTTGGTCAAATTCAAGTTCACAACCTCGGTGGACGGTAATTTTACAGTATGTATTGGAAAAAAGAAATGAGCCAACATTCCTATTGCAATTCGACCCCATAACACTCGGCTTTTTAGACACACTGTTTACCAGCAAAAACAATAATTATCTAAATCAGTTATATTTATATAATTCTCGATTTTGCCATGTTTCCTAAAATAAATATCTTAAATATAAGTCATAGGACAAGCATTAATTGTGATGAAGCATTAAAAATTCGAATGCTGGACGATACAACCATTGTGGGATATGCCGATGACCTAGCTCCGATAGTGTGTGCGAGTAAAGAAGACATTGAAGACCAAATAGAGTGGGCGATGGAAATAATCGAAGTTTTGATTCATAAGAAGCAACTCCAACTAGCACCACAGAAGACCGAAGTGGTAATACTGATAGACTGAAAAAGCCCAAAAACCTTACAGCTAGAGCTGGAAACACGAAAATTCAATGAAAGAGAAGCCTAACATATATTGGTTTGCAAATTGGACATAATATGAATGTGAGTTTTCATGTGAAGAGTGTTCCTGAGAAAGCAGAGAAAACTGCAGCTGACGTAAGCCGCTCCATGCCGAATGCCGGAGGTGCCAGAGCAGACAGAAGAAGGCTACTAAGCAGCGTTGTTAACTCCATTATATTGTATGGTTTAGAATATCAAGTGCTTACCGAACAGTCTTAATTAAGACAGCGCAGGTCATAGCAGGAGTAATTCCTGTACATTTATTTGTAGCGGAGCGGACACAAAATAGTAAAGATGAAAACAAGACGATCTATCAAAACAGAGGACGGGAATGGGCAATAAGCAAGTGGCAGCAGGAATGGCAAGAGGAAACAGTGACAGCACAGTGGACAAGGAAATGAATCCCGTAAGTAAGGCCCAGGGGTACTCGAAAACACAGAGAAGTAGGATACTACTTACCGCAGTTCCTGTCTGGGCACGGTAACTTCGGACCATATCTGGCAAGATTCCGGCTAGCGCACACTGATACCTGGAACCACTGTGGAGAACATGAACACCAGAGCACGCAGTTCTAAAATGATTCAGGTGGGATGAGACAAGAGAACGAGTTACAAATGTGATTGGGGAAGAATTGCTAGCAAAAAACATAGTCAAACATAAGATAGAGACATAAACAATATGGAAAATAATAAGTGTGGTTACGGAAATAATGAACAAGAGGGACCAGGAAAGAAAACAAAATAGCACAGCTGGTAGATAGGGAGAAGTTGACCTGACGAAATACCAAGAGGTAGTTCCAGGTCTGCTTTCGCAATGCGGGAGGTGGTTTTAGTTAGTAGGCATCCTCCAGAGACAATGAATCCAACGCAGCTCGGTAGATTGCCGACTGTCTTTTGAAGATATCGCCTTCCACTGAAAAGAAAAACTTCGGGACGCAGCAGTTGCGTTATGGTAGCGAATTTTCATTAAATGCTTCAAATTTGTATAACTCAATTTTCTATAAACCTAGAAAGTTGATTTTTCGTGGAGTAAGGTATTTACGAGGGCAACATACCAACCAAATTTGATCAAAATAACTTGGTTATTTGAGATACCAATTTTTTTTCCGGAAAATTAATTTGTTTTTAGAAAAACTGGTCCGATAGGGCTGGCGTAGCCTGCATGCTTCTATGGGGATGAAATATAACAATCAGGCCAAGGTATCCATGTAAACAAGATAGGGTCGTGTTACACATTATTGTTCAAAAAAATATGAACATTTTCCGAAAATAAATATAATTGTCCCGAAGCAACTGATCCGATTTTCTAGACAATGAACCTCAAGCGATTTACACAAAAACTACACTAGCTAAGATATAATTATTTACAAAAAGCTTTTTGACAAAAATTTTGAAAAAATACACAAAAATGTGCAAACAACTTCCACTTTCACGAAAATTAATTATTTTCTTACGAAAATCGGCTTAAATGCTTACAAAATTTATATAAAATTCTTTTTATGAAAATTAGCTAGGTAAAAATATTTTACACAATTTACGAAACAAATTACTTTTCAAGAAAATTCGAAAACAGATTTTCCATGTGAATTTGCAAACACCTTTTTTTACAATAATCTATTTAACAGTACTTGATACTCACTAACATTTCACAATAATTCGACAAAAATTGATTTCTGCGAAAACTGACTTATATATTTTACACGAAAATTTGCTGATAAAATACAAAAACTTAAATTACATAATCTGTAATTAAATTTGAAATAACATACGGGCTGCTCGATTTGAAAAACGAAATCATCCAAGCTATTAATGCAATAAAGGTTCTTGCCGAGTTTCATCAAAATCGGTTAATAACTTTTTGAGGTATCGTGTGGATACATACATACATACACACACACACACACACACACACATATATATATATATATATATATATATATATATATATATATATATATATATATATATATATATATATATATATATATATATATATATATATATATATATATATATATACAGGATGGGCCAAACTCGATGGCCTATTAGAAGTATTTAGAGCATCAAAAGAGATAGAGATCTGAAATTTGGGTTATTTTCGTAAGTGGTCGCGGTCTTTGTTTCGAAAATATTTTTAGCAATGCAGTGTTGCCACATCTACCCTAAATAGATACTAACTTTGTTTTTTCATATGAAACACCCTATATATTATGACATTTTCGGGTCCCCCAGAACATTTACAAAGTTTTTTATACAAGTTATTTCTCACCTATCTAGAGCCGTTATGGAGATAAAAAATAATATTTAGGAAATTTGGCAACTTTCATTCCTCAATGAAAAAACGATTATCACCGCAACCGACATAGCTAGGATTCTGCATTTATGGTTTCTGTTTGTCAATGGGTTAATATATGATGATATGCTGTGATAATTCAATTACCGCATACAGGGTGTTCACACAATGATGGACTTCTGATAGGACATTGAAAGGCAAGTATCTCGGAAATTTCAAATGGAACACCCTGTATTTTATAATGAAATAAGCAAGATTAATTCATTTCCATTCTAAAAGTGCTGGGCGATGTAGTACCTATTCTCAGCGGTTTTCGACTTATAAGCAAAAATAGAAAATATTGCCTTGCCTTGAATAGATTTGTTATAAACAGTAGGCGATGCTTCTAAATTGTCAAGATCGATTGTCAGAATTAAACTGTCAGTTTATAACTCTGTTCGTTATACATATTGTTAGTGATCTTTTATTGGAAATGGCAAATTCATATACAAATGAGCAAATTTTGGACTTGTTCTTCATGCATGGCCAGTGTAACAAGATTATTTCAAGGACATGCAGAAACTTCAACGAAAAGTATCCAGGCATTGTTCCGATGAATGGGAAGAAATTCAAGAGGTTACAAGCCAACTTTTTGAATAACGGTCACATGAGCAATCCAAGACTCCAAATGAAACCTGTTACAGGTAACGATGACAATATAATAATTGTCCTAGCATATTTTTCTGCATTTCCTCATGCATCACTTCATTCCGCCGAGAAAGACTTAGGAATATCCTATAAATCCATAGAAAGAATAATGCATAACTATGGAATGCATAATTATAAATTCATAAGATTTCAAGCCATTGAGCCAACTGATCCGGAAAAACGCGTAAATTTATGTGAAATGATGTTAATTCGTACTCAAGAAGATCCAAATTTTCTGAAGAAAATTATTTGGACGGACGAAAGCAAGTTTACTAGAGAAGGCATCTTCAATCGAAGAAATTCACATTACTGGGCAGCGGAAAATCCACACTTCGTTAAAGAGACAGGGTTTCAACATAAATTTGAGTTCAATGTCTTTTGCTTGATGATGAACGACCAAATAAAATTTTGCTTTTACGAAGAGAATTTAAATTCGGAAAAATATCTTCAGATATTACGGACCACAGTATCTGACTTCCTCGATGAATTAAATCTTGAGACTCTCCGAGATTGCTGGTATCAGCTAGATGGTTCTCCAGTCCATTGCACAAACCAAGTGACAAATGAACTTGTGGGAATGTTTGAAGATCGTTGGATACGTCGAGGAGGTCCTTGGGTTTGGCCACCGAGGTCACCAGATCTCACCCCACTGGATTTTTATCTTTGGGGTAGAATCAAACAAATTGTTTATCTGACGCCCATTAACACCAAGGAAGAACTCAAAAATAGAGTGTCGAGCGCATTACTATCTCTAGGGGGATGTGAGATAGAAGCAGCAACAACTCATGTCACAAGTCATAGAATGTTTGAGAGTTGAAGGAGGACGATTCAAGCAATTTAATTATTGATGTTCATTTCATTATTTATTTATTTGTGTTTGTTAATTTATTTGTTTGTATGTTTATTTTCGTCTTGTTATTTTATATGAGAATATGGCCAGCTGTCAATGGTGTGATTTTTTAGTGTTGAATAATGAATCAGATTTTAACATAGCAATTGGTTGAGGAACTAAAAATTAGTATTATTTAACACTTTACTTGCAATATTTTCTATTTTTGCTTATAAGTCGAAAACCGCTGAGAATAGGTACTACAGGGTGTTCCATTTGAAATTTCCGAGTTACTTGCCTGTCAATGTCCTATCAGAAGTCAATCATTGTGTGAACACCCTGTATGCGGTAATTGAATTATCACAGCATATCATCATATATTAACCCATTGACAAACAGAAACCATAAATACAGAATCCTAGCTATGTCGGTTGCGGTGATAATCGTTTTTTCATTGAGGAATGAAAGTTGCCAAATTTCCTAAATATTATTTTTTATCTCCATAACGGCTCTAGATAGGTGAGAAATAACTTGTATAAAAAACTTTGTAAATGTTCCGTGGGACCCGAAAATGTCATAATATATAGGATGTTTCATTTGAAAAAACAAAGTTAGTATCTATTTACGGTAGATGTGGCAACACTGCATTGTTAAAAATATTTTCGAAACAAAGACCGCGACCACTTACAAAAATAACCCAAATTTCAGATCTCTATCTCTTTTGATGCTCTAAATACTTCTAATAGGCCATCGAGTTTGGCCCATCCTGTATATATATATATATATATATATATATATATATATATATATATATATATATATATATATATATATATATATATATATATATATATATATATATATATATATATATATATATACTAATTTATTTATTTCTGACATATATTTTCAAGGTACAATACGAATAAGCTTAGGCTTGTGGCTGTATTAAATGTATAATTATAAAACATGGTATGAAAAATTTTTGCAAAGTTTCAACATCGATACCTCTCTATTTTTTAAATAAAAATTCTCTAATAAGAACAAAACAGAAGTGTCGCTACCTAAAAAAAGAGGTAACAGTAAACGATGGTCCCAGGAGGTCACCCATCCAAGCACTGACCATGCCCGACGTTGCTTAACTTCGGTGATCGCACCACCGGTTTTTTCAACGTGGTATCGCCGTTCGCTTGACATGTTTATTTATCAATTTTTAAGTTTCGATTTTAAATAAAGAATTAAATTATTTTCAAATTTTTCAATACTTACACAATTTTTTACAGTCCTGATTGCATGTACTGTTCCTGTGTGAAAAAATTAATTTAATAACATAACTTATTTTATCGGTTATGGTATTGGACAATTAATATTATCAGACAACTTTTTGTCTTCGGCAATGATTTAGTTCACAAGCTTTTTATATAAACTAAAATTATTAATCGAAAAACAACCTATTCTCTCATTAACCTAAAATAAAAACAATCACTTGGATTTTTATTTTATTTCATGTCGTCTGTCATTTTCCATAATTGCGGCCGAGATTACACGATTGTTGGTTCGGGTAGTATGTTTATGCCTGGCATATATTTAGCTTGGTTACCGTTGATGTATGGTTTATACATGTTGTATGAATCAATCTACGCGTGGCACTTAACTACCCTGTCTGTCAGGCTTTGGACTTTAACCACTAAGTCGTCTCAACGCATGTCTTTGGGATTTTATTTTTAATTAGGAAAAAACTCTAAATATTGTGTACCAAATTACGTAAAATTCGCAACATAGGTTTACTTGCACTATTTATAGCCACATGTAAAGTCTCATTCCAGTTACTCTGATACTTACAAAAATATAGCGTTTTCAAAAAGTTTTCCCCGATTTTCCACCAGAAAAACTTGAGCATAAATGCTGATTAACGAACTCGACCTCGGTTTTCGCCCAAACAAGATCTTTGCCAAGTTTGATGGAAATCAATTTAGTATTTTTTGAGCTATCGCTCATATCGCTTATATATATATATATATATATATATATATATATATATATATATATATATATATATATATATATATATATATATATAAATATATAAACATTTTAACGGACCTTCGTTTTGGGTTATAGCGACCCAAATTCACGCTCATCTGAAGAAAATTTTTCAAAAGCTTATCATTGTGACCTCTCTATTAGCGAATTTATCTTAATAAAAATTCGCTAAAAACCATGGAACCCGCTGCATAGCTACCCGTAAATAGGGGTATTGTTAACTTAAGTTCTGGCAGTAAGTTTATTGTTCCTAGCAATGGGCATATACGTATTTTGAGCTCAGTCGGTAAATAGTTTTGGAGGTAGTAGCAATAAACTGAAATATGTGAAGAGTAAATCATTGGGGTGCTTTCTTGTCATTCTTTGATAGCAGATGTGACTTGTGGGTAAGATCACTTCTGTAATTTCTATATCTATAGATATAGATCTATAGATCTATAGTTTTATGAAAAACTTTTGTCTATGAATAGTCAGTATAAATAACTAATTTTGGCCAGTACATTAATTTTCCCCGAAAAACAGTTTTCTACAATTACCAAGTTTTTCCTTTATAAACCAATAACTGCGATCTAATGGCCATAAGTTGCACCAATGCATATCATAAATATTATATGAAATTATTATGATAGCGTATAGAGTTCTCGTTTAAAATAAATAGGAGCATCTTAACGGTAACTTGTAGCTCTGAATATTGAATATTGATGATGTAAATTATTGGTATAAATGCAGAGAGTGGGTGAACCTGCATAGAGATGAGTTTCTCTTGGAAATCACTAGTTTCCGCATTCTACTAGGTAACCCATTTCGCGAAATTGCAGCATTAGTATACAAACTTGCTGTACTTTTCATAATAAATTATCTATACATATGTAAAATATTCATACATTTCCATTTATAATATTAAAAAGTATAATATTATAATATTAATTCATCGTTTCTCCAGGGAAAGTGTTGAAAATATGACAAAGCTTATTTTGTAAACAGAAAATACAATTTTCAAGACACTTATTACTTCACTTTATAGTGAAAAAAATTACTTACTAACTGTAATAAATGCCCCACTATTTGGGTGGCAGTATAATGAAAAAACTATGTGTTTATTGAACACTAAAATAATATAATATGACACAAATTATCTCAGGGCTTGGGTTTAGGCTCTTGCAGTTGGTGGGTTTTAAGAGCTACAAATAAAAATCAGGCATTATGAATAAAATTAGTTTATTTAAAAAGTTATTGACTCTATACAATGCAGTGAATTGAATTTAGTAAATTGGATGAAAGAAAAATATTACTCGATTACTTATAACACTGTAAAAATGAATTGTGGAGCACACTCTACAAAAGAAAAAGAAAGCCACAGATAAATAGTGTACTTAACTTTCAGCTTCAGGTTGAGGGGGCTCCTCCCTGGCGATGGTGTTGAAGGGGACTCCTTAATTATATTGTTGTTGAGGGCTGTTACTAATGATATTTCAGTCAGGGGGCTCCTTAATGATGTTGTATTCAGGGGGCTCCTTAGTGGTGTTGTATTCAGGGGGCTACTGACTTACGATGTTCCATTCAGGGGGCTCCTTCACTAACGATGGTGTTGTTGTTACGTACAAAATTTATCTGCGTCAATAATGGTAAATAAACTAACGTATATGAAACAAAATCTCACATGACTTCTTTACCATGCATTTAAAACAGTATTATAGCAGTTAATTACCGAACCAACGCAACCACAAACCACCGTTTAACGGTATAAAATTTATAATAAATAAAATAATCATCGAAAGTAAGTTTAGTATACATACATTAACAAGCAATCTACCATTATTATCAAGCAAAGAAATGTACGAGCAACTGGAAATAAGTCGGTATTTAAATATAAGACTTACCCATTTAGTTAGGCATGCTGTTTTCTGAGTAAAATTTAGCTGTAAGATTTCATCTCTTGGTTGACTTTAAACAGAAGAGAGCGTGGCATGCGATGCAAGCGTATATAAAGACTCTCTTATCGCAGACACGTTACAAAACTAGCTCAAATGCAGGCGTGTTCCAGTGAGGTGGGTGCGGCAGAGCAATCGACCGCCGAGTTTGACGTCACTGAAGGGACTTGGACGCTGACGTCACAAAAGGGGTTGATTCAGTAGTTTAAAAGTCAACGACGTTGACACGTGTGACGTCACGCTTATTAAATACACGCGACATGTTACAACTTTGAGAATATGAGAGATTTGTAATTATGATTTCTATGGATCCTGAAACCTATTGTGAGCACTAATAAGTACAGGTTGGCGAAATAGGATTTACCACGACATTATTTTAATTTTAGCGATGATCTCGCCAATTCGGTGCCTTAATCAGACTGACCATGCATTCGATAAAGTAGATCATAAGTATTTATGGTGGGCACTAGAACAATATATATTTCCATACGGATTTTTTACCAATATGTATATGAATTATTTTTCCTGCGTGCAAATCGACAGGCCGTGCAGCTTAAGAGAAGATACATATATATATATGTATTTATAATTTATATATATATATATATATATATATATATATATATATATATATATATATATATATATATATATATATATATATATAAATTCCTTTGATCTTAATACGAACCCAATTTTGGTATTTTTTAAGAAAGAAACATTTTTCAAACGCAACTCCAAAATTTCCCAGGAAAACTGGTCTGTTTTTCTGGCTAACGGATGAACTAAGCATTTACATAAGGAACACGCAGGGCAAGTTTCCTTTATATCAGTCGAATATTTTTTAGTGTTATCGTAGTGAAAAATCCATATGGAGGACGAAACCGGTCTGTGGCTCCTTTATATTTTAGGGGTCCTAGATTATGCTTATCTGATTGTTTAAAAGTCTCAGTCGTGATCTCATCATAAACCAATCTTTTTACGTGAATTTGTTAAGTAAGTATTTTCCACGAAAACTAGAAAAATAAAACTCACAAAAATGCGCTAAAAAATTATTTACAAAAATCGACAAAAAAATTCCACGAAAATTCGTTAAAAATAACACTTCTACAAAAATTGGCTAAAAACAATTTAGCTAAAAAAAAACAACAAAAATTCTTTGACGAAAATAAAAAACAAGTTTTTACACGAAAATGTATTAAAACATTATCTTTCAGGAATTCCGTTAAAAAAGAATTCTTTCAAGAAAAGTAGAAACAATTTTATCTTTCAAGAAGAGTCGTCAAAAAACTTGTTCTAAGAAAATGTGCTATTATTGGCTTTTAGGTCTCAGTCTCTACGTTTTTCCATATAGCCACCTAGTGACGGCTAGCGTTATAACTGCCTTCCGCAGTATTTTTTCAAGGTGGCCATTCCAGGTTAGCTTAGGCCCAATACGACCCCAAGATATTTTACCCGCTGGCCATCGGGATGTTTCTACAATATAGTGTGATAGTTCTGTGGTCCTTCCACTTCCTCCTCCTCGTAAATGGTATGATGGTGGATTCCTCGGGGCTCACCCCGAGCCCTTGGCTAACCGTCAACCTTTCCACCACTCTCAGTGATGTCTGCATGCGCTCCCACACTAACTGTGTAACCTTTCCTCGGACTATGATGACAATGTCGTCCGCATAGTCCTGTACCTCGTACCCTCTTCCCGAAACCTTCCTTAGCAGGCCGTCCACGACTAGGCATCAGAGCTGGGGAGACAAAACGCTTCCCTGCGGGCACCCAGCCGCGACCCCCGCCAGCAGTCACCCCCGCGAGTGAGGTCAGTGAGCATGGAACCGATCTACTTGCAAAAAGGCTCCTCTATTTCCCGTCCCTGACAGCTGCCAGATCCGATCCAAATGAGGTGTTGCTGAAGGCTCTCTCTATGTCTATGAAGGCCCCCAGCGCCACCTCCCTGTTCTCCAGCGTATTCTCCAGTTTCCGCACCAGTTAGTGCAGTGCTGTTTCTGTTGAGACTCCTGCTCTGTATGTGTATTGTCCGCATTGTAGGGGATATGTTTCCAGTACACCGTCCCTAATGTGCCGGTCGAGCAGTTCTTCCATTGTTTTGGCAAGGACATGAGACTTATTGGCCTCAGAGACTTTGCTTGGTCTGTTGGACGCCCAGGTTTAGGCATAAATACAACCCTGCCTAGTATCCATGCCCTCGGAATGTACCCCAGAGCCAGGTTGGGCTTAATAATGAGGTTAAGCGACGGCGCCAGTATGTCTATACGCTGCTGGAGCATGATGGGCATTATTCCATCAAATCCCGGGGATTTGAAGGGCTTGAAGACGTTAACAGCCAATCTGATTTTGCTCCAAGTAACTAATTATTTATCGACTGTCCAGTCTGTACGGCGCCTCTATTTCTGAGTGGGATTGCTTTATTATTTTGCAGCCGGTGAAGTGCGTGTATAGTAAAACTTCCATAGTTTACCCCCCCCCCCCGAGCTTGGAAAGCCTCCCGTAGATGTTTTAAACGAGCCTATGTTGGTCTGAATGCCCTTGGAAAGGATCTTGTGTAGTCGAGCACTCTCGGATGTGTTCTCCACTTCCTCGCAGTGCCTCTTCCACGAGTCCTTCCTGGCGTCCCTTAGTATTTTGTTATAGCTCGTTAGGGCATGTCTATACTCATACCATGCCCCCGAACTTTTGGCTGCGTTGAACAGCTTACGAACCTGCGTCACCCTTTGTCTGAGATCCTCGTTCCACCAAGGGACATTTCTGGTGAACGCCCTCAGTTTCAGGGGGGCAGTTGACGTTATGGGCCGAGGTGATTGCATCTGGCACCTGGACTGCCGTGATCTCGAGGTCTATCGAATTGTCTATGGTACTCGGTTGGTTTAAGACCAAATATTAATCTTAGGATACCTTTTTGTTGTATAAATATTCGGACAGACTGTACTGCATTACCCAGAAAACCACATGATATGACAGCACCGAATAAACAAGAGCTCAATAGACATTAATAAGGTTGCTAAGGTTTAGTCTGGGTTTCAACTACAGGATTTGCATAGAATGCTGAGCTCAAACTCTTAGACACGTAATCAATCTGAGCCTCGCATCGAAGACATTCGTCGATGTAAAGGCCAAGAAGTTTTGCAGGGGGCGAAAGCTAAATGGCATAACTTTCGACTTTTAAGACATTATCTCCTAAGAAATCAGTTTTTGAATAACTTGAATAGAAACTGTCTTTTCATAATTAATGATTTAGCCATTCACACAACACCAGCTAGGAATTTCAGTACATGCTCTATTCAGTCTAGCAGCTAATTTCTCACTTGTCAGCTGAAATGGCCACAGATGTGTCATCAGCATTTAAAATAGTGCAACAATAGCTAATATGCCAGTCATTAATAAAAATTAGAAACATCAGTGGGCCCAAAACTAATGCCTGAGGTACACCCAAATTAATTTTATACATATCTGAAGCAATCTTGTTTACCTCCACATATCTCTTTTTACTATACATGTACGATCGAAGCCAGTCCAGAATATTCCCACGCAACCCCGCAACAAAAAACTTAGCACGCGCCTTATCCAGATGAAGAGTATCAAACGCTTTCTACGGATCAAAGAAAAAAAGACGCTGCATACTTACTCTTATCGACTTCTGCGCTAATATATTTTAGAAATTCAAAGGCGGCACTTTTCGTCGACCTACCTGAACGAAACCCATGCTGGCTATCTGCAGAAATGTTGTACTTGTTGAGAAACCCCAAAATACGATTATAGATCACTCTTTCAATTACTTTTGTAATTAAAGTTAAAATTGTGATGGGTCTATAATTTCCAATTAGAAATGGGTCATCAGCTTTAAACAGCAAAATTACCTTGCCTATCTTTACTGCGTCTGGACATTGGCCCTGCATAACGGATACATTTATTATATAGGCCAATGGCTCAGCTATCTGTTTAGCAAGAGCCCTGATAACCTTAGTAGATACGATGACGGATCAATAAGTCCGTGACTTTTTGAATTTCTCGCCTCTTCACAGAAAGAGCGACACTGCACCTGTCAGCAAGCATCTGTCAGTTGACTCCTGTCAAAATTTGAAAAAGCGGCGTCATTTAATTTGTGTTAGATAGCCATTGAAAGCAGACAACCTCTCGAGTTATAACGAAAATGGAAAAAAGTGAGTTTCATGTGCTCATAACACATTATTTTTTGCGAAAAAAAAAAACCATAACTCAAACCAAGGCTAAGCTTTATAAATGCTATGGGGACTCTACACCATCAATTTCCATGGTAAAAAAGTGGTTTACTGAATTTCGTTGAGGCCGTACAAGCACAAATGACGCCGAACGTTCTGGACGCCCAGTTGAGGTCGCTACACCCGAAAGAATTGAAAAAATTCACGATATGGTGTTGGTCGATCCGAGATTGGAAGTGAGGGAGATTGTGGAGGCCATAGGCATATCACATGACTCAGTGGTTTCGATTTTGCATGTTCACTTGGGTATGAGAAAGCTATCCGCAAGATGGGTGCCGCGTTTGCTCACAATCGACCACAAACGCAAGCGTGTGACAACTTCGAAGGAGTATTTGGCGTTGTTCAACTGCAATAGGGACGAGTTTTTGCGTCGTTTCGTAACCGTGGACGAAACATGGATCCACCACAACACACCACAGACCAAGCAGCAGTCAAAACAGTGGGTTTCTCCGTGCGAAACGGCGCCGAAGAAGGCCAAGGAAAGAAAAATCAATGGCGAATATTATACCAACTTATTGGACAGATTCAATGACGATTTGAAGAAAAAACCACCGCATTTGACCAATAAAAAAGTTCTTTTACACCAAGACAATGCAAGGGTGCACACATGTGTAGTCTCCATGGCGAAATTGCATAAATTGGGCTACGAATTGCTCCCTCATCCGCCCTATTCTCCGGATTTAGCCACGAGTGACTATTTCTTGTTTTCAAACGTAAAAAAATGGCTCGGCGGAAAGAGATTTGACTCCAAAGATGAAATCATCTCACAAACAAATACCTATTTTAAGGACCTCGGCAAATCTTATTTTTTGGAAGGGATAAAAAATGGGAGAAACGTTGGACGAAATGTATAGAGCTCAAAGGAGACTATGTTGAGAAATAAAATGATTTTGTGTCAAAAAACCTGTGTTTCATTCAAAAAGTCACCCGCCCTCGTATACAGTCCACCCCAAAAAATATGCGAATGGTCTGACGACCGCAACCATATAACACGACAACACACACTACAGTCCACCCCGACCGAACGAGTACGTGTTAACCCTGATATTATAGTCTTTATTTCAGTAGCACTTACTGAAAGATAGTGATATGTTTTCAATTAATTGATTAATTCTCAGCCAAGTTTTATAATTCTGTTCTTTTTGCTTACTCATACCTCCCATAAAGCTTACAAAGATCATAAGTTCTAATTATTTACTTACAACACCACATACATTTTCATATCTGTATAACATCTTGACGTGAACAAATTAGCAGTACGCTTTTTTATGGGACCACCTGGTGAAACAAGGTTAGTCGTCATTGTAAAGTTAAAAACAAATGTAAAGAACCTCGCAAAACCAAGAACAAGGATGCATGACCTCCACAGTTTTGACTAATGTTCGTAATTGTTTGAAATAAAAGATCACTACGATATAGCATTATAATGTCCGTATGCATTAGCTTTAGTGTCATTATTCTTTTTATTGTTATTTAATTTTTGACTCAATGATTGTTGCCGATGGAAAAAAGTTTACTGTTATTATACATTTAAAATTTTTAAGGTTGCGTTCTATCACTAAATTTTAATATCTCGTCTACTTAAAGGCATTGAAGTATCACTTTAGTATAGGAAAACGCAGCCTCCTTAAATTATATTTATCTCAATAAATAGTAGATCTACGGGAACAATTTAAAAAGCTGCATAATCCAGATAAACCGTAAATGTTGTGCATGTTCGCAAATAAAAGACATTGTTTTGTGTTGTTAGTTATAATTTATTGAAATTCAGTTAAATATTCCAATGATTCAGATAAGATTATACGAACATGTTCCAAAAGAGATGACTTCACTCTCCATTACCTGCAGGAACATGTAAAGATTTGATTTTAAAAAATCCAACTATGTAACTCTTACATTTTTTTTAATTACGTTTTTATTAAATGTGCAATAATAAGTAGTTGCCTCAGACAAATTCACTAAAATTGTAACTGTAATTTCCCTGCGCTGGGGGATGAAAACTTTAACAATTGTAGTACAGGTGGCGACAGCATCGGATACAAATAATTGACTTATGTTTAATACCTTAAAAATAAGCAGTGTTGTCAGTATAAAAGCTTCAACTCGACCATACAAAAATACAAAGGGCCAGATTATAAATCCATTTCTTGTTCTTATCGAGTGCGTTTCTGCTGTATTCTGTAGTGTTAGCGAATTTTCATTAAGGAAAGTTCGCTAATAGAGAGGTCACTATGAAAAGCTTTTGAAAACATTTCTTCAGATGAGCGCAAATTTGAGTCCCTAGAACCCAAAACCGAAGCACGTTATGTTTATATATATATATATATATATATATATATATATATATATATATATATATATATATATATATATATATATATATATATATATATATATATATATATATATGTGTGTGTGTGTGTGTGTGTGTGTGTGTGTCCGAGCGATAACTTGAAAAATACTCAACTGATTTGAACGAAACTTGGCACATATCTTCATTGTATTAAGACCGCGGACAAGTTCGTATATCAGCTATAAAAAACATTTTCCCCAAAAATATACAAAAATATTTTTGAAAACGCTATATTTTTGTATCAGAGTAACTGGATTGAGACTTTCCATGTGGCTAGAAATGGTGTAAATAAACCAATGTTGTGAATTGTCCATGTAGTGATTTTTCCAAATTAAAAATAAAATCTGAAATACATGCGTTGCAACGACTTAGTGGTTAAAGTCCAATGCCTGTCAGACAGAGTAGTTAACTGCCACGCGTAGATTGATTCATACAACAGATATAAACCATACACCAACGGTAACCAAACTAAATAAATAACGGGTATAAAACACACTACCCTAACCAACAATCGTGAAATCTCGGCCACGAATATCGCAAATGACAAACATGAAGTTAAAAATTGGCCAAGTGATTTTTATTTAACTGGGGATTCAATCAATTTTTAAAATACACTATATTTGTAGCTTGAGGAGCGGCCTCAAGTAAACTTTTGGCACAGCATAGATATATTATGCCGTGGTTTTAGACTGAAAGTGTAGCATAATATAGTAGAACTGTAAACAATATTAAGTCAAGTCTATAAAACTGATTCTGAAATAGTTTCTTTTATCTTTAAACTTAAAGATAAGACGTCATATAAGACCAAAACAGTCGTTGAATGTGTTTCAATAGCAATTCTACTAATTCTGCACTTAATTGTTACGTAAACTTTTAATATAATATCCCTGGCATGAAGCCGGTGTCAAGTATCATGTAAACAAAACATATCCTTAGATAGCTCAGTGATAGCGTGCTTGTCTTCTACGCAGAAGGTTGCGTGATCGATTCCAGCACGATGAATGTATGGCTTTTGTATGTTTTATTTGGACATTTGGAGAAATAAGAGTGCACAGATTTCGTAAGTTTTGAACAAGATCTCATTATTGTTTAAAACGCCTGAATAACTTTGTCACTTTTGAGTCTGAAATTATAATTTTCAGGACACATTTTGTTATTGTTGCTATTGAAAAAACCGATTTGATTAGGTTGACTAAAACAAAATCATTCTGGCGATTAATTAGGAAAAATAACTGCTACGTTTATAGTTTGGCAGATACTTTACTTTTCTAAATATGAAATAAGTTTCCTTCTGGAAATCTTTTCTAACTTTAATGAAATTTGTAATACAAGTTTCTTTTAAAGGGACTTACACTATCTACAGATATAGCAAAATTTCATTTCTTAGCTTCATAGAAAATTGAGTTTTTGGCATTTTCTCAAAAGGAGTTGGAACACAAGATTTTTTGATTATAGAGAGATATCGATGGTAACGCTTTCGAAAGAATTCTTTAAATGTGCGCGTACTAGGACCTCTAAAATTGGTCTTCAAGGTCTGTGTAAGTTTAAAGTATTAATTTTAGTAATGTGCCGTATAAAAATAGTGTACAATTCTTATGAAAATTCATTACTATAACGCACTTGCTGCGTCCCAAAATTTTGTATGTTTACTAAACCATGGTTATTATACTGAGTAAAGAACTGAAATAAATATTTGAAATGTTGCCAGCGTAGGAAGATGTTTTAGCGAATTTTCATAAAAAAATGTATAACTGTTTAAAAAATAATTGCTTCTTGTTTACAAAATCGCACCCCTAATGTAAAACTATAATTTCCTATAGGCCTTAAGTCACGAAACACACAGATAACAGAGTATCAGATAATATTCGTAGAAAAAGATTTCTATTGAGGAGATTACCGCTATTGAATTTTGAAAAACATCTCTTTAAATGAGCTAACTGGGAACTCTAGAATCCATATTTGGGGTCAGTTTTAGTTTTATAGGTTTTTATAAAAGGTGAGTATTTTAAAGTGTTTCAATCGTATATATAAAATAGAGCGTGAACACACAAACTTACTTTGCAATCGAAAATCAACTGACAAATTAAGTAATTTCGGTAGCCTTTATAAATTGAAAAGAAAGTGCATCCAGAATATTTAATAGCTGTGTTTTTCCCAAGAAAAGTTTATCTTGTTCGTTCTGCCCTGCCGACCATGCAATCACGAATGAGATCAAGTGTAAAAAGATAGGAGCAATTAAAATTTATAACCTTAACATAAACATTCCGGGATATAAATCATTCTTGGCGTTCCTATTGTAATGACAGTGACGTTCGGAGATAAAAAGAAATTCGTCACAACAAGATAAGTAATCTGTGACAGTTTATTCTGCATATACATGTACTACTATGTTACCTACAGGTTCTAAGGAATTTAACAGTTTTGTTTTCCTCATGATTTTTGCAAGGTAGTAATTATAATAAGCAGACCCGTACTTAGATGGTCGTTGGTTTTTATTAGGGATATTTATTATATTTGTGCGAGAGGAAATGGAAAAGATTGAAATTTCGATTTATTCCTGATTTGAAATTTTGATGAATTTCTCAGCACCGATAAACCGCAAACCGGATAATCCGCACACGAATAGTCGAGAGTATACTGCACATTTGCAAAGTCTCTTCATTGATACCTCTCTATTAGCGAATTTTTTTAATGAAAATTCACGAAAAATTAGTTTTTGTGGAAAAAACGTTGTTGGTAATTTTTTGCATAGAATTGAATTTTTAGGGAATTATTGTGGAAAGAATGCGTAATATATTTCTAAACAAACTTAATTTCCAAACGCACTGCTTTTATTTCAACAACATACCACGAGGGCTTACAGCCTAAATACTATCGTACCGTGGGTGTCGATAAGGAGGAAAGAGGCAACTTGTTAATTCTGGACTTGAAGGTTTGGAGGTTCGGGGGAGAAGGAAAAACATGTGCCGGCAAGGAATTCTACAACTTGGATGTCCTCGGGGCAAAAGAGCGGGCATAACAAGATGTTCTATGTCTGGTGACCTGGACAGTAAAAGGGTGCATTCGCTCTGTTCCCCTGGTAGGTCTGCTGGGGGCAGCAGGTGGAGGAACTATGGAAGTAAGCTCCTCTGAGCAGTGTCCGTGCAGATATCTATAAAATATAGAGAGAGAGAGAGAGATAGGTCACCAATGGCACCTCGGTGGGCAAGGGATGGCAGCTTTTGGGTGAGGGTAGGGTCACCGATGAGACTTATAGCTCTCTTCTGAATGAAGTCCAGGATGGCGAGTGTAGAAGCGGCAGCAGCACCCCAGATGTGGGGGCAGTATTCGAGGTTTGGTCTTATTTGTGAAGTATATAAGGTATAGAGATTAGCTGGTGAAAAGTATTTGCGAGCCCGGAAGAGGAAACCTAATTTCTTAGCAGCCGCTTCTGCAATTGATGTGACATATTGGTGCCAATTGAGATTTCGATCCACAGAAATGTCAACAAGTGAAAAGGACTCATTACTTTGAATAACTTGGTTGTTTATTGTGATGGGTCTAGGGCTGGTGTATCTTTTATGAGAAAGAAAGCAAGACTGTGATTTGGTGGGGTTGAATTGTACAAGATTTCTACTTCCCCAGTCTAATATTTTTTGGAGATCCACGGAGATAGAACCCTCCATGAATCTGCGATCCTCATCTAATTGGGCTAAAGAGACAGTATTAGAATATTGTATATTTGAGTGGAGGGTGCTGTCGTCCGCATAACTGTGAACTGGGTTGGATGTGCTAGAGAGGAGGTCATTGATGTGGAGGAGAAACAAAGTAGGGGCTAAAGCTGAACCTTGAGGAACTCCTGCATTAATTGGATACAGTTTAGAGGAATGGCCATCCACGACAACAGAAATGCTCCGGTTGGAGAGGAAATTTGCTGTCCACGTACAGAGTTTTGGTGGTAGGCCATAGGCCGGTAGTTTATTAAGCAGCGCTGCGTGCCAGACCTGGTCGAATGTTTTGGATATGTCAATTTGGGATTCACCGTGTAGTTCCACAGACTTGTTCCAAGAATGGGTGGCAAAGGAAAGGAGGTCGGCAGTTGATCTGCGCTGACGGAATACATACTGCCTGTCGTGGATTAGACTGTGTTCTTCAAGAAATTTTAGTAATTCGGTGTTTATATACTTTTCCATCACTTTAGAGACGATTGAAAGGAGAGAAATAGGTCTGTAGTTGCTAGGAAGCGCTTTGGATCCTTTCTTGGGGACGGGTTGTACTCGAGCAGTTTTCCAGTTACTAGGAAATATGCCTCTATTGTAAGATGTCTGAAACAGACGAGTCAGGACAGGAGCAAGTTCTGGTGCGCATCTTTTGAGAACAATTGCTGGGATCTCGTCAAGACCAGAGGCTTTCCTGGTATTAAGAGAAGAGAGCATCTTTCGTATCTTTTCAGTTTTGAAAATGATATCAGTCATTTTATGCGCGACATTGGGGACTGTTGGTGGTTGAATATTTGGAAGGGGGTTGAGAGTAGAATTGCCGGCGAACAACGAGGCAAAATGTTCAGCCTTGCCCAGGGCGGTAGAAACAATTTCATCCCCTGAGACAAGAGGTGGGAACGTGCTCTTGCAGAAATTATTCCCAATAGATTTAGCAAGAGTCCAGAAGGGTTTGCTGCCGTTGGATCTTAAGAGGACTTTGTTTTTGATGTGGTTATTGAACGAGTTTTTTGCCTCAGAAATAATGCGGACATAGCGGTTTCTTGCGTCGTTAAATGTTTGACGGTTTTCTTGACTGGGATTGTGTAGAAGCTTTTTGTGAGCTTTGACATTTGCAAGTCTGGCCTTGTCACAGGATTTAGAGAACCAGGGCTTTTGAGTAGCTGCAGAGGTTTTCTGTGTACGTGGAATAAATAATTCCATGCCAGCTTGGATAACTTCGGTGACGTTTTGTGAGATATCAGAGGGGTCAGGATGAGAGAAGCAGACAGACGCCCATGGAAATGAGGAAAAGTAATCTGCTACCTCCAGACTTCTCAGATTAATTTTATAAATAAACGTTTAATATTTTTGAACGAAGTCCAGTAAAGCACACGTGACATTGTACTAATAATGTGTTCTTCAGTGCACAATCAACAGGTATTTGAAACGCTTGACTAATTCAAAATACGTACCAGTTCTAAATTAATAACTTGACGGTATTTCGAGATAATGAATTATGACATACGGAAATAACGAATTAATTTATATTAAAGAGGAATGTACTTCACTTATCCTAATATGGTAGATAATCGTGTCAATTTATCCTTGAACACGAAACAAAAGATGACTAAATGTTAATCATTGAAAATAGCATGAGCGGCTATGGTTTTCGTTTTTTCTTTGCTTACAAGACAACAGATATAGAATGCGGAAACCAAAATTGTCTACTCATTAACATCAATACGTTAAAATTTAAAAAATATCCAAGCCTGCGATCAAATAAATGCTTAATGCGTAGTGTGTGTGTGTGTGTGTGTGTGCGTGTGCGTGTGCGTGTGCGTGTGTGTGTTTTGTTTATTTAACGTCGGCCTATTTCCCCGACTATGGCCAATCACCAACGCCAGGGAACAGTTTCACCTCACTATCCTGGAAATTTTGCCGAACCTCTGCCTTTTTGTAAGGAGGGTAGTGATCTTTAACGTGCCCAACATCGCATGGACACGGGACCGACGGCTTTACGCCCCCTCCGAAGGGCGGAACGTGAAGAAATTCAACTTGATCAAATACAATGCCAGAACCTCGGTTGATGTTACTTTTACAGTTTGTACTGAAAAAGTGAAAGAAGTACCCGGTGATCAAACCCAGTACCCTTCGGTTCAGAGGCACACCTTTTTACCACTGAACCACCGAGGTTCTTTTAATGCGTAGTGTCTATGTTACAATTAACAGAAATTCTTTAAAGGTACTATGTGTTTTACTTGCAGGATGCCACCCTTATGTTCAAAATTTCTTGAGAGTTATTTAAGTCTAAAATAAATTAAAAAAAATAGACAATGTAATTTAAATTTTAAAAAATTCAGGTTTAGAGAAAATTTGAGACATACTATGAAATATCAGCATAAAAAAGACTTTAAAAACTCTTGTTGCAGAACGTGCGTTGTGGAAATGAATTTTCATTATAAAATTTTATTAGCGAATATGTCTTTTTTTAATAAAATCAGGCATTAAATTTGGTTAGCAGTATAACCTATATGTATAGTAGAAACAATGTACCATATTTCATTAAATAACTTTATTGTTTGAAAAGGTACAAATATTGTTCGAAAACAAACTGAACATGTTCCTGAAAAAACTGGTCCGATTTTTCTGGCCAACGAACCTCTTCAAGCTATTCGCCCACCTGCCAAGATATAATTATTCACAAAAAGCTTTTCGACGAAACTGCCAAAAAACATTGTTGCATGAAAATTTGCAAACAATTTTCACGGAAATTCGAAAAGGTTTTTCCCTTACAAAACTTATTAAATATTTACTATTAATTACGAAAAATTCTCAACAATTTTAAAAATCCAATAACAGAAAACTTGGTAACATTCCCGATACCATCCTTGAATCGAGCTTACCACTAGCAATCTTTTTTTCATCAAGCTGGTTCTGAAATACGAGACCGTTTCGGGATTTTGGAACAAAAATGCTGTGTTGTCATGTTTCAAATTCCAACTAAAATACATATCTGATATTTGAAAACTTTGGTGGCAGTAGACTCCTTCATTTATTGCAATAAAAACAAGGTCGATGTTGGATTTAAAAAAGTAGAGGTACCTACATTATCTTTAAAACGTTTAATATGGCAATATTGCAGATGGCATCATTGAATCTGGATCTTCAGCAATGCAAACTCTTTTCATCAAGCGGTTTCTGAAAGACAAGACCGTTCGGAGACTATTGAACAAAAATGGTCGTATTTAAAAATTCAAATAAAATATAAATCTGATTGTGTGCCTCGGTGGTTCAGTGGTAAGAACGTATGCCTCTGAACCATAGGCCATAGTAGTAGTAGCAGTGGTGGGGAGGCCAACGCCAAGTAAGTAGGTCACAATGAGCCCTTTTTGACAACCCCAGCAACCCAGCAACCACGCTCTACTCTTACACGGTTCCGTCACCAAACCGCCTAGATATCGAGATGAAGACCGTGACGGTCTTCAATAGGACGGTAATTACCTTCTTCCTCTGCAGAGTCCTCGATCCGAACAATTCTGCTCGAAGACTCCCAAAAGCCTCGCTTTCACATAGGTAGTGGTAGGACGTTTCCTCATCCTCGCCGCTTTCCTGGCAAATGGGATCCCTCTCTAAGCCTATCAATGTGAGGTGTCTTCTAAGGGCGTAGTGGCTTGTCAGCACCCCAAGAATGCGACGAAGCGTAGGTCGACTATTTCCGAGTAGCCAGACAGCTTTATCTTTGTCCGGCCACTCCTCGAAGTCCTTCGCCTGCCTGCAGCCACCAACCGACCCCCAGTGCATATGCATTGCTTTCTCGGTCCACCTGCCTAAGGCGACAGATACCGTCCTCCTACTTATGCCTATCGCAGGCTCCGGGCCACAGAACGGCCGCCGGGAACCAGGCCTTGCGAGATTATTCGCGACCTCATTCCCCGCCACGCCACATTGTCCCGGAACCAGTTGCACATCCTTTGTCCTGGCTAGTCTTCTGAGGGTGTCAGCGCAATCCTGAACAAGTGTTGACCTGATTCTGGCCGCGCAGACTGCCCGGAGGACCGCCTGGCTATCCGAGCAGATGTACACACATTTCTCGGGACTCCTCTTCACATCCTGTCTATTGGCCAGGATAGCATGCACCTCTGTTTCGAATGCCGTGGTATATGCGCCAAAAGCATAGCTCTCGCGCACCCCTAGGCCCTCGATGTATATTCCTGCCACGGAGGATTGTTGATCCTCTAGCCGCGATCCGTCGGTGAAACAGACCAGGCTTGCGGACTGGAATGCAACCTCATTTTCTCTCCACTGATCCCTACTGGGGATCCTGAGGATGTATGGCCTAGTCAACCTAATATCGTCTTCGGCATCCTGCACCTTTATGGCGGAAATCCTAATTTCCTTTTCCACCTCCTTGGCGACTCTTGCATGCCCTATTACTGCTCAGTCTCCGCACCAGTTTCCTGAGACTCGCATTCTAATATGCGACGACATAGCCTCCCTTCTGATACAGATGGGAAGCGGTAGCAGCATCAACAGGACCTCTAGCGCGGCTGAGGCTGTCGTCCTCATAGCGCCTGTGATACCCAGGATTGCCAGCCTTTGGAGTTTGGCCAGCTTTCTGCTGGTAGTTTGGTTCACACCACACCACCAGACCAACGCACCATAGATGATCCTCGGCCTGATGATCACAGTGTAGATCCAATGGAGGATCCGAGGATTAAGTCCCCAGGTCCTTCCCATGACTCGATGCAGCTTCCAGAGGGTCGCTACTTCCTTCCTCACTACTCGTTCTATTTGCGACCCTCATGTTAGTTTGGGGTCCAGGATCACCCGCAGATATTTGACCTCCCGCACTAAACCTAAGGTTTTCCAAACATCACGGGCGCCCTGAACTCCTCTACATTCCTCTTCTTGGTAAATAGGATCATCTCCGTCTTTTCCGGGTTTACGGAGAGTCCCTGCTCACCACACCATCTTTCGATTATGCTACAGGCAGCTTGCATGCACTCACAGACGACGCCGAGGAATTTGCCGGTGACTAAGCCCAATCCATCATCAGCGTACGTACCATAGGCCATAGTCGCGGAAATAGACCGACGTTAAAGAAACAAACAAACACACACACACACACACATGATATTTCTTTCAGTGACAGTAAACCGTTGAATTGATTGCAGTAAAAGTAAGGTGGGTGTTATATGTAAGAAACCAAAGTTACTTACATTATCTGGATAACGATAAACTTCTCAAAATTCCCAATACCATAATCAAGTCGAACGTTCTCAATAGCTGACTGGTAGCAACTTTTTTTTTCATCAAGCGGGCTCTGAAATACGAGACCGTTTCGGGATTCTTGAACGAAAATGCTGTGTTCAAAATCCATAAAAATAGACATCTGATATTTGGAAACTTTAGTGGCAGTAGAGCGCCTAATTTATTGCAATAAAAGCAAAGTGAATGTTGTATTTACAAAAGGAAAGTTACCTACATTATCTAAGAAACGTTAAATTGGCAACATTGCAAATGCCATAATTTAATCGGACATCCTCAATAACCCTCCTGGAGCAAATGTAATTTTTTTCTTCGAGCGGTTTCTGAAATACGAGATCATTCCCGAACTTTTGAAACACAATGCATAAATTGGTTTCAGGATTCTAAATTCGCAAAGCGCAATAAATAGAAATCGTTTCAAAATGCAAACTATAGTCTTCATGGGTCAGTAATTTGAATTGAATCTAAATCGTTCTCATTCAGATCGTTTAAAAAATTCCTGCTGTGGGAACCTCAGAAGGTAGAGAATAATTTGATAGGATGTGTGATTTCTAGCCAAATGGGTAGGTTGGCAATAAGCTATCAGGTACACTCGTTGGCATAAATGGTGCTTTGGCAATAATACTTCAGCATCCCAGAGCCAGAGAGTATTAAGACCAATTTTTATAGAAGATTGAGTTTTGATAAATCCCAAGGTTTCCGAGCCTTCTCTTTGAGTGAATTTTCTTTAAAAAATTCACTAATGAGGAGATCTCAACTTTTTAATTTTGAAAAAGTCGAAGACGCAGCAAGTGCGTTATGGTAGTGAATTTTCATAAAAATGATCTGGCACAAAATATTTTATTATAACTTTTTTTTCTTGTAACATAGAAATCTAAATTTTGGTGTATAGTTTACTTTTTATATCATAAACCTACCTACCAAATTTGGTTATCATAGAATTTTTATTTTTTTAAGATAAAATTTTTTTTTAAATGAAAACTCAAAATTTTTTCGGAAAACCTCGTCCAATTTTTCTGATTAACAAAATTATCAAAGATATTTACAAAAGGAAGGTACGTGCCAAATTTTATCAAAATCGGCCCATTATTCTTTGAGATAAAAATTTTTTTTGAATGAAAACTCAAAATTTTCCCGGAATACCTCGTCCGATTTTCCTGGCTAACAAACTTATCAAGGCCATTTACAAAAGGAAGGTACATGCCAAATTTTCTTAAAATCGGCTTATTACTTTTTGAGATAAAAACTTTTTTCGAATGAAAACTCAAAATTTTCTCGGAAAACCTCGTCCGATTTTCCTGGATAACAAACCTATCAAGGCCATTTACAAAGGGAAGGTACATGCCAAATTTTATTAAAATCGGCTTATTACTTTTTGACATAAGAATTTTTTTCGAAGAAAACTCCAAATTTTCCAGGAAAACCTCGTCCGATTTTCCTGGCTAACAAACCTATAAAGGCCATTTACAAAAGGAAGGTACATGCCACATTTTATTAAAATCGGCTTATTACTTTTTGAGATAAGAATTTTTTTCGAATGAAAACTCAAAATTTTCCCGGAAAACCTCGTCCGATTTTCCTGACTAACGAACTTATCCAAGCTATTTACAAAAGAAACGTACATGCCAAATTTTATCAAAATCGGCCCATTATTTTTTGAGTTATCGGTGTGATACATATATATATAAATATATATATATATATATATATATATATATATATATATATATATATATATATATATATATATATATATATATATATATATATATATATATGTATATATATATATATATATATATAAATATATATATATATATATATATATATATATATATATATATATATATATATATATATATATATATATATATATATATATAAACATATAAAAATTGAAACTAACCCCGGATATGGGTTCTAGGGGTCCTAGTTCGCGCTCATTTGCAAAATTTTTTTCAAAATTCAAAAGTCGGGATCTCCCCATTAGTGAATTTTTTCTACGAAAATTCACTAAAAGTTAGCTTGAACTAGGTCCCCTAGAACCAATACTAGGTGTCAGTTTCAATTCTTATATGTTATATATATATATATATATATATATATATATATATATATATATATATATATATATATATATATATATATATATATATATATATATATATATACACCGATAACTCAAAAAATAATTGACCGGTTTAGTTGAAATTGGGTAAGTACCTTTATTTTGCAAGTGGCTGGATAAGCTCATTAACTAGGAAAATCAATCCAGTTTTTGCCGGAAAATTTTGCGTTTTCTTTCGGAAAATTTGTATATCTCCGGAATTAACAAAGGTTTTTTAACCAAAACTGGAGCAAAGGTTTGTATTATGAAAAGTAAACTACGTGTCAAAATTTAGATCTGTAAGTAAAAAACAAAAAAGTTATAGGAATTTAAGTAAAAGACTTTGTGATTTCCCTTTTAAAACGTTAAAGCCGCTATTTGAAACGTCAAGATTTGCAAGATTTAGGCAAAGAACTTGAAACGAATGCGGGTTATGCAGAGAAAATGTAGCAAGATGAGTGTTTCACAAAGTCTTAAGTTTGAGTTTCAACCGCCATTGTCCTTCATTTTACTAAAATATTTTCAGCAAATTCATTTCAAATAGACCCTTTCTCTGATGCTTTGTCAGTAGTTTTAGTTATAGAGTTTATCGTTTAATGGTCTATAACTTTTAGCGAATTTTCGTACGGTCAAGCTCAATATATTCGTTATTATATAAGATACGAGAAAAAGTTTAATACGTTAATTATAGGGCGTCTTGAGCTGCATATTATAAAATTATTTTTACAACCACAGGCTGGCCCATAGGTCATTGGTGAAAAAAATATAGTTTTTTCTTAGTCGAACACGCCTTGTATTACTGGATTTCTGCATTTTGCATAGAAATATAATGATTGTTAGAAAATAGAAGCGGGACGCTGCAAGTGCGTTATGGTAGCGAATTTTCAATTAATTCTTCAATGTTCAACGGCTTAATTTGCTATTTAACCAAAGCTTCGTTGGCTAGGTAACTAGTTTTTTCGGGAATATTCTAAGTTTATTTTCCGAAAATTTGTGTACATTTTCACACAATAAACTTATATTGATGAAATATGTTACATTGTTTCTACTAGACAGGTTATACTGGTAACCAAATTTGATGCCTGCTCTCTGTTAAAAAACGACATATTTGCAATTAAAAATATTTTTATGAATATTTACTACCATAACACACTTGCTACGTCTGTGCTTTTTTATGTTATTTTCTGTCTCAGTTAAATAATAAGCGATATAGTTACTTAAAACGGTATCAGGTACAGTTTAGCTGCGAACTACACGGTGAATGAACTACACTGTGAATCCGAGATTGTCGCTCTAGAGATATCCAAAGCATTGGACCAGGTCTGCCACGCAGCGCTGCCTAATAAACTTCCAGCCTATGGCCTACTACCAAAACTCTGTACCTGGACAGCAAATTTCTTCTCCAACCGGAGCATTTCTGTTGTCGTAAATGGCCATTCCTCTAAACTGTATCCAATTAATGCAGGAGTTTCTCAGGGTTCAGCTTTAGCCCCTATTTTGTTTCTTCTCCACATCAATGACCTCCTTTCTAGCACATACAACCCAGTTCACAGTTACGCGGACGACAGCACCCTCCACTCAAATATACAATATTCTAAGCCCAATTAGATGAAGATCGCAGACTCATGAAGGGTTCTGTCTCCGTCGATCTTTAAAAAATATTAGACTGGGGAAGTAGAAATCTTGTACAAATCAACTCCACCAAATCTCAGTCTTGCTTTCTATCTCATAAGAGATACACGAACCAAGTTATTTAAAGTAATGAGTCCTTTTCACTTGTTGGCATTTCTGTGGATCGAAATATCAATTGGCAACAACATGTCACATCAATTGCAGAAGCAACTGCTAAGAAATTAGGTTTCCTCTTCCGGGCTAGCAAATACTTTTCACCAGCTAATCTCTATACCTTATATACATCACAAATAAGGCAAAACCTCGAATACTGCTCCCACATCTGGGGTGCCGCTGCCGCTTCTAGACTCGCTATCCTGGACTCCATTCAGAAGATACCTATACGTCTCATCGGTGACCCTACCCTCACCCAAAGGCTGCCATCCCTTGCTCACCGACGTACCGTTGGTGACCTCTCTCTCTCTCTCTCTTTTATAGATATCTGCACGGGCACTGCTTAGAGGAGCTTTCTTCCATAGTTCCTTCACCTACTGCCCCCAACAGATCTACCGGGGGAACAGAGCGAATGCACCCTTTAACTGTCCAGGTCACCTGACATAGAACATCTTGTTATGCCCGCTCTTTTGTCCTGATGACTTCCAAGTTGTGGAATTCCTTACCGGCACATGTTTTTCCTTCTCCTCCGAACCTCCAAACCTTCAAGTCCAGAATTAACAAGTTGCCTCTTTCCTGCTTGGCGACACCCACGGTACGATAGTATTTAGTATTTAAACTCTATGAAGTTAATATTATACGCCCTGGGTCTAAGGAGTACATCTACATGATTCATTAAATCCAGTTTATAAAGCATTTTTATCCCCCTTTCAAAAATATATCACAACATGGTATTTTTTTCGAATAACTACTGAAATAAATAGAACTCAAAATTTCCTAATGAATTTTGCTGATGTGCTTGATACGGTGTAGTAGGCGACCCACCAATTTGTTTATCTTATAACTGTTAAATTAGGTCTAATTTGAAGTGTCTTCTGTATTGTTTTCATTCCATTTCATTCATTCAATTTGAATTCGTTAATTTTTCTCCTTGGTTTCATTTAATTTTCATAACGTTGATATTATTTTCGAATACTCGACCATTAGATATTGCTCTTAATTATACTAATGAAGAAAAATTAGACATGTAAGAAACCTACTTCGTAGCCCACAGAAACTCTACAGTGGCAGCCAAAATTTACGAAAATAAATTTCCTGGACGCTATGAAGCAAGCGCAAGGCATTTTAGGCATCTGGTACTAAATTTGCTTAATTATGGGAGCTTTGCAAAACCCAGAAATCGTAAATATGCTTTGGAAAATCAGACGCTGTGTTACAATACACACATAATAACCCCACATCATCTAAGCTATCCGCGCATTGAATACTTGACTTGAATTAAATAAATATAATCCATACAAGCCTAGGATAGTACAAGGTTTATCGGCAAATGATTTTCCCCCAGAATAAGATTTTGTGAATGGTTTTTCCAGGAAAATATTATGGACTCACGAAACTCGATTCACCAATTGCGGGGTTTTCAACAGGCATAATGCCCATCACTGGGCTATAGAAAACCCACAGCTCACCAAACCAAGACGATTTGAAAGCAAATTTGGAATTTACGTTTGGTGTGGTATAAATAGGTAACTATAAGATGCAATCTAAATTTAAACATAAAATTATTAAAATTATTAGTTTAAAAAAATCAATAGATTGAACCAATGATTTTTAATTTCAATTTGAATGCAGCACGATATTTTCAGTTCTTGAAAGAGCAAATAATGCCAGCTGTGAGGACAGCTGTGGGAAACAGGGATTAAACTTGGTTTATGCACGATGGTTGTCCAGCTAATAAAGCCTCCGTCGCTAAGAATTATTTAGAAGAAAACTTTCTAAGTAGATTAATTGTGAGTAATGGCGATATTTTGTAGCCTGCTAGATCCTCTGATATAATTCCCCTTGACTTCTTTTTATGGGGACACATTAAGAACGGAACTTACGCACATGGTGCTCCCGAAAATGTTGTAATTTTTGCGAGTTACAGGTAACTAATATTTTTTCTTATTTCTGTAATAGAAAATACCATGTTCTGACATTTTTGAAAAGGGGATGAGAAATGCAATAAAGATCCAATATGGCGTTCATAAGAAAAAAACAGAGTCATAATCATTATCTCGCAAACGGTAAGATATATTCTCTTGTTTTATTTTTTATTGCAAAAACTTTTAAGAAGTGCCCATAAAATGTCTTAACCAAAATACCCATATAACCGAGATACGGGGGTTTGCCAAAAACGCACCATTTTGGTTTTTCGCAATGAATTCGAAAATAAAAAGTCTGGACGCAACAAGTGTGTCATGGTAGTAAATTTTCATTAAACTATTTTTAGTAGCAAACATGCCTTTTTAAATTAATGCAGGCATCATATTTGTTTACCGGTATAACCTATATAGTAGAAACAATGTACCACATTTCATCGAAATGACTTTATTATTTGGATATGAATAAAAAATCTCCGAAAACGAACTTAAAATGTTCCGGAAAAAACTGGTCTGATTTTCCTGGCCAGCGAAACTCTTGAAGTTATTTAAACCCAAAAAAACCTTTCGACAAAATGCGCAAAAAAATGTTTTCACAAAAATTTACAAACAATTTTTCGCGAAAATCCGAAAACATTTGTTTTACAATAACTTAAACATTATTATATTATATTATTATGCCCTTCACGTCTGAAACACAAAATAGAGGTGTTCCGTTTGAAACAATTAAGCTACGGCAGTTTGACCTTTTTTAAATTCAGTCATTATTTGCGAGCGGCCTGTATACGGCATTTCAATTTTTCGATGAGTGATAACGACGACCTCTCTAAATGCGTTAGTTTTATAGGACTCTGTTATCTGTTGGTTAAAACGCCGTATCATAATTTTTGATATGTGTCAAAAATGTGAAAAGTTGCAAAAGAATTGAAATAACTTATAAAAGATGAACGCTACCGAATTTTTTTCCCTAAAAGCATGCATTATAATTCGATGGAAATTGCAAAAATGCAATGATATAAGGGGTGTTCGAAAAAAAAAAGAAAATTTGTATTACCAACGACTTATGGACCAGCCTGTGATTGTTAAAATAATGTTATAAGATGTAGCTCAAAATACCATATAATTAAAGTATACAATTTTTTCTCATATCTTGTATAGATAGAGCTTTACTGTAGAAATGCGTCACCCTGTATATATGTTAACAGATAAAAACTTAAACTAACGCCGGATATGGGTTCTAGGGAGCCTAGTTTCCGCTCATTTGAAAAACCTTTTCAAAATACAAAAGTCGCATTTTTCTCATTAGCGAATTCTTCCTACGAAAATTCGCAAAAATTTATAGACTATTAAACCATAAACTCTATAGCTAAGACTACTGCCAAAGCATCAGAGAAAGGGTCTATTTGAAATGAATTTACTGGAAACATTTTAGTAAAACGAAGGAGAATGACGGCTAAAACTGAAGCTTAAGGGTTTGTGAAACACTCTTCTTGCAATATTCTCTCTACATAAACCGTAGTCATTTCAGGTTCTTTGTCTAAAAGTTACCAATTTTGACGTTTCAATATGCGACTTTGACGTTTTAAGAGGAAGACCACAAAAATGTTTCCTTTAAAATCTTATAACTTCTTTCCTTTTAACTTACAGATCTAAATTTTGGTACGTAGTTTACCTTTTATAAATTAAACCCGCGTACCAAATTTGGTTGGCCTTACTTTATTTCCTGAGATATAAAAATTTTGCGAAAAAAACCTCAAAATTTTCCGGGAAAAATTGGGCAGATTTTCCTGGTTATCGAACTCATCCAAAGCCACTTGCAAAATAAAGGTACTGACCAAATTTGATCAAAATAGGTCCATTTTAAATTATCGGTTGGATACGTACACACACACACACAAATATATATATATATATATATATATATATATATATATATATATATATATATATATATATATATATATATATATATATATATATATATATAAACATATAAAATCTGAAACTGACCCCGGACCAGATATGTTTTCTAGGGGGCCTAGTTTCCACTCATTTGAAGAAGTCTCCTCATTGGTGAATTTTTTAAAGAAAATTCACTAAAAACAAATGATAAAATGTGATGGCAGCTATGAAATAAATAAATAAGTAAATAAATAAATAAACAAGCAAACAAATAAATAAATAAAAAATTAATAAAGAAATAAATAAACATTCTAAGTTACGAGAGTACGGTTTTACACTTGATTGTACGAATAAATTGTCTATTTTAGACAAAAATTTTAAAAGTCTAATAGCCAACCACTTGGTCATTTTTCAACTGATAAAATGTTATTTAAAGTATTATTATTATTATTATTATTATTATTATTATTATTATTATTATTATTATTATTATTATTATTATTATTATTATTATTATTAATCGCCTTTATGAAATACAATAAAAAACAAGAAATCACTACAAATGAATCAAAACACATAACTCAAGCTAATCTAAGTATAAGCTAAGGTGGAACCCCATGGCGAAGTCTAGCCCTTGGCTAATCTACTCAACCATAAGGTTCCCTCATGCAATAATGCAATGTGAGGTATATGATCAACTACAATACAATACCACCAACCACACTCACATCGCAAGCAGTAGCCTTTACAAATTAAAAATCTATTATTAGTACTACTAATATTGTTCACATTATCTATACCAGTAATATTGCTGGGAGTGCAAATACCTCTTAAATGTGTTCTTGAATGCACTGTCGCTGAGACTCAAATATGCACGAGGTAACGAATTATAAAGTTCAACAGCATTATAAATAAAAGTCCTTTTGAACATAGCCGTCCAATGACGCGGAATCGTTAACCGATATGGGTACCGAATATTGACGTTATGAGCCCCACCTCTGGAGGAGAAATTTTCCTTCAGAGAAGATGGTGATGAGCGACCATTGATCATGACCAAAACAAATTTTCCAAGATGTAGTTTTCTTCTCTCAGCCATTCTTAACCAACCCAGCTCCCCATAAGTATGTGACACATGATCCCTACCACGCAATCCAAATATAAATCTCGAACACGAATTCTGAACTACCTGTATGCGATTCCGATCCCTCACATCAATGCAATGTCCGTAAACCAGATCACAATAATTAAAACTAGACAGCACAAGTGCCTCACAAAGGTTTTTACGTAATTGTGTGTTTAATATATGCCTGTTACTGTACAATAATTTTAATGAAATAAAGCTCCTCTGAAGCATCCCTTTCACATGCTGCCTAAACCTAAGGTCCGTGTCGAGAGTAATACCCAAGTTCACGGTGGATCGTACAAACTCAAGACTGGTACCACCAATCATAATATTCAACATGTTCGTAGAGATGCTCACATCTCTCTTGCTACCAAATATCATCACTTTCGATTTAAGAGGATTAAGTTTCAAGCCATGCCCCTCCGAAAGGTCTCTCAACCGCAGCAGCTCGGAGTTAATGACATCTGACGCGTGAAGAGAATCTATGCTATCAAAATCGAACTGTAGCTGTGTATCGTCAGCAAAGGCTTGAACTCGACAGTGCTCAAGAGACTGCAGTATGCTAGATGTATACACCAACAAAAGTAGATGCCCCAAAACGGAGCCTTGTGGTACACCCGAAAGAATGGTCACCCAGTCAGACCATCTGCCATCAGAAAACATCAACTGCGAGCGGTTATCAAGATAAGACTCGATCAGTCTATGAGACTCATTTGTGAAGCCATAATATCTTAACTTAGACAACAAGAGCCCGTGATTTATAGTATCGAACGTCTTTGAGTAGTCAAGCAGCACAAGAAGAGAACACTTACCCGTATCAACTGCAGACATTATACTGTCAACAACGTTGATGAGTGCCACAGGTGTATTAAAGCCACTCCGAAAGCCACACTGTGTGTGAGGCAGTATATTGTTATCATTAACGTAGCTGTATAATTGCTTATACAGAACCTTTTATGTATTCTTATTTATTTATGTTACTTTTTAGTGAATTTTTATTAAAAAAATTCACTAATAGAGAGGTATCGATGGTGAGACTTTGCAAAAATTCTTTCAAATGAGCGCGAATTAGGACCCCTAGAACCCATATCCGGGGTCAGTTTGAATTTTTATATGTTTATATATATATATATATATATATATATATATATATATATATATATATATATATATATATATATATATATATATATATATGTATCCGTCTGATAACTCAAAAAATAATTAACCGATTTAGATGAAACTCGGCAAGTGCCTTTCTTTTATTAATGGCTTGGATGAGTTCGTTGTCCAGGAAAATCAGACGGGGTTTTCCGAGAAAATTTTGAGTTTTCTTTCAAAAAAAAAGTTTTTTCCCGAAAATTTCGATAAAATTTGGTCTACATATTGCTTTGGGAAATACCTAACTATGTGTCAAAATTCAGCTTTCTAGGGTTACAGAAAATTGAGCTATTCAAATTTGAAACATTTATGTTTAAATCATAAGTATGTGGTTGCTGTTGGTTAATCAATGCTTCTCTTATTGACTCATGAAATTCATTTTTAAGTTTCCGAGAAATGTCAATAATACTGAATTCACTGATTGTTAATCATTGGAAGCATTTACGATTATATATAACCCTATTGTAATTTATTATCATTTATCACCTCTGTAGTTAAATCATAAGTATGTGGTTGCTGTTGGTTAGTCAATGCTTCTCTTATTGACTCATGAAATTCATTTTTAAGTTTCCGAGAAATGTCAATAATACTGAATTCACTGATTGTTAATCATTGGAAGCATTTACGATTTTATATAACCCTATTGTAATTTATTATCATTTATCCCCTCTGTAGTATAATTATTTTTTTCCTTACAACTCGCAGCGTTTTTAGTCAATTGTTGTTATTAATAGTCAATAGTTTCTTTCCGAATACACACAGCTTCCATTGTCTTCTGCTTCTGCCGCTGTTACAGTCCTTTTATTTAGAGGTAGAGTTGTAACCACTCATACAGCCAGTGTTTTTTAACCACGTGGCTGGGGGACTGACCGAATTCATTCCCAGTTGCTGTTGATTTACTCATATTCTCTTAATATGTTTGAAGATGTGGTCTCTACTTCATTCCAAGTCACTATTAACCGACTATTTATGAAATCAAATAAGTAAACTAAATCGATTGTCATAAAATATGTAGTGTATTAAGACAAGGGAAAAAGAAATAAAACATATATAACTGTGCACATTTTGATTATATTTTAGGGTGCTTGAGAGAGGTATTCTCACAGCATAATATCTTATTAAAGTTCATTTGTAAATAGGTTTAATTTTTATATGTTTATATATATATATATATATATATATATATATATATATATATATATATATATATATATATATATATATATATATATATATATATATATATGATAACTCACAAAATAATTAACCGATTTCGATGAAACTTAGCAAGTGCCTGTCTTTTATTAATGGCTTGGATGAGTCCGTTATCCAGAAAAATCAGACGGGGTTTTCCGGAAAAATTTTGAGTTTTCTTTCGAAAAAATTTTTTTTCTCCGAAAGTAACAAAGCTGTTTTAATGAAATTTACTATATATGTTGCCTCAACCTTACTACGTACCAAAATTCAACTTTCTAAGTTTAGAGAAAATTGAGTTATTCAAATTTTAAATTTTCTTTCGAAAAAAATGTTTTTCTCCGAAAATTACAAAGTTATTTTAATGAAATTTTGTGGATATCTTGCCTTAGGAAAAACCTTACTACGTATTAAAATTAAACTCTCTAAGTTTATAGAAAATTGAGTTATTTAAATTTGAAGCATTTAATAAAAATTCACTACCATAACGCACTTGCTGCGTCCCGAGTTTTTTTACTACTGGTGGATAAAACTTTGCTATGTTTTAGGTTAGAAAATGTTTTCTTTTTAATGCCAGGTTGTTGAAATTCACTTATTATCGTATTAAGTTACCACCGAAATTTTTCTGAACGTCTTGTTTTTGCCTATGAGTGTATTGCAAATCCTGCAGCTGCCTATTATCGTCTATGATCTATCGAGAGAATTGATATAATTTACGTGCGGCGGCAATAGGCAAAGCAGCCGCAGGAGAGATCGCGTGTTGCCAATCAGCAGGAATGTAAAAGGCAAAAGAGCTAGACGATCAATTAGAAGAGCGTAGACGAGCGCTGGTGAATTATAATAGAACGGTTTCCATCTAGCATCTAACTACGAAGACCAATCTTGAAATAGATGGAGGAGAAATATAAGTCTTTAAATAATTAAATATTTAAACATTAAAAATAAGAATAGACTCATATTCTTCTAATAAACACACTTGAAGAACCCAAATCACCACAACACATTAGAAAAAACTCTGGACGCAGCAAGTGCGTTAGGGTAGTGAATTTTCATTAAAATGTTTTTATTGCAAATATGTGTGTTTTTATTTTATTTAAGAAAGCAGGCACGATTTTGGTTACCAGTATAACCTATATAGTATAAACAATGTTCCATGTTTCATAAAAATATTTGTGTGAAAATGTACAAAAATTTCCAAAAGTAAACTTAAAGTGTTCCCGGAAAAACTCGTTTCTTGGTCAACCTTATAGGTTAATAGCAAATTGTGCTTTCAAGTATGAAACATATGATCAAAATTCGCTACCATAACGCACTTGCTGCATCCAGAATTTCTTTTCTTACAAACATGCATTATATTTCGATGGAAAATGCAAAAATGCAATAACATAAGGCGTGTTTGATGAAACAAAAAAGAAAATTTGTATCACCAACGACTTATGGGCCACCCTGTGATTGTAGAAATATTTTTAAGATGTAGCTCAAAACACCCTATAATTAATGTATAATTTTTTTTTCATATCTTGTATAATAACGGATATAGTGAGCTTTATTGATTTTTTACGAAAATTCGACAAAAATTATATACCATTAAACGATAAACTCTATAGCTAAGACTACTGCCGAGCATCAGAGAAAGGGTCTATTTGAAATGAATTTTCTGGAAACATTTTAGTAAAATGAAGGACAATGGCGGTTGAAACTAAGACTTCTGGGTTTGCAAAACACCCTTCTTGAGACATTTTATTTCGATAGCCCGTATTAGATTCAAGTTATTTGCGTAAATGTTGCCGATTTTGACGTTTTAAATCGCAACTTTGACGTTTTGAGGAAAGCACCAATTTATTTATCTTTAAATACCTATAACTTTTTTGTCTATTGACCTACATAGCTAAGTTTTGGTAAGTAACCTACCTATAGGGATGTAAACTCGCGTACCAAATTTGGTTGCCCTTACTTTGTTAATTTTGGAGATATAATTTTTTTCGAAAGAAAACACAAAATTTTCCGGGAAAACCTGGCAGATTTTCCTGGCTAACGAACTTATCCAAGCCATTTGCAAAAGAAATTGATTCACCAAATTTAATCAAAATCGGCCCATTATTTTTTGAGTTATCGGTGTGATACATATATATATATATATATATATATATATATATATATATATATATATATATATATATATATATATATATATATATATATATATATATATATATATATATATATATATATATATATATATAAATATATATGTAAAAATTGAGACTGACCCCGAATATCTGTTCTGGGGGGCCTAATTAGCGCTCATTTGAAGAAATTTTTTCAAAATTCAAAAGTCGGGATCTCCACATTAGTGAATTTTTTTAAAGAAAATTCACTAAAAGTGTGGACGTAGCAAGTGCGTTATGGTAGTGAATTTTCATAAAAATATTTTTTATGGCATATATGTCTTTTTTTAAATGAAAGCAGGCATTAAATTTGGCTAAATATTTTTGACACAATATTCTGCTAAAAGCATACATAACATTCAAATTATATACCTAATCTGTAATTAAAATTGAAAATAAAATAATTTGTTTGCACGAAAATCCATTAAAACCTTATTTTCGACGAATTTCATTAAAAAATGTTCCACCAATTGAATAATTTTTCATACAAAAATTCTCAAATGTTTCTTCAAAGAAAATTCATTAAATTCATTTATAAGAAAAATCGCTATTAAATAACATTTTGTACAAGAAAATTCGCTAATAAAAATAAATTAAATAAATGAAAAAAAAAACTGGTCCGATTTTCCTGACCAACCAACCATTTCAAGTTATTTACCCACATACCAAAATATAATTTTTAACAAATACTTTTTCGACGACACAACAATTTCATGAAAACTTGCAAACCATTTTTCAAGAAAATTCGTAAACATTTTTTTTATAATAACTTGTTAGACATTTATCATTAATTACGAAAATTTCACAAAAAAAAAACATCTTACAAAAAGTGATTTCTACGAATCACAAAAAAATTTCTTGGAAAACTGGCTAAAAATCTTTTTACAGAAAATTTTGCAAAAATAATACATAAAATTCAAATTATATACCTAATCTGCAATTAAAATTGCAAATAAAATAATTTGTTTGCACGAAAATCCGCAACAAACGTTTTTTCAGAGAAAATTCATAAAATTCATTTATAAGAAAATTCTCTATTAAAAGAACATTTTGTACAAGAAAATTAACTAATAAAAAATCGCGACTTTTTGCGTTTTGAGGAAAGCCCCAAATGCCTCTAACTTTGTGTCTTTAAACTTACAGACCTAAATTTTGGTAAATTATTCACACATTATATATATATATATATATATATATATATATATATATATATATATATATATATATATATATATATATATATATATACAGGGTGTCCCTCTAACAATGTGCCAAACCCATATATTCGGATAGAGCATCAAAAATTAAATAGACTTTCATCAATACGTTTTGTCCGATTGTTGCTTGTTTTCGATATACAGTGTGTTAAAATTGACTTTGAAAAAAATTAAATCGCTCGTTTTTCTGCTAATTACTGGAATATTGATTTGGAACTTTGTAATAGGGGGTTATCGAGGATGCCGCTTCCAACCGTGATACCTATTTTGAGCTACATCATAGTTGGCGCCACCTACACTAAACCCGAATGTTTTACAGGGGCATAACTTTTTCGATGATCAACTTTCTGCAAATCTGTTCAGAAAAACTGAAAACTACTAATTTTTGTACGAAAAAGGTATACTTAGTTGAAGCTCCTAAAGTGAGTGGTTACCGAGATATTGCGGTTTTAATAATGGTGTGCATTGAAAATCTCTCAAATCTGAAATTTTATTCTGGCCCAAAGTTCATCTCTGGAGTTACAAACATTACTGTATATGTACCAGTTGTTTCAAGTAACCCCAATGGAAAATTCTAGAGGATTGAGGTCGGTGTATTTTAATCATAATTTTCTAATTCTAAATCAATTCCTAAAAATTGGGAAGTTTCTCTGGATTTAATTCGATTTCATAGAATAAGTATGTTTTTGGCAAATAAAAGATGTATTCCTGTGGACATATCAAGGCGCTAATAACTATAGCAGTTGATTGGCCGGGTCAACAACTGTCAATGAAGTAGATGAAATATCTTTTGTTTTTCGTTTTCATAGGGATGTCATTTGCGTAACACAATAAACATAATCTGTCAATTTTGACAAGCACATGGTTTTTCAATTAAGAGCAGTAGGTAGTTATTATTTCTGAAATGCCTCGCCATAATGAGTTTAGCAATATTGATAAGAGAGATATGGTCTGCGTTTATGCGCAATCAAACTTCCGTAGCCACCAAGCCGCCGCCAGATACTTGGAATTATATCCTAGTCGTAGACAACCAGATCACAAGACCTTTAGAAGATTATACGATAAATTAGGTATGTAAAAGAGTAATATGCACTCATTGCCATTGATTATTTCTGAAACGAAAGTTTTGACAAAATTCACACCTGAGGGCTGGAAAAATCGTGAAATACACATTTTGTTACACGGATGCGTATCATCTCGTCCTTATGTATTCGTAGGTGAAACTGGTTCTTTCAATTCGAAGTCGGAAGTTGGTGGACCAAGACGTCCTGTACATCAAGAGGAAGAGATATTAGTACGCCTTGCAGAAGATCCGGAAACAAGCGTAAGACGCCTCTCTGCAGCAACTGGAATAAATAAATCAAGTATTGGTAGACTTCTCAGAAAAGAAAAGTTACATCCTTACCACTTCACACCAGTGCAGAATCTTTTACCTCTAGATTTTCTATCTAGATTGGATTTTTGTGAACGCATTCGTCGGTATCAGAATGACGATCCGTTTTTCTTCAACAACATTCTATTCACTGACGAAGCGACATTCACAAGAAGAGGAGTTTTCAATTTTAAAAATGCTCACACATATGACAGCAGCAATCCTCATTTGACGCGAGAACACCATTTTCAACATGAGTTCTCCATTAATGTCTGGTGTGGCATACTAGGCGACGTGTTGTTGGGACCAATAGAACTTCCTGCAAGGCTCAATGTGGAGAATTATTCAATTTTCTTGAGAGATCAACTTCCTATTCTCTTGGAAGATGTCCCTCTAGACGTGCGCAGGAGATTATGGTTCATTCACAACGGGGCACCTGCCCATTATGGACTTCCTGTCAGAGAATTTCTGAACCAAAATTATCCGCGCCGATGGATAGGTCGAGGTGGAGATTTTCCTTGGCCTGCACGTAGCCCCGACCTCAATCCTCTAGATTTCTTCCTCTGGGGTCACTTGAAAGAATTAGTATACAAGAATATTTGTAACTCCAGAGATGAACTTTGGGCTAGAATAATCGAATCCAGTGATATATTGAAAAACGATTATAAAACTTTTTTTAAGGTGAGGCAAAATTTTGGGTTGAGACTAGAAAAATGTATTGAAGTAGGCGGAGGCCATTTTGAGAATCTTAAGTGAATTGTTCGATAATTGTCAATTTTTTCTTATAATTTAGTGATAATAATAATGTTAATAAAATTTCAAAATTGAGAGATTTTCAATGCACACCATTATTAAAACCGCAATATCTCGGTAACCACTCACTTTATGAGTTTCAACTAAGTATACCTTTTTCGAACAAAAAATTAGTAGTTTTCAGTTTTTCTGAACAGATTTGCAGAAAGTTGATCATCGAAAAAGTTATGCCCCTGTAAAACATTCGGGTTTAGTGTAGGTGGCGCCAACTATGATGTAGCTCAAAATAGGTATCACGGTTGGAAGCGGCATCCTCGATAACCCCCTATTACAAAGTTCCAAATCAATATTCCAGTAATTAGCAGAAAAACGAGCGATTTAATTTTTTTTAAACTCAATTTTAACACACTGTATATCGAAAACAAGCAACAATTGGACAAAACGTATTGATGAAAGTCTATTTAATTTTTGATGCTCTATCCGAATATATGGGTTTGGCCCATTGTTAGAGGGACACCCTGTATATATATATATATATATATATATATATATATATATATATATATATATATATATATATATATATATATATATATATATATATATATATAATTAAAACTGACCCTGGATATGGGTTCTAGGGAGACTAGTTCGCACTCATTTGAAGAATTTTTTTAACTTTCTTGAATCAGATTTAATTAATTAAAAATTAATTTACGTCTAACTTTTTTGTATTTTAAGATATAGATCTGAATTTTAGTACATCGGATACTCTTTATGACAGAAACCAGCGTAAATTTGGTTTCCCTCACTTTGTTATTTCCAGAGATATAAATGTTTTTCGAAAGAAAACGAAAAATTTTCCGGGAAAATGTGGGACGATTTTCTTGACTAACGAACTTATCCAAGCCACTTGCAAAAGAAAGGTATTTGCCAAATTTGATCAAAATAGAACTATATATATATATATATATATATATATATATATATATATATATATATATATATATATATATATATATATATATATATATATATATATATATATATATATATATATATATAAACTGAAACTGACCCTGGATATGGGTTCTAGGGGGCCTAGTTCGCGGGCATTTGAAGAAATTATTTCAAAATTCAAAAGTCGGGATCTCCTCATTAGTGATTTTTTTAAAATGAAAAGTCACTCAAACGCGCTCATCAGAGGTTCCATTTCTCACTTGGTGAATCATATTTTTCTATTTAAAACACCTTAACCGAAAGTTACAGTTTTATGCCCAGTTGCAGAAAAACTTGTAAGAAAAGAAATTCGGAACGCAGCAAGCGCGTTATGGTTGCGAATTTTCATTAAATGCTTCAAATTTGAATAACTCAATTTACTACTAACTTATAAGGTTTGTTGGCCAAGAAACCAGTTTTTTGGGAACCTGTTGAATTTACTTTCGAGAATTTTTGTACATTTTCTAACAATAAAGTTATTTTTATGTAACATGGCGGATTGTTTCTACTATATATGTTATACTGGTAACCAAATTTGATGCCTGCTTTCTTAAAAAAAAACACATATTTGCTATTAAAAATATTTTAATAGAAATTCACTACCATAACGCACTTGCTGTATCCAGACTTTTTCATTTTCGGAAAGAACTATCTTTCTTGATACGGCACTATAAAATTTTAATCGGGTTCTGTTAGAAAAAAAAATTGGGAAAAAGCTAACTAAAAAATCACCTCCTCCAGTTGGACTTCATTATTCAGGTTCTTATAAAGTTTTTTTTCTAAAAACCTCAGAATGACGCTCTAAAATGACAAAATTGGTGATTTTTGAACAAATATTGTGAAACGAATGCAATTTGTGAACAATAGATATTGCAAAAAGTGTGTTTAATAAGGTCTTAAATTTATGTTTGAGCAGCACCTCCATTCTTGGCCTCTCGCCATGTACATCCGCCCCGGCAGTTGTCCCGGTTTTTGATTCGTCCGTGTTCCAGATGAGGCTTCGGGGCGAAAAGATGTGTAGGCATTTTTTTAAATTGTTTGCTTCATTTTTAGTGAATTTTCTTAAAAAAAATTCACTAATGAGGAGATCCCGACTTTTGAATTTTGAAAAAATTTCTTCAAATGAGCGCTAATTAGGCCCCCCAGAAAACATATCCGGGGTCAGTTTCAATTTTTATATGTTTATATATATATATATATATATATATATATATATATATATATATATATATATATTATATATATATATATATATATATATATATATATATATATATATATATATATATATATATATATATTAGTGAATTTTCTTAAAAAAAATTCACTAATGAGGAGATCCCGACTTTTGAATTTTGGAAAAATTTCTTCAAATGAGCGCTAATTAGGCCCCCCAGAAAACATATCCGGGGTCAGTTTCAATTTTTATATGTTTATATATATATATATATATATATATATATATATATATATATATATATATATATATATATATATATATATTTATATATATATATATGTATCACACCGATAACTCAAAAAATAATGGGCCGATTTTGATTAAATTTGGTGAAAAAATTCCTTTTGCAAATGGCTTGGATAAGTTCGTTAGCCAGGAAAATCTGCCCAGGTTTTCCCGGAAAATTTTGTGTTTTATTTCAAAAAAAATTGATATCTCCGGAATTAACAAAGTAAGGGCAACCAAATTTGGTACGCAGGTTTATCCTTATAGGTAAGTCACCTACCAAAATTTAGCTATGTAGGTCAAAAGACAAAAAAGTTATAGGCATTTAAAGAAAAATTAATTGGGGTTTTCCTCAAAACGTCAAAGTGGCGATTTAAAATGTCAAAATTGGCAACATTTAGGCAAGTAACTTGAATCTAATACGGGCTATAGAAATAAAATGTCTCAAGAAGGATGTTTTACAAACCCTAAAGTCTTAGTTTCAACCGTCATTGTCCTTCATTTTACTAAAATATTTGCAGAAAATTCATTTCAAATAGACCCTTTCTCTGATGCTTGGCAGTAGCCTAAGCTATAGAGTTTATCGTTTAATGGTATATAATTTTTGTCGAATTTTCGTAAAAAATCAATAAAGCCCAATATATCCGTTATTATATAAGATATGAAAAAAAATTGTATATATTAATTATAGGGTGTCTTGAGCTACATCTTAAAATAATATTTCTACAATCACAGGGTGGCCCATAAGTCGTTGGTGATACAAATTTCCCTTTTTCTTAAATCAAATACGCCTTATGTTATTGCATTTTCCATCGAAATATAATGCATGTTTGTAAGAAAAGAAATTCTGGACGCAGCAAGTGCGTTATGGTAGCGAATTTTGATCAAATGTTTCATTTTGAATAGCTCAATTTGCTATTAACCTATAAGGTTGACCAAGAAACGTGTTTTTTCGGGAACACTTTAAGTTTACTTTTGGAAATTTTTGTACATTTTCACACAATAAAGTTATTTTGATGAAACATGGCACATTGTTTTTACTATATAGGTTATACTGGTAACCAAATTTGATGCCTGCTTTCTTAAAAAAAAAACACACATATTTGTTATTAAAAACATTTTTATGAAAATTCACTACCATAACGCACTTGCTGCGTCCAGAATTTTTTTATATATATATATATATATATATATATATATATATATATATATATATATATATATATATATATATATATATATATATATATATATGTATCACACCGATAACTCAAAAAATAATGGGCCGATTTTGATTAAATTTGGTGAAAAAATTCCTTTTGCAAATGGCTTGGATAAGTTTGTTAGCCAGGAAAATCTGCCCAGGTTTTCCCGGAAAATATTGTGTTTTCTTTCGAAAAAAATTTATATCTCCGGAATTAACAAAGTAAGTGCAACCAAATTTGGCACGCAGGTTTATATCCTTATAGGTAAGTCACCTACCAAAATTTAGCTATGTAGGTCAAAAGAGAAAAAAGTTATAGGCATTTAAAGAAAAATAAATTGGGGTTTTCCTCAAAACGTCAAAGTGGCGATTTAAAATGTCAAAATTGGCAACATTTAGGCAAATAACTTGAATCTAATACAGGCTATAGAAATAAAATGTCTCAAGAAGGATGTTTCCTAAAGTCTTAGTTTCAACCGTTATTGTCCTTCATTTTACTAAAATATTTGCAGAAAATTCATTTCAAATAGACCCTTTCTCTGATGCTTGGCAGTAGCCTTAGCTATAGAGTTTATCGTTTAATGGTATATAATTTTTGTCGAATTTCCGTAAAAAATCAACAAAGCCCAATATATCCGTTATTAAATAAGATATGAAAAAAATTTGTATATATTAATTATAGGGTCTCTTGAGCTACATCTTAAAATAATATTTTTACAATCAGAGGCTGGCCCATAAGTCGTTGGTGATACAAATTTCCGTTTTTTTTTAAATAAAACACGCCTTATGTTATTGCATTTTTGCATTTTCCATCGAAATATAATGCATGTTTGTAAGAAAAGAAATTCTGGAAGCAGCAAGTGCGTTATGGTAGCGAATTTTGATCAAATGTTTCATATTTGAACAGCTCAATTTGCTATTAACCTATAAGGTTGACCAAGAAACGTGTTTTTTCAGGAACACTTTAAGTTTACTTTTGGAAATTTTTGTACATTTTCACACAATAAAGTTATTTTGATGAAACATGGCACATTGTTTTTAGTATATAGGTTATACTGGTAACCAAATTTGATGCTTGCTTTCTTAAAAAAAACACACATATTTGTTATTAAAAACATTTTTATGAAAATTCACTACCATAACGCACTTGCTGCGTCCAGAGTTTTGATAATTATTATTTAGGGCTTTTTGTTTATATTCTGTTGGCTACATGGAAGACAATCTTTGGCTGAATGGCGCTAGCAAATTTTCACAGTTGTTTTTAGATATTTTCTGCTCACAAATACAGACACCGTTATGTAGTATCTGACTTTTCAATTTATCAACCAAAATTCCTGACAACTAGAAGAGAACTGCTTGAAAGCTTAGAACAGTAACTGATTTAATGTGTCTTCATTTTAGTGAATATTCTTAATGAAATGTCATTAAGAAATATCACTAATAGAGAGGTAGTGATGGTGAGACCATCGGAAAAGTTTTAAAATAAGCGCGAATTAGGGCTCATAGAACCCATATCAAAGATGTGCTTGAATATTTTGTGAATTTTCTTTAAGAAAATTCACTAATGAGGAGATGCCGACTTTTGAATTTTGAAAAAATTTCTTCAAATGAGTGCGAACAAAGCCCCCTAGAACCCAAATCTAGGGCCAGTTTCAATTTTTATATGTTGATATGTATATATATATATATATATATATATATATATATATATATATATATATATATATATATATATATATATATATATATATATATATATATATATATATATATATATATATATATATCACAGATAACTCAAAAAATAATGGGGCGGTTTTGATAAAATTATCTAAGTACCTTCCTTTTGCAAGTGGCTTGGATAAGTATGTTAGCCAGAAAAACCGGTCCAGGTTTTCCCGGATTAATTTTGTATTTTCTTTCGGAAAAAATGTATATCTACGGAAATAACAAAGTAAGGGTAACTAAATTGCATTATAAAGAGTGAACCAAAATTTAGGTCTGTAAGTTTAAAGAAGAAAAAGTTATGGGTATCTAAAGAAAAAAAAAATTGGGGATTTCCTCAAACCGTCAAAGTCGCGAACTGAAACGTAAAATTGGCAACATTTAGGCAAAGAACCTGAAACGAATACGGATTATGTAAAGAAAACGTCGCAAGAAGCGTGTTCTGAAAACTCTCAAGTTTCAGCTTCAACCGTCATTGTCCTTTATTTTACTAAAATGTTTCCAGAAATTTCATTTTAAACAGACCCTTTCTCTGATACTTTGGCGGTAGTTTTAGTTAAGTTGAACGGTCTATAAATTTTAGCTAATTTTCGTAGAAAAAATTCGTTAATTTGGAGACTGCGACTTTTGAATTTTAAAAAGATTTCTTCAAATGAGCGCAAACTAGGCCCCCCTTGAATCCATATCCGGGTTTAGTTTCAGTCTTTATCTGTTTATATATATATATATATATATATATATATATATATATATATATATATATATATATATATATATATATATATACAGGGTGTCGCATTTCTACGGAAAAGCTCAATATAATTGTTATTATACAAGATACGAGGAAATGTTCTATACGTTAATTATAGGGCGTCTTGAGCTGAATCTTATAAAGTTATTTTGACAACCACAGGATGGCTCATAAGTCCTTCGTGATACCTACAGTTTTTTAGAACACACTCATATTATTGAATTTTTGCCTTTTTTATCGAAATATGATGCATGTTTGTAAGAAAAAAAATCTAGCCACAGTAAGTGCATTTTGGTAGCGAATTTTCATTAAATGCTTCAAATTTTAATAACTCAATTTGCTATTAACCCTAGTTTGTTGGCTAGGAAACCAGTTTTCTCAAAAAGATTTTAAGTTTATTTTCGGAAAATTTTTGTACATTTTCAAACATTAAGTTATTTTGATAAAATATAGTACATTTTTTCCACTATAGTAGTTATACCGGTAACCAGATTGATGCCCGCTTGCATTAAAGAGTCATATTTGCTATTAAAAACGTTTGTATGAAAATTTGCTTCCATTACGATGTTGCTGCGTGCAGACTTTTTATATGTTTATATATCACCCCGATAACTCAAAAGAGAGTCGGGCGATTTCCATCAAATTTCGTGGGTAGCTTCCTTATGCAAATGGCTTGGACAAGTTTGTTTTCCAGGAAAATTGGCACAATTTTTCCAGGAAAATTTTGTATTTTCTTTCGGAAAAGGTTTATATTTCCGGACATAACAAAATCAGGGTAACGCTGATTTATGTCATAAAAAGTAAACCCCGTACCGCTTAGATCTATCGGTTAAAAAGAAATAAAGTTATAGGCATTTAAAGAAAAAATTTGGATTCTACTGATGACCAGATAAATGCATAAAAGCAAAATATATTGTGTGAATAACAAAATCTAGTGAATGCTACAGACAAAGACTAAGTTTTTTGGAGCAAAAAGTTAAGAAATGCTAAAGAAATTACTTTGAAAATTTGATAACGTTTCCTCTTAAATCGTCAAAAACAAAGTACGTATTGTAATGGGGGGCGAGGCAAGTATTGTGACTGTTTAAGGACTTTTTTAACAAAAAATCTGTGACTAATGGAAATAAACTTTCGAGGATAGCTTACAGCCACAACCAATTGGTGAGCTATTAGGAGTTGGTTGGCGATTACCAACTCACTTCTAATAGCTCACAATTTGATCACAAGTTAGAATTTTGTTTAAGAAATTTACAATTGACTTCAAATTAAAAAATAAAATGCCTACACTTAGGTGAACGACTTCTAAATCATTTTAAAAACTTTAGTGGTTCCTTGTCTCCGAAAATAATGCAAAAAAAATAGTTCCTTACTCAGTATGTTTTCCCATAAACGGAGGTTAAAAATGGCAGGGTCGAAATTAGTAGCGTATATAGTTGGAAGTTTCATTAAAAAAATAATTTCATAAAATGTTGCCATTGGTGTTTAAAAAACATTAAAACAAACCATACTTTGCTGCGGATATATGATTTCTATGACCTTAATCCATATAGAACGACGTTGAAGATTGTAATTATCTAGGAACGTGATATTTTAAGTAATCCTTATATTCACATATGGTGGCAACGCTAGCAGACGAATGGCTAGATGGGGCCTCCGGCATTTTTAGCTCTACCAAATCGGTTGGATCTTTTATAGTGGGCGAGCATCTTCACAGTTCGCTAGTATAATTAGCAAAGGTCGCGGATGCTGAAGACTATGAAGAAATGAAGAGCGCCGCGAGGTTTGCAGGTGTGCAGCAGACGCGCGGGCGCCCATCTGCATTCCTACATTGAAGATGACTCTTCTTATTCTTCAGTCTATGGTCTTATTCGATTCAGTTACAAACACATCCACCTGCAAGTTTAGATGTAAAGATAGATGAACTAATGATGATGATGCTAGATGTTTTACAAGAACTAATATTGTTTTTATTCATAGACGTGTTATGATCGGATCGATATTCTAAAAAATAATAAACATAAATAATGTATAAAAGAAAGATAAAATGCCATGCCGAGATTGTTGCATAAATTGCTTTTCTAGCTACTGTATCGAAAGTAACACATAAGTAATGAGAAACGTTCAGCGTATATAAAGAGTGTTTGGCTACAAATGTAGCATATATCCAAGAATGCATGTCATCAGGCTAGAAGATAATAACACATTGTTTTTGTTTTATACTATGAAACCAGTGTTGGGGTTTGGTATTGTCCTGAAAGTAATTATTTATGGTAATTGTGGATCATCATCAATCAATCCGATTTGTCCACTGTTGGACATAGGCCTCCCTTATAACAGTCCAGTTCCGCCTGTCTTGGATACTCTGCATCTAATTGCCGGACATTTTCTTAATGCCCTCAGTCCAGCGTGTGGAGAGTCTTCCCTTACTCCTCTTATCAGTTCTTGGTCTCCACTGAAACAGTCTTTTGGCCATCTTCCATTTGTCATTCAGGGCACCCAGTTCCACTTAAGTTTGGCCATCTGCGAGACCACATCTGTGATCTCCGTTCTCTTAGGCAAATCTTCGTTTCTGATATGGTCTAGCAGTGACACACCCAGCAATGGTCTTTAATTTTTCGTTGAGCTATTCTGAGTTTTTTAGTAGACGCAACAGTTAGTGTTAAAGTTGCGGCTCCATAGGTCATAACCGGTAACACACATTGATTAAAGACCTTCCGCGAGTTTTCCGTAGACAGCCCAGGAGAGGGTTATTCTTCTCTGCATTTTGCATGTTTGATTATATCTTGAGGTCCGTATCTCATGGCCCAGGTATGTTTATCTATCAACAAGCTCCACTTCCTGACTGCCAGCAATAATGTTTCTGCTGGGAACGAGGTTTGTCATAAATTTTGTTTTGGAAATGTTGATGTTAAGACCGAGCTCAGCACATTCTCTCTGTAGTTCCTGTATCATTATTTCAATGTCCTTTAGGTTGTCACAGGGTATAACTATATCGTCTGCAAAGCGCAGGTTTGTTAAATATTGGCTATTTACGTTTATGCCCTTTCCTTTCCAGTAAAGTTTTTTGAAAGCATATACTAAAACGTTGTTAAATAGTTTAGGAGACATCGTGTCTACCTGTCGCACACCTCTACCGGTTGAGATGGGGTAGGTTTTTTCGTATAATTTTACTATCATGGTGGCATTTTTATAAATTCATTTCGCTGGGCGATAGTTAACAAAATATTCTTGTATCGATTCTATCACTGCATCTAGCACGACCGTCTCAAAGGCCTTTTGATAGTCCACAAATGCAAGAACAAGCGGCATATGGTATTCTTTAGATTTTTTCAATTGTAGTAATGCTCTGTAGATGGCCATCGGTTCCGAATCCCGTCCGGAAACCAGCTTGTTGTATCGGTTGGTAGAAGGCTAATTTATTTTCCAGTCGTGTGGTTATCCTTGTAAATAGTTTGTAGAGGTGGCGGAGAAGGCTGAACAGTCAATAATTTTCCAGTTCAGCTATGTTCCTCTTTTTATGACGTAGAATTACGATAACATTGTACCACTTATCCGGTATGGTGCTGTTGAACAGGCAAAGATTAAATAAATTTCTGATTTTCTGCAGCAAGCTGGGACCAGCGATCTTGATTGCATCATCAACCACAGATTTTTTTTCTTTCGGGTCAATAATATGTTGTCCAGGGTAACGTCTGGTAGTGTTTCTGAGCCCCGATTCTTGATGCCCTTTCTAGATATCAGTATCTTCGGCACCTCATTGGAAATTAACTTTGCTTCTTTTTGACTCGTGTATAATACTTGATAGAAGTCTCAACTTTTCTTAAAATCCCATCTCTGTTTGTTGTAATATGTCCATATTGATCTTTAACTCTTGTCATTTGGCTTCTTTCGGTTTCGAATCCTCTATGCAGGACTTTCATGATTTTGTTGTCTTATATTGTTTGTTGGATATGGCTTTGATTATATACTCTGATGTCCCATCCAATGGCCTTTGATACTTGTCCGTTGACTTCTTTTAGCTCATCAGCAGTGGTTACCTCGTCATTTCTCTTATCTCTTCTCTCCTACATCAGCTGCCTGGTTTTGTACTTGGTATTCAGTCTCAGAATCAGAGTTACTACCATACTGGATATTTTCTTGAGAGGCATAATGTTTGGCTTGTGTCGTTTGTGTATCAGAGATTTAGTTTCTTTCACAGAGCTATCGGTTTCTCCCACATAGTAGAAGCTGTGCCCAAATTTTAAGCTAGTTAACTGCTCGCCGCGTCTTTTGACTTCACCAAGACCAAGTATATCCCACTTTATATTTTCCCGTTGGCACTCAAGTTTGGTCAGTCTTTCTTTTGACAGCAATGAGTCAGCATTGTATGTCGCAACATAGATTTTCCGTTCCTTTGTCTTTTCGCAGTTTGAATTTCGTTTTACCAGATGTTTGCACCACACCCACCACCACCCCACCCCTCTGAATGCTTGGGACAGACTGATCGGATGTTACAACGAGATTTTGAAAAAAAAAACAGATTCCTTGGTATAGTTTAGTTTTTTTTAGCTGACATTTCATTTACATTCTTAAGGGATATTTAGCCGTAAAACACCACGCCGGCTAGACGTGTCGGTGAGTGTGTACACTTCAGCCGCCAATTTTGGGTCAGACGCTGTTTGCAAACGCCCACTCTGGGTCAGAGGCTGCTGCTAGTTTTGGTCCGTTCCGGGTATTTTATTTTCCAGGTACCACCTATATCTGGGAGGAATTCCCCTATCCGCCACCTGGTTAGGCGCCCGATTGAGGAATAACCACCCCACACGAGTACGGTCGGTACCTAAGACTTAAAACATGTAACGGCAGACGTTGACATTAATGATGCGAATTTGCAGTCAGTATATGCGATAGCTGGACCAACAAGTATTCACTTTTTTTTTAATAACTTAGTTGTCCAGAATTAACAAGTTGCCTCTTTCCTTCTTGTCGACACCCACGGTACGACAGTATTTAGGTTGTAAGCCCTCGTGGTGTGTTGTTGAAGTATATATAAAAAAAAAAAATCAGCATTCCTTCGCTGATGATGCATTTCCAAACCAACGTCCAATCATACAAATGGTCAATGCTAAACAAGACTCATTTAAGTGAAATATTTTGTAGGAAGACCATTTAACGTTTGCTTGAAAAGAATATTCCAGAAAGGTTAGAAGTGTATTACGGCAGTAAAATAATATTTAATTTTCATATAATTCTATTATTTTGATATTTTAATCGCCGTCAAATATTTAAAGACCCTAATGAGCATTGAAATTTTCTTCGATATTTTCTAAGGTCAGCAAAATGGCACGGTAGCTGAAAAGTCGACCGTAAAACGTCAAGAATGCTATGGAACATGTGTAGGGTGCTGGATAAACTGGATTTTAAGGAGGTGTAGCTACAAATTGGATAAAGGCAGCTTATACAGCTCCGCTTAACCCGTATTCGCAGTTTTCGTTTATATTTCCTTTTCATCTTCTTCCCCGCCAAGCCCCCCCCCCTATTCACCCCTGGTACTTAGGGGTTGTTCGCACGAAAGTTTTATTGTAATTTATGGATCCAACTCTAAGCATATTTCTGAACTTTTTCCCTAAAAACCCTCCGTGGCCTCATCTGCGCCTCTCTCCTCTCAAAGTTACCACACAACCTATCTAATCTATGAACCTTGATCTGGATGACAGTATTTTAGAAACAACTGACAGATTTGGCACAACCCTGTACTGTGTACCCAGTAATATCAAGCACAAACTACAGCCTATGAACCACGCTGTTTTTAGAGCGTTTGAGTATTACTGGGAAAACGGAGTGGTCAAATATTTTTTAAACTATCTAGAAGATCGTTCACTTCCAAATGTGTAATTCTTGTCGTATTTCATTCAATTTAAAAAATGCAAATTGCCATTTAAAAAAATAAAAATCCTTACCATAGCCATATTAGCTGCAGATACCTTATCTATTTGCTAGTGAAGTAAAAAGGTAAAGGTAAGATGCTTATTGGCAATTAGGCCATTGCTGACCCTTTTTGATCATCTAAACTAATCTACCCTCCACCTTGAGCTCGATCTCAATGACGGCAGTGATTTGAAAAATCATCCGCCGCCGGTGAGTCTCAAACCGTCGACCCCCTGAGTCCGTATTGGAAAGTCATCGACTTTCCCGCACGACCACGAAGACGGCGCTAGTGAAGTATGTACGAATAACAGCAGGTTGCTATTACCACACACTCTTAAGAGTAATTAATAGTGATTTATAAATATTTCTCTAAATCCGTCTAATTGAATAGATATATTTATGCTTGTTCGGTTTACGAATATATTATATTATGTGTCTCCTATTCAATAATGAAACACTGCCTGTAACTAGGTACGCCTGTATATTGAAATTTTAAACTGCAGCGCTGAAGGCTTTGTATGAAGAAAATTACAGGAAATTGTTGTACAGTATATATGATTTATTGGAATTCAGACAAATAACAAAACAATTTTCTCCCGATATAATCTGTATGAAATATAAAGCTGTCAATGAAGTTTACTGCGAAATAAGCATGTTTCTGGACGATTATATTAGTCCAGTGATCATTTAACCCAGAGCTAACATTATTTATTGATCTGTGCTCAATGCAGGTAGTTGTACCTTTCAGATGGTCGTTGATCTCTATTTGCGAATTTACCAAGGAGTAAACGAAAATCTGAAAGTAAGATTAACTTTAATTAAAATATATGTTTTATGCATTACGTGCTTTTACGTATCTAATTTTTAGTGATTGTTTTATCTTGATTCATTCTAATTGGGTGCTTGATTATACCGAACTGAAGCTGTTGAATAAAATGTTTTTTTGAATTTTCGTAGAAAAAATTCACTAATGAGGAGATCGCGACTTTTGAATTTTGAAAGAAAATCTGAGCGCAAACTAGGGCCCCTAGACCATATATGTGGAGTCAGTCTCAATTTATATATATATATATATATATATATATATATATATATATATATATATATATATATAATATATATATATATATATATATATATATATATATATATATATATATATATATATATACTCAATTGTCACTGACTGTTGTGCTCATTTTGGTCTCCTACAAATTTAAACATTTTGGTGAAAATATGGGTTGTTTGGAAATAATAGCCGTTGGAAAGGCATTATGGAATCTCATAGATTTATAGTAAATGAAGGTGATGTTTGAAGTATTGGAAGGTGAGAATTAGAAGAGCAAAAAGAATTTACATTTGGTACATCAAAATTTGAAGTTTACTGAATTTGGTGTAGGACTGTCAAACTATTTAGGATTTAACCTTCTAAATTGTGTTATAATACAGCACAAGTCTAAGACTTATTGTTATATACATATATATATATATATATATATATATATATATATATATATATATATATATATATATATACATATATATATATATATATATATATATATATATATATATATATATATATATATATATATATATATATATATATATATAAAATTATAGCGAATCATAGGCTGCACGTTCTAAAATTATTTGTGATTATACAGGCTGTCCCATATTTAAAGGACAAAGCAAACATATATTTTTTAAATGGAGCACCCTGTATATTTCTTAATTTTTGGACTTCTTTTTAGTGAATTTTCTAAAAATTAACTAATGAGGAGATCCCGACTTTTGAATTTTGAAAACATTTCTTCAAATGAGCGCCTAAAGATTTTCCGGGAAATTTTTGAGTTTTCTTTCTCCGAAAGTTACAAAGATGTTTAGATGAAATTCGGTGTGCATATTGCATTGGGAAAGACTTAACTATTTGACAAAATTCAGCTTTGTAAGTTTACAGGAAATTGAGCTATTCAAGTTTGAAACATTTATTTTTAATATCACCGCGTTTCATTTACAATGGCAAAATTGGCTTATATGAGATCTAGTATGTCGTTGCCTGGCAACGGAACATTTGATATTATTGCCCAGATCTGTTAGACGTTGTAACTGACGTTTATCGTATGGTATGAGATTGTTTATATGTTTATCTGTTTGAGTTGACAAATTATTTGTGTTATTTGGGAAATTTTTATATACAAGTGCAAATTATTCCTTTATTAATGTTAGTGGGTGGACTAAACAGTGTTTGTTATGTTTTATCAACACATATAAAGGATCGAAGTTTTACAAAAAGGGCTGATATGCAACAGGTTAGTTATTTTCTCTCTGATGCTTTGGCGGTAGTTTTAGTTAAGTTTATGGTTTAACGGTCCATAATTTTTAGCTAATTTTCGTACAAACAATTCGTCATTGAGGAGACCGCGACTTTAGAATTTAAAAAAGATTTCTTGAAATGAGCCCAATCTAGGCCCCCTGGAATCCATATCCGGGTTTACGTTCAGTTTTGATCTGCTTACATATATTTTTTTCCCTCAGGGCTCGTCCGCGGCTTTGCCGCCCCGATAGCACTGCAACCTTTGGTTGATTGTGCATATGCTTACATATATACAGGTGACGCGTTTCTGCGATAAAGCTCAATATAATTATTATTATACAAGAGACGAGGAAAAATTGTATAAGTTAATTATAGGGTATCTTGAGCTGCATCTTATAAAATTATTTTGACAATCACTGGCTGGCCCATAAGTCGTTGGTGATCCCTACAATTTTTTTTCGAACAGCCTTATTTTATTGCATTTTTTATCGAAATATGTTTGTAAGAAAAAAAATCAAGACGCAGTAAGTGCGTTTTGGTGGCAAATTTTCATTAAATGCTTCAAATTTCAATAACTCAGTTTGCTTTTATCCTAAGGTTTGTTGGCTAGGAAACCAAGATTTAAAGTTTATTGTCGGAAAATTTTTGTACATTTTCAAACAATAAGTTATTTTGATAAAATATGGCACATTGTTTCTACTATATAGGTTATACCGGTAACCAAATTGATGACTGCTTGCATTAAAAAGGCATATTTGATATTCAAAGCATTTTTTATAAAAATTCACTGCTATAACGCACTTGCTGCGTCCAGACTTTTTTAAAGATTTCTACGCAAATTACCAATAACCAAAGTTTCAAATCTACAACCATCAGGCCAGCCGAGATATCCGGTTGGAACAGGGCAACTGGGACACTTAGTTGATATTTTCTTTAATAATTTTTATAAGTTTCATTGTATTTTCAGTAAAACATCTCTTTTCAAAAGTTAAAGTTAACTTCTGGCTTGTATAGTTTTTGAAGAACCACTTGTGTACTCAATCCAAATCGTGAAAAATTCCTAATTTGCTTCAAGACAGCTGACGATGACACAGTAATGGTCGATTATTATAAATTATTCCCTGTCAAAGATTTAACGGTTTTTCGACACACTAGTGATTTGATTAAAGGTTAAACACAATTCAGCAGTAGACTTTTACCTTGCTGGAGGCATGTTTTACGACGAATCACCACAGGTATTAAATTTATTTATAGAGGAATTGGGAAAGTGAAATTAATTGCATATTTCGTAAGAAAAAAATAAACATTGAACACGTGTTCTTCGAGCAATAATAATATCAAACAAATTATGATAATTCGAGACCTCAAAAACTACTATTTCTTCAATTATTTTTTAGTGAAGGTAAGCAAATAGCAAGTTTCTATATCTCGAGTAATTTACTTGCAATTAACTCAGAAAAAAAAACACATTAAAATTATTCAATTGGAAAGTTTGCGAAATGGTCTGCAATTATAGGTTTTATGAGATAATTGTGACAATGTCTGCAAAAAAAGTTGTATGTATGTATTTTGTTCGTGAGCCTATTTCCGCGACTGTGGCCAATAAAAAATCAGCATCCTGTAAATTTTGTCAAAGCCCCGTCTTTCAGTAAGAAAGGTAAGTATATTTAACGTGCTCAACATCATATGTGTAGAAACATGCTTGCTTTTTTTTATAGATATGTTCAGAATGACGTACTGAATGTAAAAACAGAAAATCCTTACAAATTAGGAGAACGGAAGTGCCGCCATTTTGAGAAAAACAGTTTCGGACCATATCGCCGTAACCGTGCACTTTAGGCCAAAAATGGTAATCACCATTATTGTGGATAATCGCATTTCCCATCTTTTTTGTAAAATATCTTTTTTTGTATCACTCACTGTTTACAACGTATACGACTATTAGCATTCATTTATTGACTTTTTTACCTATATATTGGTTAATAATTGTTTGAGAAATAAAATTCTTATAACTTAACTTTTCAATCGACAAATTTCCTACAACTGAATACTTTTTTCTCAAATCAATATTTTCAAAGTTATAACGCGTTAAATGTTGCACTTTTCAATCGACAATTTTTTCTGGAAATATTTTAGTAAATTGAAGGACAATGACGGTTGAAGCTAAGACTTCAGGCTTTGTAGAACATTCGTCTTAAGACATTTTCTTTCCATAGCTTATATTAGTTTCAGGTTCTTTGCGTAAATATTGCGTAAAGTCTTTCTTAGGGCAAAATATCCATCAAATTTCATTAAAATATCTGTAATTTTCGGAGAAAAAAATTTTCGAAAGAAAATTTAAAATTTGAATAACTCAATTTTCTATAAACTTAGAAAGTTTAATTTTGGTACGTAGTAAGATATCTTCCAAGGAAACATATATAGTAAATTTCATGAAAGCAGCTTTGTTATTTTTTTGAAAGGAAATTCAAAATTTTCCCGGAAAACCCGATCCGATTTTCCTAGCTAACGAACTCATCTAAGCCATTAATAAAAGAAAGGCACTTGTCGAGTTTCATTGAAATAGGTTAATATTTTTTTGAGTTATCGGACGGATACATATACATATATATATATATATATATATATATATATATATATATATATATATATATATATATATATATATATATATATATATATATATATATATATATATAACATATAAAAATTTTAACTGACCCCGGATATGGGTTCTAGGGGTCCTAGTTCGCGCTCATTTGAAAAAAATGTCACACCATCCATGCCTCTCTATTAGTGAATTTTTAAAAATAAAAATTCACTAAAAGTCAATAAATGAATGCTAATAGTCCTATAAGTTGTAAACAGTGAGTGATACAAAAAAATTAACAAAAAAGATGAGAAATGTAATTATCTACAATACAATTTATTACCATTTTTGGCTTAAAGTGCACGGTTGCGGAGATATAGGCCGAAAATTTTTCTCAAAATGGGGGCACTTCCGCCCTCCTAATTTGTAAGGATTTTGTGTTTTTACATTTCGTACGTCATTCAGAACCTATCTATCAAAAAAAAAAACTTCTGTAGTTTAATGCAGAAACAAATTCTCTATTGCCTGTACTATAAGGCATAAAGGCTATGGTTGTTATGCAGAGAAACAAATACAAATTTTCAAGTAGAGGAACTGGCTCGAATATAGGCCCTGTATGTAATAGGGGCCCCAATGTATGTAAGAGCCAACTACCGTCTTCTCCCTTCTTATAGGTTTATGGGAAGTCAACCATAGCCAGTAATATTCCCATGTTTTACCGGCAGTGCTTATTTATGGTACTGGCAGAAAAATCACGGCTGTTCATTTTCGCAGGCATCTAACTTTCTCAAGAGAAGTTCATCACTATTATTTTTAATTCCTTTTTAATTTTACAGTTCACTCTATTTGATAATGTGATTGCTAGGGTCCCTGGAAACACTTTGCCTTTTAGCTTGTATCAATATTCATCTTCCTTTACTTTTTACATAAGCTTCAAATATATGGTTGTCACGTTTGAAGAATACAAACCCGGGTCCGTATTAAGACCATATCGCTTCCTTCATATTTTTTAAGATCATGAGCTCACCAGGTGTGAACAGAAAGTTTGTAGGTAGAAATTTAGGAAAAAGTTGGGATAAAAAAATAATAAAAGAGGCAGTTGAATCTGTATCGCAAGCAAAATTGAGCGTATAAGGTGCATCCAGGTCTTGCTATTATTAATAAAGGTAGGCCGAAACCTACTCTAAGAAACTTAAATACAAGAATTAAAACATGTACTCAACGCGGAAAAAACTTATAAAAAATATGAATGGTTAACGCGTTGTGAAAACAGGAATAAACTGTTTTGTTGTTTGTGACTGAAAAGGGGGTGTGGAATAAAAGTGGGTTTTCCGACTTGAATAATCTACATAAAGTAGTAAAAAGACATGTTATGTCTAAAGCGCATTTACAGACCATTTTAAAATTAAGTGTCTTTGGAAAAACGCGAATTGAACACGCCGTTGACAAGCAGATAGAAATTTGTCATCGCCAACACAATGAACTGGTTGATAAAAACAGAAACATATTAAAAAAACTTATTGATGTTGTGTGTTCTCTTGGTCAGCATGAATTGGGCTTCAGAGGTCATGACAAAACAACTACATCTGCAAATAGAGGAAACTTTCAAGACATAGTTTGTTTAATAGCCAATTACGACATTTGTTTAAAAAATCACTTGGAACAGTCTAACGTTTTTCGCGGGATATAAAATCGCATTCAGAATGACTTAATTTCGGTTGCTGCCACTATTATTTTGAACAGAATTAAATCTGAAATTAAACAGACTCGTTTCAAGTCAACTATCTGTAGTAATACAATACGTAAAAATGGATGGGAGTGTACAAGAAATATTTTTAGGCTTTAAATTTAATTTTATCCCAATCTATAAATCATATTAAAAAATGTAAAGAGTTTTTTTGCTACCTTAAGTAGAATGAATTTGATAAGTTCTGGGAAAAAACAATTGAATTAGGAGAAGTGGAGCCACGAAGGAAGCTTCTGCGCACTGATATTGTGGGAGACCTTCAAACTTCTTACCGCCGCCTTTTCTACGAAATCATAGATCAAATTCAGCAGCAAATTAACTGCAGATTTGATCATCTCAGTGACCTGAAATTTCTTGAATTGTGTAATTTTGGAGGATTTAAAGGGATACCTTTCCCAGAAGATTCATTCAAATCATTATTTCACTACTATGGACATTGCTTTGACAAAGCCTTATTACGATCAGAACGTACAGTCATTTATGAAACCGATGTTATTGACACAAAAACTAACGCGAGTGAACTTTTAACTTTCTTAAAACAATCACAATTGGAAAATGCATTTGCTGAAGTGTTCAAATTAAGTGAATTAGAAAAATTCCTGCTACTAGTGCATCTTTAGAACGAAATTTTTCTACATTGAAACGTATCAAGAGGTTTGTTAGGCATTCAATAGGACAGGAAATACTTTCCCAAATTTCAATTTTGTCAGTTGGAAATAAACTGGTCCAGTAAATGTCCCAGAATCCACAGTTTTGTGACGACATTATTAATGAATTTGCCAAAAACGACAGAATAATTGAGTTACACTACAAATAAGTAAGTTTCTGATAATTGCTTCCCTTATTTGAAATGTCACCGCACGCCCCTGACCACACAGAATATTTAACGTGGGCAAAACAGGTTTATCAGCAGTGATAGGATGAAAAGAAAAGCATCAGATTGCCTCTATATTCTCTACAAAAAAGGGTCGTTGCTGATAGTAATAGCTGCTATGTGTGCAGGAGGTCAGGTCAGGTCACCAATTCTTATTTTTCAAAGAAAAACCCAGAACGATTAGCTATTGCGAGGAGCACTACCTGGAAGTGTTTAGGAGGCACATCTCAGTATATTTTATCAAATTTGCTAAACCAAGTGGAGGGTTGCCAGATTTTCTTATATCCACACTCGCACTCTAGATGTTATAAACTTGGCAAGGGAAAATTATGTTTCAATTACCACCCCCCCCCCCAGGTTCTACTCATAAATTGGATAAAATTAACTTGGGCGATCTAGAGACCCACTACAGTAAGGAAGTTAGTCAGGGTTCTTTCGACATGCCACATGGCTGAAATTGCTGTGAATTGTTTCAAAGTTACGGACATCTGGCCATGCAATACAACCATTTTTAAATGCTGATTACACCGCTTAACAAATTGCAGGTCCGAGAAAGTGCAGCACATCCAAAAATCAAATAGATCTAAAGCACGAGCAGGTTGCTCGAAGCATTCCATCTAAACCGTCCACTTAATGAACCAAAACCAGGATTCTTAGACCATTCGCTTCAAGACAATCTGAATGTTCCTGCTCTCAAAGTTGGCTCTTCAGGTCTTAGATAAGCGATACTTTAGTTTCATTATTCACTTCAGGGTCTTAGAAGCCTTACACTAGACCTTATGGTCGCAGTGGATGTACCGTTATGACCCAATAACAATTTAACCTAACATACCTAGAAACCCATTGGACATCAGCCCCGTTCTACCTGTTAAAAGGATTCATAGAAATTATACTTATTTACGAAAATTGTTTATATCGTATGTATAAACAAATAAAAATTGAACCTTGCCTCGGTAATCCTATATATATATATATATATATATATATATATATATATATATATATATATATATATATATATATATATATATATATATATATATATATATATATATATATATATATATATATGTGTGTGTGTGTGTGTGTGTGTGTGTGTGTGTGTGTGTGTGTGTGTGTGTGTGTGTGTGTGTGTGTGTGTGTGTGTGTGTGTGTGTGTGTGTATACTTTTGTATTATGATACGTTTTTCGGGGAAACGTTATTAAAAAAGTTTTGGACTTCCAGGTTAAAATGAGTGAGTGCTCCATCAAAAACTCAATTCTGGTTCTGCCACAACACTATATACATTTAGATATTTTGATGAAGTCAAATTTGCTTCGATAAAAAATGGCACAATTAACTAATCGCTGATAAAAGTCAAATGTTGGCCAGGCCGATAAACAAAGCGTTACAGGGGGCGATACGGCACTATACGTTCTTATTGACCGTAGATATAGTTAAATATTAATTATACATTTTAATAAGACAACCGTACTGTTATTTTTTTTAAATTTTTATTATTCAACACCATTAGAATTTCATGAATGCAGAATAATTTATAGATTAAAAAAAAGATTTCCATTTGAAAATGAATAGTTGGTTGTTACCCAATTAAGCCTGTCGAAAAATTCCAAGGCCACACAAACACTTCAAAAACTCAGTAACTTTTGTTTGAAATATTTTTGATACCTTTTTGTTTATTTTTGCGTTATTTCCATTATCGTAAATATATGCACGCCCCCGTATATTATACACAGGTAAATATTTTAAGTCACTGTAATTCGCGCTCAGTTACGGAATTTTCCGAAAGTCTCGCCATTGTGACCTCTTTGTCAGTGAATTTTCTTAAAGAAAATTCAGTAAGAGCTCGTTTAACAAAATAGAAAGAAATTATATTGTCAGATGAAGGTGTCACAAATATACCATAAAAACTATAAAAATAAAAATAGTCTCAAATGGCTGAAAGGCACATCGCAATAATAGACGACAAAGAGCCTTAAAATTAAAATCCACCTGTCAATATTAGACAATAATAAGAATCTGTTTTTTGTGGCAATTAAGAGAAGACAAGATTGCATATTCTCACGTGAACCAACGAGGGTGATTGTGTAGAACACAAAAAGGAGCAAATGTGGCCAAGCTTTAAATGTGGGGTATTTGCAGTGTTTTCAAAAGAAATTTTTAAAGTGCTTTTCGATGATATGTATTATGACAAACAGGTAATAGTACCTTTCAGACAGAGAATTCACCCACTAAATCACAGTTGCACCGTCGTTAAACAGACCTACATCCCAAATGTATACTCCAACAACAAATCACCGACGGGCAATTCTTGTGAGACGGTAAAATGTGTTAAGGATCCGACTGTAAAAGCACATATATTTTGTTTGACGCTTCGTTTTGCACATTTTAATATTTTAATAGAACAAAGTGTCATCATTTATATATATATATATATATATATATATATATATATATATATATATATATATATATATATATATATATATATATATATATATATAGCCAACCCATGATTTAGATTCTCCAAGCGTGCTTATCACTGATCATCACAGGTTCCAATCTTCACTTAGTGATATAGTAATCTAGTAGGTATAGGGCATATCTCTGCCCAACAGTTGAAATATGTCATAGGCGCAACCATGCTAAACCATGTAAAGTTTCCCCTGATACTTGGATGTAGTTTGAGTACACCTTTTCACAAGCTTTTCCAACACTGCTATCATATTGTAGTATGGATTAAAAGAAATTGTAAACTCTGTTACAATACAATATTAAGCTCATACAAGTATACGCCCCTACAATGGATCATGACGATGAGGTGGTAGACCTGTTCTATGAAGACATTAACACGGCTCTAAGCGAACACCCAGAGCACTTTACTCTAATATGCGCTGATTTCAATGCCAAAATAGGCAGAAAAATGAATCAAAGTGAGGAAGCACTTGGAGACTTTGGCTTAGAAGGTAGAAATGATCGAGGAGAAACGCTTTCTACTACAAAATAATGTGTTTCAAATGGGTAGCTTTTTCTTAAAAAACCAAATAGAAGATGGACGTGGAAAAGCCCCGATGGGAGAACAAGAAACGAAATAGACTTTATCATCACAGATAAAAAACACATAATAAAAGACGTGACTGTCCTAAATAGGTTTGCTACTGGGAGCGACCACAGGCTTGTTCGAGCAAAAGTAGCTATTGACATTGGCAAAAAACGACAAAAAATGATCCAAAAGAGCAATAAATCAAATTTATTAATAAATACAGCAGATGTAAATAGCTTTGAACAATGGATCACCACTAAATTAACCAAGGCTGAAATAGAACACACCATTGGTAACGACATCAACAAACTGAATAATATAATCAGAACCACAATAACTGAAGCCCAAAGTCGGCACTGCTCAACAAATCAAAGGGAAGAAAAACTAAACAGGGAGACCAAACTGCTCATAGAAAAAATAAGGGATATGAGGTCAAAAAGCTATGCGCCTGAAGAACAATTAAGCGAAATAAATAAACAAATTTCAAAAGGCATCCGACGCGACGTAAGAGCTTTTAGACACAACCAAATCAAAGATACCATGGTGAAAAACAAGGGTATGAAAGTTCTACGTAGAAAGCTTGACAATGGAAAGAGACAAATAATAAAACTTAAAAATGCACAAGGGCACACATCAGCGAACAGGAAATATATTCTAAATATAGTGGAAAAGTTTTATGGAATGCTATGTAAAAGCCTAAGTGATATAAGTCTACATCCAGAATCTGACATACTAACCCGAAAAAAGGTGTGGTTAACCAAGGCTCGGAAATACTGATGGAAATATAACTAGATGAGATTAAACTAGCCCTGAAAAAGATGAAAAATCGAAAATCGCCCGGAGAAGACTGCGTGGTTTCCGATGCGATAAAGATTGGTAGTCCTTGCTTGCTCCAAAAAATCAAATCTCTTTTCAACCTTTGTCTCTTCAATAGTACGATACCAGAAAAGTGGCACAACACCATCGTAATACTGGTCCACAAGAAAGGAGACATCTCGAACCTAGAAAATTACAGGCCGATAAGTCTACTTAGCCACCTCTACAAATTATTTACTAGAATAATTATCACACGACTTAAAAATAAGTTGGATTTTGTCCAGCCAGTGGAACAAGCCAGTTTTCGAAGAAGGTTTGCAACCAATGATCATCTCCAGAGCGTCAAAACAGTGATTGAAAAGACCATCGAATATGGCAGACTTCTTGTCCTTGCTTTTGGGGATTTCCATAAGGCTTTCGACACTGTGGAGCTGGACGCAGTGTTGCAGTCCCTAGAAGCATGCCGTATTGACTATCGCTACACCAAACTAATTTACAATATATATATATATATATATATATATATATATATATATATATATATATATATATATATATATATATAATGCTACTCAAGTAGTAAAACTACATGAAAACACGAATCCTATAAAAATTGGGGGAGGAGTACGCCAGGGAGATACGATGTCTCCAAAACTGTTTATCACCGTCCTGGAATATGTGTTCAAGAAGCTAGATTGGGACCAGAAAGGTCTAAGAATAGACGGCCAAAGTCTGTCAAACTTGCGGTTTACAGACGACATTGTCTTACTGGCTGACAACTTGGAAGATATTAGAGTGACGATACAGGAACTTCAGGAGGCCTGTGCAACAGTAGATCTAAAAATGAACATCGGAAAACAAAATTTATGACAAACCTCGTCCCTAGTAAAAACCTAATTATTGAAAGCTCTGTGGTGGAATGGGTAGATAAATACACATATTTGGGCCACGAGATAAGAATATCCAAAGCCAACCAAACATGAGAGATAAACAGGAGAATTATACTCTCCTGGGGGGCTTACGGCAAACTTGGAGACGTTTTCAGAGGCGACCTTCCAATATGCTTGAAAAGAAAAGTTTTCAACCAATGTGTTCTACCGGTTATGACTTACGGCGCCGAAATACTAACCCTTACCAACGCTTCTGCTAAGAAACTAAAAGTAGCACAGAGCAAAATGGAGAGGTCGATGCTTGGCGTTTCGTTACGTGACCACATTAGAAATGAAGAATTACGCAGAAGAACAGGAGTGACTGATGTGGTCGTGTATGTGGCGAAACTCAAATTGAAGTGGACGGGACATGTGGCTCGCATGCAAGATGACAGGTGGACAAAACGATTACTTGAATGGAGACCCAGATCCGGTAAAAGAGACAGAGAAAGACCACCAACTCGCTGGACAGACGACATTACAAAAATTACAAAAAACTGGATTCGTAGCGCTCAAGACAGAAAAGAATGGATTCAACTGGGGGAGGCCTATGTCCAGCAGTGGACGCAGAGGGTTGATTAATGATTGATGATGAAACTCTGTTTTGCCTCATATGGTGTTGATGCACAGACTCAGACATTTGAAGGTTTCTGTTAACTCCAAACTTTTGAACATCCAAGTCTTGTGTTTACCGATAACGCATCAGGTGGGCCATATAGAATAGATTAGGTTTTTAGATACAGACTATATAATTAGTCTGTATCTAATTAAGACATTATTTAGCAAAACCGGCCATGCCATCTAGTAAATATTTATGAAAGTCTTGTCAGTTTTTGCAAAATAAACTGTTCCATGAGCCGGCATATTAATAAGTAGATTGTATGTAGCCTTATTTTGTATGTATGCTGAAATACTCTTTTACAAATGGCCTTAAAGGTCCTAAGATTAAAAAGGTCTGGACGCAGCAAGTGCGTTATGGTAGCGGATTTTCATAGAACTGTTTTTTGATAGGAAATACATCCAATTTCGTAGATACTGTAACCTTTATAGTGGAAACAATGTACCGTTTTCCATAAAACTAACTTTTTGTTTGAAAAAGTACAAAAACTTTCCCCCAAAAAAAAAAACTAGTCTGACTTTCCTGATTAATGAACCTATATCCACGCAATTTACACAAAAACTATACCAGCCAAGATACAATTATTCACAGAAAGCTTTTTGATAGAAATTTGAAAAGTGTTTACATGTAGATTTGCAAACAATTTGTTTCATGAAAATACTTACTTTTTTCACAAATATTGGCCAAGTAATCTTACATACATAAACATCTTTATACGAAATATTCTGAAAAACATTTTACACGAAAAGTCGAAAACATTTTTTGCGTGAATTGGTAAAGATTTTTTCCAATAATCTCATACAAACATTTGCGGAAAAATACACAAAATTGTAATTCTACACAAAATCTAAAAATAACATAAAAAAATAATGAAAACCTGAAGCAGTGGAGGTAAAGAAAAATATAAGCGGAAAAATGTCACTTTACAGTATATTTGATAGTGAACCTTATACTTGTAAAGTGGGTCTATGAATAAAGGCGATTATTATAACAGTTATTATCATCATCATCATTATTATTATTATTATACAAAAATTTCCAAAAGTAAACTTAAAGTGTTCCCGGAAGAACTCGTTTCTTGGTCAACCTTATAGGTTAATAGCAAATTGAGCTATTCAAATTTGAAGCATTTAATGAAAATTCGCTACCATAACGCACTTGCTGCGTCCCGAATTTCTTTTCTTACAAACATGCATCGCTGAAAAATTCAAAAATGCAATAACATAAGGCGTGTTTGATTAAAAAAAAAGAAAATTTGTATCACCAACGACTTATGGGCCATCCTGTGATTGTAGAAATATTTTTTTAAGATGTAGCTCAAGACACCCTATAATTAATATATACAAATTTTCTTCATATCTTGTATAATAACGGATATATTGAGCTTTATTGATTTTTTACGAAAATTCGACAAAAATTATATACCATTAAACGATAAACTCTAAAGCTAAGGCTACTGCCAAGCATCAGAGAAAGGGTCTATTTGAAATGAATTTTCTGGAAACATTTTAGTAAAATGAAGGACAATGACGGTTGAAACTAAGACTTCAGAGTTTGTAAAAGATCCTTCTTGAGACATTTGATTTCCATATCCCGTATTAGATTCAAGTTCTTTGCCTAAATGTTGCCGATTTGACGTTTTAAATCGCAACTTTGACGTTTTGAGGAAAACCCCAATTTATTTTTCTTTAAATGCCTATAACTTTTTTGTCTTTTGACCTACATAGCTAAATTTTGGTAGGTGGCTTACCTATAAGGATATTAACTAGCGTACCAAATTTGGTTGCCCTTACTTTGTTAATTACGGAGATATAAATTTTTTTCGAAAGAAAACACAAAATTTTCCGGGAAAACCTTGGCAGATTTTCCTGGCTAACGAACTTATCCAAGCCATTTGCAAAAGGAATTTTTCCACCAAATTTAGTCAAAATCGGCCTATTATTTTTTGAGTTATCGGTGTGATACATATATATATATATATATATATATATATATATATATATATATATATATATATATATATATATATATATATATATATATATATATATATATATATATATATATATATCCATATCCCGTATTAGATTCAAGTTCTTTGCCTAAATGTTGCCGATTTGACGTTTTAAATCGCAACTTTGACGTTTTGAGGAAAACCCCAATTTATTTTTCTTTAAATGCCTATAACTTTTTTGTCTTTTGACCTACATAGCTAAATTTTGGTAGGTGGCTTACCTATAAGGATATTAACTAGCGTACCAAATTTGGTTGCCCTTACTTTGTTAATTACGGAGATATAAATTTTTTTCGAAAGAAAACACAAAATTTTCCGGGAAAACCTTGGCAGATTTTCCTGGCTAACGAACTTATCCAAGCCATTTGCAAAAGGAATTTTTCCACCAAATTTAGTCAAAATCGGCCTATTATTTTTTGAGTTATCGGTGTGATACATATATATATATATATATATATATATATATATATATATATATATATATATATATATATATATATATATATATATATATATATATATATATATATATATATATAAACATATAAAATTTGAAACGGACCCCGGATATGTGTTCTAGGGGGCCTAGTTCGCGGTCATTTGAAGAAATTTTTTCAAAATTCAAAAGTCGGGATCTCCTCATTAGTGAATTTTTTTTAAGAAAATTCACTAATAAAAGTCTGGGCGCAGCAAGTGCGTTATGGAAGTTAATTTCCATAAAAATGTTTTTAACAGCAAATATGTCTCTCTAACGCAAGCAGGCATCCATCTGCTTATCGGTATAGCCTATATAGTAGAAACAGTGTATCATATTTGATCAAAATAACTTGTTTGAAAATGTAGAAACATTTTCTAAAAATAAACCTAGAATATTTCCAAGAAAACAGCAAACCTTAGGTTAATAGCAAATTGAGTAATTGAAATTTGAATACACCTATACTTTCATAGATGCATTCCGTTTCTAAATAAAAATTAAATTTTCGGTAAATTTGCAGATTAGCACATTGGGGGGTCTGGATGCCCAAACCACAAGAAGAATTTCTTGCAAACAACCCACAAGAAAGTTACGGGACCAAGAGTGAATAGGGGTGCTGGGCGGAGAAGAATATAAAAAGGAAATGTGAGCGGAAAGTGCGAAAGAAACAGCTTAGTTGGACCTCTTTAAGCTGCCTTTATCCCATTTTGCAGCTATACACCTCCTTAAAATCCTGTTTACCGCACGCAGAACCTCTGTATTCACCGCAGGTCCCGTAACTGTCTTAGAGGTTGCTCCAAAGGATTTTTCTTGTTTACATTGTTCTCGTTTATACATTGACTGTAATTGTAGGCATGCAGAAGGTGGAGGAGAACCCCCGCGACGAAGTAGCGAACCACGATTTTCAATTTATGTTTAAATTGTTATCTCACTGCATTTCTTTCAATATTTTTCCAAAAATGATTTTAAGGTTGCCTTGTTTTGCAGTCTTACATAGTAAGCCCGGTTGTAAGCTGTGTGATCCACCTGGACCACTGCTTAGCATACATCTTTGTTTTTTCTTAAAGGCGACAGAGACAATCTTACAAGTTAATTTTAATATTGCAAATGAATGTGATTGAGAACAAAAATAATGCGGGAAAGAGTGGGAGTTTTCTTTTTGTGCTATTGGCAGCCATTGTTGCTTTATTATCTATTATACATACTAAGTATATTACAGAACAACATCTTTTGGTTGGAGTGTATATCTTGTACACACTGAAAACATAATATGAAATGAGATCTTCAGGTGTTTAAGTTTTAAAGGCGTAAAAAACGAATAGCTTTATATAGTATGTTATTAGAGTACCGAAGAAGGCAAAACTAAAGCAGCTACACCTGTGTGGTTGTCTGCGATAACAGTATGTCTATAGTGTGTGTTGAAAAGGGACAAGACCTGGCGACACATCGTCGGAGAATGCAGCAAATCCTATTCTACCTGTTCCATCTATTAGAACATGCACACACCTACTAGTGCATACAGAAAAATGTCACGTTCTAAGCGTTCACTTTTCTGTTTATACCGACTTTGCAAGTGTTGATATTGCCGACAATGCTGTTTTCAGATTTGAGGTACTATAGAGTGAAAATATGGGAGGTTGCGCAACCCTATAGACGCAGATAAAGAAGACAATGCGGCCTCAAAAACCGTTCATAGAGGTTCTGGGAATTGCGGATGCGCTTTGTCCGCAGATTGATTCATTCAGAATCGTATAATGTAATCAAAAGGTGCCGATATATCAATATGTTTTGTGGGGACAGAAATAAAAAAATTGATTGGAATTTTTTAACCATTTCTATGTTTAGGTTAGGTTATAGGATTCAAAATTTATATGTATAGTTCTGATGCGGGCATATCCGCACATCCCCCTCAGTAGTGTATATGCAATTTCATAACTAGATTTGATTGGTTCCCAGTTCAGCGCGAAAATTGAATGCTGCCGCTAACCCTACCTGACATTTTTATCAGCATTTTTTTAATTTCAACAACACGCCACGAGGGCTCACAGCCTAAATACTATCGTACCGTGGGTGTAGACAAGAAGGAAAGAGGCAACTTGTTAATTCTGGACTTGAAGGCTTGGAGGTTCGGGGGAGAAGGAAACACATGTGCCGGCAAGGAATTCCACAACTTGGAAGTCTTTGGGACAAAAGAGCGGACATAACAAGATGTTCTATGTCTGGTGACCTGGACAGTAGAAGGGTGCATTCGCTCTGTTCTCTTGGTGTTCCTGTTGGGGGCAGCAGGTGAAGGAATTATGGAAGAAAGCTGCTCTGAGAAGTATCCCGTGCAGATATCTGTAAAAGAGAGAGAGAGAGGTCATCAACAGCACGTCGGTGGGCAAGGGGTGGCAGCCTTTGGGTGAGGGTAGGGTCACCGATGAGACGTATAGCTCTCTTATGAATGGAGTCCAGGATAGCAAGTGTAGAAGCGACAGCGGCACCCCAGATGTGGGAGCAGTATTCGAGGTTTGGCCTTATCTGTGAGGTATATAAGGTATAAAGATTAGCTGGTGAAAAGTATTTGCGGGCCCTGAAGAGGAAATTTAATTTCTTAGCAGCCGGTTCTGCAATTGATGTGACATGTTGGTGCCAATTGAGATTTCGATCCACAGAAATGCCAATAAGTGAAAAGGACTCATTACTTTGAATAACTTGGTTGTTCATTGTGATGGGTCTAGGGCTGGTGTATCTCTTATGAGATAGAAAGCAAGACTGAAATTTGGAGGAGTTGAATTGTACAAGATTTATACTTCCCCAGTCTAATATTTTTTGGAGATCCAGAGAGACAGAACCCCCCATGAGTCTGCGATCCTCATCTAATTGGAATAAAGAGACAGGCTTAGAATATTGTATATTTGAGTGGAGGATGCTGTCGTCCGCGTAACTGTGAACTGGGTTGGATATGCTAGAGAGGAGGTCATTGATGTGGAAAAGAAACAAAGTAGGGGCTAAAGCTGAAACTTGGGTGACTCCTGCATTTATTTGATACAGTTTAGAGTAATGGCCATCAACGACAACAGAAATGCTCTTGTTGGAGAGGAAATTTGCTGTCCAGGTACAGAGTTTTGGTAGTAGGCCATAGGCCGGAAGTTTATTAAGCAGCGCTGCGTGCCAGACCTGGTAGAATGCCTTGGATATGTCTAGAGAGACAATCTGGGATTCACCGTGTAGTTCTATAGACTTGTTCCAAGAACGAGTGACAAAGGAAGGGAGGTCGGCAGTTGATCTGCGCTGACGGAATTCATACTGCCTGTTGTGGTTTAGACTGTGTTTTTGAAGAAATTTTAGTAGTTCGGTGTTTATATACTTTTCCAACCCTTTTAGAGACGACTGAAAGGAGAGAAATAGGCCCGTAGTTGCTAGCAAGCGCTATGGATCGTTTCGTGGCGACAGGTTGTATTCGAGCAGTCTTCAAGTTGTTAGGGAATGTGCCTCTATTATAAGATGTCTCAAACAGACGAGTCAGGACAGGAGCAAGTTATGGTATGCATTTTTTGAGAAAAATTGCTGGGATCTCGTCAAGGCCAGAGGCTTTCCTAGTATTAAGAGAAGATACCATCTTTCGTACCTTTTAATGATATCCGTCATTTTATGCGCGACATTGGGGACTGTTGGTGGTTGAACATTTGGAGGTCGGTTGAGAGTAAAATTGCCGGCGAACAACGAGGCCCAGGGCGGTAGAAACAATTTCCTCCCCTGAACTAGATGTAGTACTTGACCTCACTTATTATTTAAGATCTTAGGGGTGGATCACGCCACCGCTTAAGGGTTAGTGTTACGATCTTGAAAATAAGCCTGAAAGTATTTCCCCTCAAACGCAAAATTGACATCTTTAAGCGATTTTCAACAAAATCGCCATAAGTGTTCTAAAACGCGCATGCTTCGTTTTCAAGTGGCCAACTGTATAAACTATTCAAGAAGCGACTGGACAATCTTGTTGCACAAAAATCAAGTTCATGATGTCTTGGAGATACATAGGCTTCACATTTCGTGATCCATTTAAGGTGTACAACAGTGTTCGGGATAATTAAGGAGCGACCACGTTTTTATATTATAATTAATCAAGGGCATCCAGAGCATCTTGGGTTTTCTTGTTGTCCCGCTATTGCCATCTAACAATAGACATCTAATTCTCAATGTGGTAGCATTGTTTGTTTTAAAACGCTTGCCAAGCCTGTCTTAATACATCAATACATTCAACATTGCACAGTGTGTTTTGCATACATAGAGCGTCTTGCATCACGACTGATGATTCGATGAGGCGTCGACATGTCCCGCGTACACCTGAACTGAAACCAGAGGTCTCGGGTCAAAGGTCAACACTTAACTCATCATTCACAGTTAATTGTCAAGTCGTCCGGTCACTTAACACCTGCCTAGCTGATAAATTGACAGAATAAACATTATTGCTCCATTCATTTTAAATATGCAGAATGCGCAATGTTCGCCGGCCGATCTCATTCAAAAGAAAAGAGCATTCAGTAGACGTAATTTATATTACCACGTGTTTTCTAGCCTACCTGAACAGATGTGTTATGTGATATGGTTATAATTAGAGCTAAATTTAAATCAAGTTGATTTTTTTGGCGAATTCCCGCTGAGGGGAAGATAAATTTTTCATGTATTTGCTTTACATTTGATGGGTAAATGACACACATCTTGCTAGAGGTAACTTAAAAATAATTAATACCATCAAAAGGTTCGCTGAATACGCTTTCCAAAAATGTGTCGCATGATCCATGTTGAAATTTAATAAATTAAAGGGTTGTCAGCCTCCAAAAAGAAGCGCTTCAAAAATTTTTTATAATGCCCGCAAATAATCTATTATGCAACCCTGTATATTTGGAGTCCGACGCCTTTTTCGGCTTAAAAGATTAAAAATTATGGTCTTGTGTATCGGTTTTGCCGCCGGTGGCGTGGACAGGCAACGCAGTGGTGGCCTGTCGGGCAGTCTCTGCAGCAGAGATACTGGTCAATCAAGAATGACGTCAGCGTACCTGGAAGTGACTCTTCTCATTTCTCCAGCCCATTGGCATGTAGTTTCAACTGAGACTCGCATCTTGTGCGGGTTTTCAGCCAGTTCAGTTAAATATTGTTACACCATGTCAGGTAATTTTGGATTCATCCGTCCAAAAAAAAGCCTTGGGTAGATTTTCATAAACAGTCATTATGGCATATTCAATTGCCGAAACAAATTAATAACCTGCATCCTGATAGGCGTGTTCATCATAAGTACGTGCTAGAGTTGCTTCACAAGCACAAAACTGGATCAGTGGCTAATAAGAAACGAAATCCTGAACGTGAATTTCCTATGGTAAATGAAGCCTGGAAGTGATAGGTCAAGTTAGTGCAGATCCAACATTAAGTGGACGAAAATTAGTTGAGATTACTAATATACGTAGAACAACAATGAAAAAATTCTGAAAAAAATTGAGTTTCATCCATATAAAATCCAGCTAGTCCAGGAATTAAATGAAGATGATTATGACCGGCGCTTGGAATTTTGCGAAAATATTTCTCAAAGAATAATTGACATCAGATCTATTTTTTAATACTTGTTTTTCCGACGAAAGTTCTTTCTTTCTGAATGGCACTGTACCTCATCATAATTGCTGGTTCTGGTCAAAAAACCCTCGTGTTTTCCATGAAGTTCACACTCAAACTCCACAAAAAAATCAATCTTTGGACCGGTATTTTTCGTGATCACATCGTTGGACCAATCTTCATAGCGGACACTTTGACAGGAGAACGGTATTTGGAAATATTGCAAGACTTGGTTTACCATATCGTCGCTGTCAAGTTAAAATCTGCTATGGGGAGAATTTTCCAGTTTTGGACTTTGAGTGCCGCATAGCAGTATCTGATATGGCGCACATTCCTATAAAGTCGTTTACAAGTAAAACAGCTGTAGGTGCAAAATATCAGCGAATTAAAAATCTGCTTTGTGTGCGCATGTTACCAAAATCTGCTATGTGGAGCCTATCCACATAGCAGCTTTTAAATCTCTGAATAAAATCTGCTTTGTGGTAGTACGCTCCACATATCAGTTTTGAATCTCTGTTGATGTACATGAAGTTAAGTTTCAAGGAGATCTTTCTGTGTACAATAAAGTGTTCTAACTGAATTTGTGTGCAATAGTGGTGTTATTTTCAACTGAAAATAAATGGTTAAAGTCTTTTATGAACACACTAAATAGTTTCAAAATCACTTTGAAGGTAAGTCCTAAGATAATTGAAATATTCATAACATAACCTTAAAACTAGTATAATTTTTTATGTATATAATTATAGCTATTCAGTTTAATTTTGAGATAATTATGTATAAAGTAAGCTTTAAAAAAATAATAAGTGGTATACCATAGGGCCTGCAAATGGTTATTTTGTAGCTTAATAATGTATAAAATAGAGGTAGTGACAAGCCTGGGCATTTATGACATAATCAATTCTTTTAGGGATTGTAAAAACGCATCTTATTTTACAGATAAATATCTTGTCAGCATGTACCGAGGCAAATACAAAGGTCTGTCAAGAGCTCATTTCATTCTTTCGCAGTGTAATAGAGGTAAGTGACAAGTAATGGTTAAACACTTGAGTTATTACACAATTCACAATAATAATTACGGTTGGTAGTGATAGTAGTGAATCAGTGCGAATGTTATTGTTGATATACCTAGGTATAGGTAATATATTTTTTTCGACTACTTTAAATTTAATTAATGGAATTTGTCAGTGCTTATATGTTCGTGGCTTATGCTTAAACTATAAAAATGATTCTGTTGTAATTTGAGAGCTTATCGGATACTTGAAAAGCATGTATGTTGGTGTAATAATAAATTTGTGTATAATATTAGTAATAATAAATAAATAATAGATAACATTAACTTCAAAAGATACTCATAGTAGCAATTACTTTTTATTTTAGATGATAGTAATGCCGACAAAGAAAACCAACTGCACAATACTTTGGTCAATTCTGAAGTAGAAAAAAGGAACCAACCTCCTTTAGAGTTTCAAAATGTAGATGAAAGAAAATCAAAGACACCTCCTTTCACAAGTGTTAGTGGTGACGTTAGTGTAGATCCTCTTAATGAAGCCTTAAAACATAGTATTTTGTTTGGAGAGGATCTGAATATTACGTCACATAATAATGCTTTGCTTGATACTTCTAACACAAACAAAAACTTTAGTATTCCACAAAATGATGACATAGACTCAGAGACAGACAATATTCGCTTTTGCCCACATGATATACAAGCAATCGAATATAATATACAGAATTCTTTTAATATAGAGCAAGATAATACGCAACAGCGTGCCTGTAATCGTTCAGAGCTTCCAGAGAACAACATTTTTTTCCAGTCAGCGGAGGCTACACAAAATAATAATTGTGTTGGAATTTTAAACTTAGCAGACGCGGAGGTTGGTAACATGACGAGCAAGCCTGGAATTGCGTTATACTCAAATCCATGCAATGAAACTGTTAACGAGTTTGAAAATAAGGAGTTCTCGAGTGAGAAAGGAGACAAAATTGAAAATGAGTTTATTCAAGCAGGTGAACAGTTGCCAAGTGGAAAGGATGCTGGAAGTAGTACCGAGTTTATTGAGGATGAGGTGGTGTTCAGTGAAAGAGAAGAAGACGTGGTAGATGAAGAAACAGATTCATCAGATGAGGAGGATAGTTCAGAGAGTAGAAAAAGAAGAAAGGCAAGACAGTTCCAACAAGGATTAAAACGTCAAAAAAACATCGATCTGCGAAATAGTGGAAAGGAATACAAAGGGCTTGTCCGTGTAGAAGATAAAAAGTATGTTGAGCAGACGAGACCTGCACGAGCAATGGGAGATCGATGCAGGCACACAGCCACTAAGTCAAGACCATCAAAGGTGAAGTCTAAAGTGAAAAATGACTCAAGCCGAACATTCCTTTGTGCCAATGTGAATGATGATCTACGTGAAACTAGGTTTAATGAATTTTGGTCACTGAAATCATGGGATGCCAAACGAGTCTATCTTTTAGGATTGGTTGATAAAAGGAAACCTTACAAAAGAAGGCCAAATTCAGAGGAATCCAAGAAAGATAATGCATTGGATTGCTATTTTCATGACAAAAATGGGATGAAGATTCGAGTATGCAGGACATTTTTTCTAAATACGCTAGCATTAGGAAGGGATAGTTTCAACAGGTGGATGAGCGCAGGTATAACTATAAATAATTCGGAAGAGGAAAACCCTAGTGCTAATACCTATAAAGTACCAAAGAGAATTAAAGAAATGCGACAGTCAGTGATGGACTGGTTAGAATTAATTCCTAAAGTTCCCAGCCATTACTGTAGAAGCAGTTCATCGAGAATTTACGTCGAATCAACTTTTCAGTCTATATCACACATGCATTCCATTTATGAACAGTGGTGCAAGGACAATAATAAGCGTGACATTGCATCAAGAGTTACGTTTTCAAAAATTATCGAAAATCAAAAAGTGTCAATTCACAAACCGAGAAAAGACCAATGCGATATATGTTATCAGTACAATGTAGGTAATTTGAATGAAGAGGAATATAAAGAACATAGAAAAAAGAAAGAAGAAGCCAGAGAGATTAAAGCAAAAGAGAAAAGCGAAGTTAGCGATAAAAAACTTGTTGTAACGATGGACCTTCAAAGCGTATTACTGTGTCCTAAGCTTCTGGTTTCTAAAATATATTATGCCCAAAAGTTGCAAGTCCATGATTTTACTATTTATTCATTGAATAACGGAGATGTTTTCCTTTATGTGTGGCATGAGGGGGAAGGGCATGTCACTTCCAATGAATTTGTATCCTGCTTATCGGACTTCGTTGAAAAAATGAGTGATCACTACGAGGAAATTGTTTTGATTTCGGATGGTTGTAACTATCAGAACCGAAATCGAGTTCTGTCGAGTCAATTGCTAAACCTGGCAGTTACCAAACAAATATTAATTAAACAAGTGATACTTGAAAAGGGCCATACTATGATGGAGGCCGACAGTGTACACTCCACCTTGGAAAATTTATTCAAACCGCCTATATGCAGCCCTGGTGATTATGTAAGCCGCATGAGAACAGCTCGTCCCAAAAAACCCTATAATGTGTATCAAATTGATCATACTTTTTTCAAAGATTATGAAAGTCAGCCAAACAATTTTACCTCAATTCGCCCTGGTCGAAAAGCTGGTGACCCGACAGTAATGGATATAAGGGCTCTTCAATATCTACCTTCAGGTGTTATTCAGTACAAAATAAGGCATACAGAAGAATGGACTGATCTTCCACAAAGAAGACCAAATAAACCTCCCCTTTCTCTAAAGCCCCTATATATTGGTCCTCCAAAAATAAAGAGGGATAAATTCAACCACTTACAAGAACTTAAGCTGGCGTTACCTGCAGAATACCACCCGTTTTATGATTCTTTAGTTCACGAATAATGCAACTTAATATTGTTTTTTTTTTACTGTTCTGTATTGACAATAAAAGTATCATTAACCAACTAACGCTTTTGTTTATTTAATTTTTTGGCATTAAAATAGTCACCTGCTATGTGGTGAAAGTGACACCCAAAATCTGTTATGTGGGCAAAATGTCGTTGAAGATTAATTGTTACAAATATCTTTTTTCGACAAACATTACACTTTCCCTAAAACAGTTGTTAATGCTTTAATTGATATATTTCACCCACAATTACAAAAGCCTCTCTAAAATTGTAAAAAATTGAAAGTTTTTTTGGTCTCCTGAAAAATTAGGAAATAACCCCATAGCAGATTTTAACTTGACAGCGACGATATGCTAATTGACATTATTGCGAAACAACATTTATTTTTCCAACAAGATGGTGCTCTAACGCATTATGCCGTTACTGTTAGGAAGTCCTTCGATAGACACTTTCCCGGTCGATGGATGGGACGAAGAGGTGCTGTAGAATGACCAGTCCGATCTCCAGACCCGTTCCCTATAGACTTTTTTTGTGGGCGCATTTAAAATCAAAAGTTTATGCTACCGAGTGCGATTCATTGAAAGAGTTACGTCAGCGCATTATTGATGAATGCCGGAGATTACTCCTGAAATGCTTGCAAATGTTAGGCAAAAATTTGAACACAATTTATACAATTGAATGGAAGTTGCTGGTGCTGAATTTGAAAATTTATTGGATTAAAGTTTAATTCGTTGGTATGTTGGTTTAATAGTGTGACTGGTCCTAATTATTTTCAACATTCACTTCAACACTATGTTAAGTTTTTAAGTAAAACGATTTGGCTTTTAGTGAATTTTCTTTAAAAAAATTCACTAATGAGGAGATCCCTACTTTTGAATCTTGAAAAAATTTCTTCAAATGAGCGCGAACTAGGACCCCTAGAACCCATATCCGGGGTCAGTTTCAGTTAGTGAATTTTCTTTAAAAAAATCACTAATGAGGAGATCCCGACTTTTGAATTTTGAAAAAATTTCTTCAAATGAGCGCTAATTAGGCCCCCCAGAACACATATCCAGGGTCAGTTTCAATTTTTATATGTATATATATATATATATATATATATATATATATATATATATATATATATATATATATATATATATATATATATATATATATATGTATCACACCAATAACTCAAAAAATAATGGGCCGATATTGATATAATTTGGCACATACCTTCCTTTTATAAATGGCTTGGATAAGTTCGTTAGTCAGGAAAATCACACGAGGTTTTCCGGGAAAATTTTGAGTTTTCATTCGAAAAAAAATTATATTTCCGGAATTAACAAAGTAACGGCAACCAAATTTGGTACATTTATATCCCTATAGGTAAGTTACCTACCAAAACTTAGCTATGTAAGTCAAAAGACAAAAAAGTTATAGGCATTTAAAGAAAAATAAATTGGGGTTTTCTTTAAAAAGTCAAAGTTGCGATTTAAAACGTCACAATCGGCAAAATTTAGGCAAATAACTTGAATCTAATACGGGCTATGGAAATCAAATGTCTCAAGAAGGATGTTTTACGAACCCTGAAGTCTTAGTTTCAACCGTCATTGTCCTTCATTTTACTAAAATGTTTCCAGAAAATTCATTTCAAATAGACCCTTTCTCTGATGCTTGGCAGTAGTCTTAGCTATAGAGTTTATCGTTTACTGATATATAATTTTTGTCGAATTTTCGTAAAAAATCAATAAAGCTCAATATATCCGTTTTTATACAAGATATGAAAAAAATTGTATATATTAATTATAGGGTGTCTTGAGCTACATCTTAAAAAATATTTCTATAATCACAGGCTGGCCCATAAGTTGTTGGTGATACACATTTTCTTTTTTTTAAAAATCAATCATGCCTTATGTTATTGAATTTTTGCATTTTCCATCGAAATATAATGCATGTTTGTAAGAAAAGAAATTCTGGATGCAGCAAGTGCGTTATGGTAGCGAATTTTGATCAAATGTTTCATATTTGAATAGCCCAATTTGCTATTAACCTATAAGGTTGACCAAGAAACTAGTTTTTCTGGGAACACTTTAAGTTTACTTTTGGAAATTTTTGTACATTTTCACACAATAAAGTTATTTTTATGAAACACGGCACATTGTTTTTACTATATAGGTTATACTGGTAACCAAAATTGATGCCTGCTTTCTTAAAAAGAAAACACACATATTTGCAATAAAAACATTTTAATGAAAATTCACTGCCATAACGCACTTGCTGCGTCAAGAGCTTTTTTTATATGTTTATATATATATATATATATATATATATATATATATATATATATATATATATATATATATATATATATGTATCACACCAATAACTCAAAAAATAATGGGCCGATATTGATAAAATTTGGCACATACCTTCCTTTTATAAATGGCTTGGATAAGTTCGTTAGTCAGGAAAATCACACGAGGTTTTCCGGGAAAATTTTGAGCTTTCATTCGAAAAAAATATATATTTCCGGAATTAACAAAGTAAGTGCAACCAAATTTGGTACACGGGTTTATGTCATTATAGGTAAGCTATATACCAAAATTTAGCTCTGTGGGTTAAAGGGCAAAAAGTTACAGGCATTTAAAGAAAAATAAATTTGGGTTTTCCTCAAAACGTCAAAGTCGCGATTTAAAATGTCAAATCTGGTAATATTTAGGCAATGAACCTGAAATTAATATGAGCTATGGAAAGAAAATGTCTCAACAAGAATGCTTTACAAAGCCTGAACTCCTAGTTTCAATCGTCATTGTCCTTCATTTGACTAAAATGTTCTCAGAAAATTCATTTAAAATAGACCCTTTCTCTGATGCTTTGGCAGTAGTGTTATCTATAGAGTTTATCGTTTAATGGTATATCATTTTTGTCAAATTTTCGTAAAAAATCATTAAAGCTCAATATATCCGTTATTATGCAAGTTACGAAAAAAATGGTATACATTAATTATAGGGTGTCTTGAGCTACATCTTAAAAAATATTTCCACAATTACAGGTGGCTCATAAGTCGTTGGTGATTCAAATTTTTTTTTAATCGAACACGCCCTATGTTATTGTATTTTTGCATTTTCTATCGAAATATAATAATAATATATCTTTGTAAGAAAAGAAATTAGGGACGCAGCAAGTGAGTTATGGTAGCGAATTTTCATTAAACGCTTCAAATTTGAATAGCTCAATTGCTATTAACCTATAAGGTTGACCAGGAAACCAGTTTTTTCGGGGACAATTTAAGTTTATTTTCGGAAATTGTTGTACATTTTTAAACAATAAAGTTATTTTGATGAAACATGGCACATTGTTTCTGCTATATAGATTGATGCCTGCTTTTAAAAAAAAACATGTTAAATGCTATCAAAAACATTTAAATGAAAATTCACTACCATAACGCACTTGCTGCGTCCAGAAGTTTTTTTTTAATTTCTCAGGAAATTCATTTGTGATATTTAAAAACTCCATATTTTCTAAGCGAATAGATCGAATTTCAAAAATAAAAAAGCGATATATAGGGAATCAAAATCTCTTTTCAACGAGCCATCACTTGATTCCTTTTCACATTTGGAAAAAAATTGAGGGTTGACGCCTCCTCTTAGGAGGGTAAAGTTTGGGCTATACTTTTGCGTCAAAAGTTCTCAGTTGTCCCCCTTACAAGCACACTTGATTTGTTTCAGGTTTTTTCGACAAAATCTTTTCCTGGCAGCGATGGCTGCCAGCTCGTTTTCAATCGGCCAGCCGGTATATGGTTATTGGGGTTCAAAATGGACCGATCTTTTGCCTCTTTTTGTGCCCAAATACCCTGTATACTTTGATACGTTTTTTCTATATAAATTTTGAAAATAAATGTCTTTCGATGTTCAAGCGCGGTAAAGATTTTCGCTCGAATAACAGTAATACACCTAGTGTTTACAGTTGACCACTCACTTAACACCTGCCTGGTTGACGAGCTGACGGAATTAACATTCTTGTATATTTCATTCGATCTAATGTGCGATCTCATTTAACATGGTGATTTAAATTATGGTGAATATGCCATGGTATGATTAGTTATCAAGTACGTTGTTTATGTAGGTATGTAAATCACTGGTCTTAAGTGTTCTTTTGATGAGGGTAGTGGTAAATTATAATACCCTGATAATGCATAGTAAATTCAAGCCTACATGTTGGTAAGATAAATCAATGCGCATATTCCTCTTCCTTGTAGCACATACATAATAAAATATTAGTTGTAAATCTATGGTTTTATTTATATTTCTTCGTAATGCTGCAAAACCAAATTAAAATTTTTCGGGACGCAGCTAGTGCGTTATAGTAGCGAATTTTCATAAGAATTGTAAACTATTATTATACGGCATATTAGTAAAGTTAATACTTTAACCTTACACTGACCTTATCACACATAATTACTACTTGGTTTACTTCAAATTTTATTTCTATTTCATATTCTGATCTAATGCCGTAGAACATAATTCGCTTGTTTATTTCAATGGATATATATATATATATATATATATATATATATATATATATATATATATATATATATATATATATATATTGCACATTACAAACTGTTGGTACATCAGAGTGTACATAATAACATAATACAAGGTCCATATACATTTCAATATAAAACATAAAACAAGGAAAACTCTTACGTAAGCTAGTTTGATGACGTTAAGCCCCGATTATTGGTTCAATATGTAAATCGTCAGACCTACATATTGGGGGGTCAGCTTAGCAATGGGGGGTTTTCTTTGGACCACTGGTCAGTAGCAAGTACAATACTTACGGTTTACACGTGATGTATATGGGCTCTCTGTAGATTGTGTACATATCCACATCGTTCAACTTTTTTTTTTACACTAAAACATAAAACAAAATAAAAACTTTAATATATAAGCATATTCTCTATTAATGTTAGTCAGTGTTATTTAGATAAGCAATGACAGATATAAAGCCATACTTTGTTAAAATAATCATTAATTAAACTTTTGAGATTTATAACTAGCTAATTTGGATAGCACATTAGTTTAAATGGGTTTAAAAGAGCCAAAAATCTATATGCAAATAGCTTAAACTCTTAATCATAACATATATACCAAAGAATTATGTTCTAAAACAATTACCTAAATGTAATAAAATAAACAAACACTTTGTATAATGTATATGTAAGTTTGTTTTTATATAATCAATGGACTGGAGTTTATCAAGGGCAGTGTTTTTTAGTGTTTGTGACACTTTTCAAATTAAGATTGCAGCAAAGAGACTTATTTTAGTTTTAAATTTATTATTGGTTATGGTTATGTCTAAGAAGTAAGGTTAGGCCAAATGTAATTTTAAGAATAACGATGTAGAATAATAATATTTGAACTTACCGGGTCTTTTCAAAGATTAATAGCTGTCAAAAAGGTATTAATTAATTTCAAGAGAGATTGCCTTGATACAGGAAATAACATTGGAGATGAAATTGGGGAAGATTTCCGCTTTTGTTGTTCGTTGATGGTTGATTGTTAATAACTTAAGACACGAGAACAGCGTCACTTTTTCTTCCCAAAGAATTTAAATAGTTTAAATTATATTTTGTGTAAAGAAGACCCATAGTATTCCTAGAACAAACAGAACAAACAGAACGTGTTAAATGAAGTTTTAAATTAATAACTACAATAGAAATAGTTATATATATATATATATATATATATATATATATATATATATATATATATATATATATATATATATATATATATATATATATATATATATATATATATATATATATCAAGAATAACCACATACAGAAATACTTACCACAACTATCGAGGAATCAAGGTTTGAAACCCATTTTATTTTGTTTAAATCAGAACAAGGGGGCTAATTACCTCAAGTAAAGACAGTCAATACTGTCAAACATCCTTCAATATAAAGCATTTGTGCGAAATAAGATTTTCTACATAAATAAAAAGAAATCGTATTTACATTCACCAAAGTTCAAAGCTACAAATTTAGAGGGCGTTAGGATCGCAGCATAAAAGTTAGGAAAGCCATTTTAAATATTGTTCATAAACATTTGCAAACCAATCAAAATTCTGTCAATAATTTTAACCATTTAATTTGTTAATAAGATTAAGATTTGTACTAGCGGATCCGACTAGGTTTAAATTTAAAATTCTGTCAAATAAAACTTGTTATAAAAATGTTACTCAAGACATAATTTTTTGCGAAAATAATAAGACCTTAAATAAGATTAATTGCATATTAGCAGGCTTTTTTCCCCCTATTTAGCAGAATCCACGACTGAGAGAAAGAAGAAAAAAATAGGGCACAGCAGTAAGTAAATTAATGAAAGGTAAATTTGATTTCAATAAATTGTCATAATTATCTATAATATTGACTGACGAATAAGAGGGGTAGGCAACCCATAGTACACTAAAGTTAATTTTAGTATAGCATATATATATATATATATATATATATATATATATATATATATATATATATATATATATATATACAGGTCTAAATTCAAATAATGCAAACACCAGAGTCATAAACATTTATTCAGTAAACAAATACGTTATAAAATCTACAGGGTCATACATAAACATTGTGTAAACTGTCAATATAAAAGTTTCTATTTACATTTTAAAATATAACCAATAAAAGTAATATCATCCTAAAAGTGTACCCATTAAAATAAATTAAACTATAAAAACAAAAAGATTTACATTTATATAGGGTGATTATTTATATGAGATAACATAAAAGTATACAAATCAAAATAAAATATATAAATATAATCAAAGTATTAATCAGAATAATTGACGTCCAACAACTTTGGGGCTTCTTCTGTAAAATAAAGTATACAAAAAAATATATATATAATAAAATAAAATATAAGCCAAAATCAAAATTATATATATATATATATATATATATATATATATATATATATATATATATATATATATATATATATATATATATATATATATATACTTTTAATTGGGAATTTACAAAAAAAAATATTTACTATGTAATATATAATTATCAAGTTGTAACTAGATTTGCATATTTCAAAAATACAATCTAAAGTATTAACAACAAATTATTGCTTCAAACGTGAAGAATTGTTTCATCATCGTGCAAAATTAATACCGAAAGTAAACATGCAAATTCGGCAAAAACATAAATAAACTATAAAAAAACATACACACATAAGATTGAGTTACAAAACAAAACGTGACTGTTTACCATAGGCTCATTAATATTTATAAAGTTACATATAAAAAGCAGAAGACAACAAATTGGACTTGACCAGTGAACCGGTGTTATTGAGAATTTTCAATTCGTCTGAAGAGTTCAACGTCCAATCTGGTAGCCCAACAAAAGTGTCTTAGAATATTTAATCTAAACTATGATCTCCAAGAGCCAATTTCGTATTCATAGTTTTAAATTAACTCGGACGAGAAACCAAAACATTCAATAAAATGTAAATTGGTTGTTAGGGATCTAAAGCCCCCGTAAAGATTCACGAAATAAATTACTAAGAGCGTACACCTGGTTTTCTTGTAAGAGGAATGAAATTCGAACAGTGCATGTTTCTTCACAAGTTCAAAAATTAAAAACACCAAATAAGGTATTTTAGAGATAATTGATTATCATTAAATTACTGAAACGGTTTTGTTAATTATTTTTTTACTTATTCTTGATATTCGACTGGTCCATACTAGATGGGAAAACGAGATAAAGAAGATTCACACACTTTAATACAGAAGTGTTATATATTATAAGATTCAAGTGCTCCAGGTCTATGCGTGTGAGTGGGTAATTGAATTCTATGCTCTTCGGTGTCTTAAATAATAAAAATTCAAGTAACAGCAAAGATAGATGAGTTAATTAATAGCAATGAGTCATTAGAGTACTTAGAAAACGTGAGAAGCAATAATAAACTGCTAATTTGCGAGTATCGAGGCTAATGTACTAATACCACTTAAGTACTCTAATTCGTTTGTAAATGACGGCAAATTTCAACAATTTTTGTTCATTAGGGAGCCAAGCGGTCGCGATCGAATGCATGTTACTTAATTTTGCAAATTGATTCCCGAGTTTTAGGTCATGAATAATTGTGTTAATTATAGGCCTTCTTAAAAAAACTGTCTACACTTGTTCACTTTCAATGTATCTAAAAAAAATTTGATATAGATTTAGATTTATTTATTGAGCCAGTCGACAATCAAAAATTGTATAAGTCAAGTCATCAAAAATACAAAAAACTAGTCACACACAATAAAATAATCAATAAAAGTGACAAAACTAAGTTCAAAAAATATTTTAAAAAGCAATACAAAATCAACGAAATGACGGTGGATTTATCACAGACAAGCATTTAATGACGCAAGAAACCGCTATGGCCGCATTCTTTCTAAGGCAAAAAACTCGTTTAATAACCACATCAAAAACAAAGCCCTCTTAAGCTCCAGCGGCAGCAAACACTTCTGGACTCTTGCTAAATCTATTGGAAATAATTTATGCAAGAGCACGTTCCCACCTCTTGTCTCAGGGGATGAAATTGTTTCTACCGCCCTGGGCAAGGCTGAAATTTTTGCCTCGTTGTTCGCCGGCAATTCTACTCTCAACCCACCTCCAAATGTTCAACCACCAACAGTCCCCAATGTTGCGCATAAAATGACGGATATCAACTAAAAAGGTACGAAAGATGCTCTCTTCTCTTAATACCAGGAAAGCCTCTGGCCTTGACGAGATCCCTGCAATTGTTCTCAAAAAATGCGCACCAGAACTTGCTCCTGTCCTGACTCGTATGTTTCAGACATCTTACAATAGATGCATATTCCCTAGTAACTGGAAAACTGCTCGAGTACAACCCGTTCCCAAGAAAGGATCCAAAGCGCTTCCTAGTAACTACAGGCATATTTCTTTCCTTTCAGTCGTCTCTAAAGTGATGGAAAAGTATATAAACACCGAATTACTAAAATTTCTTGAAAAGCACAGTCTAATCCACGACAGGCAGTATGGATTCCGTCAGCGCAGATCAACTGCCGACCTCTTTTCCTTTGTTACCCATTCTTGGAACAAGTCTATGGAACTACACGATGAATCCCAGATTGTCGCTCTAGACATATCCAAAGCATTCGACCAGGTCTGGCACGCAGCGCTGCTTAATAAACTACCGACCTATGGCCTACCACCAAAACTCTGTACGTGGACAGCAAATTTCCTCTCCAACCGGAGCATTTCTGTTGTCGTGGATGGCCATTCCTCTAAACTGTATCCAATTAATCCAGGAGTTCCTCAAGGTTCAGCTTTAGCACCCCCCCCCCCTTTGTTTCTTCTCCACATCAATGACCTCCTCTCTAGCACATTCAACCCAGTTCACAGTTACGCGGACGACAGCACTCTCCACTAAAATATACAATATTCTAAGCCTGTCTCTTTAGCCCAATTAGATGAAAAGCGCAGACTCATAGAGGGTTCTATCTCCGTGGATCTTCAAAAAATATTAGACTGGGGAAGTATAAATCTCGTACAATTCAACCCCACCAAATCACAGTTTTGCTTTCTTTCTCATAAGAGATACACCAGCCCTAGACCCATCACAATAAACAACCAAGTTATTCAAATAATAGAGAATAAAGAATGAGTCCTTTTCACTTGTTGGCATTTCTGTGGATCGAAATCTCAATTGGCACAAACATGTCACATCAATTGCAGAAGCGGCTGCTAAGAAATTAGGTTTCCTCTTCCGGGCTCGCAAATACTTGTCACCAGCTAATCTCTATACATTATATACTTCACAAATAAGACCAAACCTCGAATACTGCTTCCACATCTGGGGTGCTGCTGCCGCTTCTACACTCGCTATCCTGAACTCCAGTCAGAAGATAGCTATACGTCTCATCGGTGACCCTACTCTCACCCAAAGGCTGCCATCCCTTGCCCACCGACGTGCCGTTGGTGGTATAGATATCTGGACGGGCACTGTTAAGAGGAGCTTTCTTCCATAGTTCCTCCACCTGTTGCCCCCAGCAGATCTACCAGGGGAACAGAGCGAATGCACCCTTTTACTGTCCAGGTCACCAGACATAGAACATCTTGTTACGCTCGCTCTTTTGTCCCGAGGACTTCCAAGTTGTGGAATTCCTTGCCGGCACATGTTTTTCCTTCTCCCCCGAACCTCCAAACCTTCAAGCCCAGAATTAACAAGTTGCCTCTTTCCTCCTTGTCGACACCCACGGTACGATAGTATTTAGGCGGTAAGCCCTCGTGTGTGTTGTTGAAATAAATAAAAATTAAAAGAGACACAAAATTTACAAGCTGTCACCAAAATATTCAGTGAAACTGTAGTAAACCCTGGTTATGAGAAGAGACCTGAGCCGTGCCCTAAAATCCCTAAGTTTGTGTGCTCTAAAATCTGTGAGTAACTTGTTACAACATTCAATAGACATATAAATAGACTAGATTCATATGTCGAGGATCTGTGAATTGGATATTCGAGTTTATTCGTGCTTCTTGTTGAATATCCATGATTACCGCCCAGAGGTGATCGTCAAACAAGTTGAGTTTTGTGTACAATAAGGCTTTGTATATATAAACTGAAAAAACCGTCATTATGCCAAGTTCAGTGAACCACAATCGGCAACTTGAATTGTGAGGAGATTTAACATCAATCTAATAGCAGTTTTCCGAAGAACTAATAATCTATACACCTCAGAACAGGTACCCCACACCTCTGTACCATAGCTCAATGCAGACTGAAAAAAGTCTGGGCGCAGCAAGTGCGTTATGGTAGTGAGTTTTCATAAAAATATTTTTAATAGCAAATATGCATTCTTTTAATAAATGCAGGCATCAAATTTGGCTAAACATTTTTTACACAAAATTCTGCTAAAAGCATACATAAAATTCAAATTATATATCTAATCTATAATTAAAATTGAAAATAAAATAACTTGTTTGCACGAAAATCCATTAAAACGTTATTTTGGACGAATTTCATTTAAAAAATATTCTATCAATTAAATAATTTTTCATACAAAAATTCTGAAATGTTTTTTCAAAGAAAATTCACTAAATTCATTTATAAGAAAATTCGCTATTAAAATAACATTTTATACAAGAACATTCGCTAATATAAATAAATTAAATAAATAAAATAACCGATATAGTAGGAAGAACGTATCATATTTTACTAAAATAACTTGTTTGAAAATGTACAAAAATTTTCCGAAAATAAACTTAAAACATTTCCGAGAAAACTCGTTTCCTAGCTGACAAACCTTAGGTTAATAGCAAATTGCGTTATTGAATTTTGAAGCATTTAATGAAAATTCGTTACCAAAACTCACTTACTGCGTCTCGATTTTTTTTACAAACATGCACTATATTTCGATGAAAAATGCAATAAGGAATGTTCAAAAAAATTTGTAGGGATCACCAACGACTTATGGGCCAGCCTGTGATTGTCAAAATAATTTTCTAAGATGCCGCTCAAGACACCCTATAGGTAATATATACAATTTTTCCTCGTATCTTGCATAATAACAATTATATTTAGCTTTACTGTAGAAATGCGTCACCCTGTATATATGTAAACAGAAAGTAAACCCGGATATGGATTCTAGGGGGCCTAGTTTGCGCTTATTTGCAGAAATCTTTTTATAATTCAAAAGCCGCGGTCTCCTCATTAACGATTTTTTTCTGCGAAAATTAGCTAAAAATTATAGACCGTTAAACAATAAACTTAACTAAAACTACTGCCAAAGCATCAGAGAAAGTGTCTATTTGAATTTAATTTTCTGGAAATGTTTTAGTAGAATGAAGGACGATGACGGTTGAAGCTAAAACTTAAGGACCTGTAAAACAAACTTTTTGCGACATTTTCTCTACATATCCCGTATTCGCTTTAGGTTATTTGCCTAGAAGTTGCCAATTTTGACGTTTCAATTCGTGACTTTGACATTTTAAGAGGAAAAGTTACCAAATTTCGCAAAGTAAATTTTCTAACTTTTCTTAACTTCTTTGCGGTAAAAAAATCGTTTTTGTCTGTAACATATAATAGATTTTGTTATCCTGAAAAAATATTTTGCTTTTGTGAGTTTATCTGGTCATCAGTGGCACCCAAAATTTCCTTCTTTAAATGCACACAACTTTTTTCTTTCAACCTATAGATCTAGATTTGGATACGTAGTTTAGTTTTTATGACATAAACCCGCGATCCAAATTTGGTTGCCCTAACTTTTCTGTAAATATAAAAATTTTCTGACGTAAAACATAAAATTTTCCAGGTAAAACTAGGCCGATTTTTATGTCTAACAAACTTGTCCAAGTTACTTGCAAAAGGAAGGTACGCACCAAATTTTCTAAAAATCGGCTCATTATTTTCTGAGTTATCGGTTTGATACATGCATTTTTATCTATATATATATATATATATATATATATATATATATATATATATATATATATATATATATATATATATATATATATATATATATATATATATATAGGGTGGCGCATTGAAAACGAAACAGATAAATTTAAATATATACTTGATAGTACTACCGAAAATTAATTTCACAATAATTCTTTATTAAATTAAAAAAATCTTTTTTTTAAAAACGATGACTGTGCCAACCGTACCGCAAATTTGTTTAATGAACGACATCCGTACAGACATGTTAACAGAAAATACATTTTGGAGTTAGTTGCAAAGTTTCGACAAAGTGGTTCAGTAGCCAACAAAAAAACGGGATCCTGAACGTGCATTTCCGGTTAGAAATGAGACTACTGAAATTGAAGTTTTAGGACAAATTGCTGCAGACCCAACTTTGAGCACGAGAAAATTGGCCACTTTTTCAAACATCAAAAGAAGAACTATTCAGCGAATGTTGAAGCATCATAAATTTCACCCGTATAAAATTCATCTTGCACAACAACTGAATGAAGATGATTTTGATCGGCGGCTGGAGTTTTGTGAAGTTATGACTGCACAAATAGCTGATAACGGGAACTTTCTGTTCAATATCTGTTTTTCAGACGAGTGTACGTTTTTATTAAACTCTACAGTCAATCGTCATAATTGTGGTTATTGGGTAGATAATAATCCAAGAAATTTTCACGAAGCCCACACTCAAACTCTACAGAAATTGAATGTCTGGACTGGCATTTTTGGAGACCGTTTAATCGGAACAATTTTTCTTGATGGCAATTTGAGTGGAGAAACCTATTTGGAGTTACTAGAAAATATCGTTTACCCTCTACTAATTGACATTGTTGAAAATGATGATCGCTATCGAGAAAATCAATTAGTGTTTCAACAAGATGGAGCTCCTCCGCATTTTTCAGGGAGTTTTTGAACAGAGAGTTTCCAGAGCAGTGAATTGGGCGTAGAGGTGCCATTGAGTGGCCCCCAGATCACCGGATTTAAGTCCTTTAGACTTCTTTCTATGGGGCCATTTAAAGAGTAGAATTTACGCAACAGAACCGGAGTCTCTGGAAGAATTACGACGACGCATTGTTGAATAATGCCGTCTAATAATTCCACAAATGCTTCAGAATGTCAGAGCTCGTTTTGAACATAATTTGTATTTTTGTATGGAAGCTGGTGGTCAACAATTTGAACATTTACTTAACTGAATAAAGATTTTTGAACGTTTGGTTTTGCTTGTTAGTTTTTTTTATCTAAAAATTGACTAATTAGTGCATTTCTTATCACAATGAATGAAATACGTTCTTGCAACTCCAACTGAATAATTTTTAAACGAGTTGATAAAACTCCCAAAAAAATTAGTGTACTGAATTCAGAAAAGAAAGAGCTTTCAAATGATGAAACACTCGACCCATGTTCCCTATTTAAAATATAAGGGTTGTTATCACGACCCTTAAGGGGCTAATGTGACAAAGTTGAGTTTTATGTCAAAACATGTCCCTTTCAATATTAAAATTGACGTGTTTCAGCGTTTCTTAAAAAAATATTCTCTGGACCCAAATCGGTCTGTTTCGTTTTCAATGCGCCACCCTGTATATATATATATATATATATATATATATATATATATATATATATATATATATATATATATATATAATTAGGTTTTTTCGTAGCGATTGTCCGAAAAAAGTAATTTATTTATTTAAGTGGTACAATTATTACAGTCTTAAAATTTATTATAAAATATGTGATTCAAAACAACATGTGAACAACTAGAGTTACAGCGATTGAATGAAATAATGTTCTACAGAATTAACATAAATGCAAACGTCTGCATCAGCACTCTTACACAGGTCACTAAACTGATGATGCAGAGTTTCCGGATTCGTCGTATTTTGTATGATGTTGAGAATATACAGGGATGTAACTCCTCCACCCTTAAATCTTTAACACGTCCTCGTGTTCGGACATTTCTTCTGTTTGCGTTTGCCTGTTGGACTTGTATAGGATGCTCTGAATTTTTCTTCTTAAAAGAAACAGAAGTACAATGGTAAGAGCGATGGATATACCAATGGTAATGCCTAAGTGGGAATACTGCATGGACGGTCGGAGATGAAATGGATGCTGTTGTATTTGAGACAATGCTTCTTTTATCCTTTTGTTTTCTTTTAGATGAATTGGCTTAAAATGGATATGATGTTGAGGTGTCGGTTGCAATTCTTCGACTTCTATGGGTTGTAGCGTCAAATTAGTAGCAACGTCTTCATACATTTCCTCATTGATCTTGACTTTGCAGGAATTGAGGGATGTTACTAGACCGTTTCCCTGGAAGATTTTTCGTTCTAACGATGTTTCGCAATTTTCGACAATAGTGGTTGCTGAGCTAGTGGATATTAAGATCTGACCATTCTGCAGCTGAGTTGTTATTTCGTAGGGGTTCATTACTTTGGCAGAAGTGCAATTTTGTAAGGTGTCAAGCTGACAATGTTCTTCTCGTGGGCGATTATTGCATATAACCACGTCTTCTATAGAGGGGCACTTCTCTTGGGTCCATAAGTTTGAAGAGGGTGTTTCTAAATAGTATGAGCTGGGTGGTACCAGGAGAATATAATTTTGTGGTATAGGATAAACACGAAAATAAGAACCAGGATTGGGATGTAGGATAGGAACTTTTAAAAGGCATACAATCGTATCCTTAACCGATAATATATGAAATTTGGTAAATTCTACAACCTTAAAAACATGATTTTTGTCAAAGTCGATCAATTCATTTCTGTCATGACTTAACTTTAAGTGATCAATAATATTTAACAGATCACTAGTGGTAAAGAGCTCTATATTAGTAATTTCGTTAAAACTTAAGGAAATAGTTCTTTGAATTATCTCTATATTATGGAGTAATTTAACAGCTACGTGAATTTGGAAATGAATTTTACTCGACAATTCCCTTTCGCTATCTAAAGTGGAAAAAGTCTGATAAATATGATCTAGATTTTGATTAATAATTCTTTGGTCCTTTTCGTACCTTTGTGTGATTATATTAGCAAATGAATTTAAATTATCAATTTGGGTAATTATATCTTCTTGATTTTGGAAAAGGTTATCTAAATTTTTATTGATTTCTTTCAAGTCTTCTTGGTCGAGATTTCCTGTTATCATTTTAATTAAAGAGCCTGCTCCGTTTATTAATCCGCGTTTAGTTCTGTGCATTGATAGTTTTTGTAGTTCATTACTTAATCGTGACAAATGGTCATCTAAAATTAGTAAATATCGTTCGTTACTTGCAGACATTTGTCCAGTGTTTAAAAATTTAGAATTTTTTAATAATATGTTATAATTAATTTCTATATCGGTAATATTAAAATAAAAATAAAATTTATGATAATGTTTGAGTATTTTTGCTATGCCTAAATACTCTTTAAAATATCCGTTAGTTTTTATCGGTGTTATTTGAAGTGGATGGACCAGGTTGAGGGTCATCGTTGTTTGTAGTAGTAGTAGTTTTGTCCTGTAACGAAAAAGTCTTTCTTACTCTTTTTATGTTAGAAACGTGAGCTTTTGCTTTTGGTTTAGAAAATGTAACAATGTTTTCTTTTTGTTTAGGATGTGATCGTAATTTATAAAGAGGATTTGTTTTTCTTACTTTTGGTACTCTAATAGCTAGTTGTGTCGTTTCTTGTAAATCTGGTGTCGTTTGTCTGTCCTCATTTGCTTTAGAAATTCTTTTGTCTCCACTTACTTTTTGGTTCTGATATACACTGTCGAAGAAAGGCATTATTTCTTTGAGCCTATTGTTATTGTATTCTTCGTAAAGGGTAGTTTCAGGTGTGACTGTTGGTAAGTCGTCGTAGGGGCCGTATAGTAATGTAAAAGGCGAATACCCAGTTGTCGAATGAATGGACTGGTTGTAAATAAGGGTTGCTGTTATCATTAGGGTTGCAGGCCTCTCTTGTGGGTTTTGTAATTTAAGAATTCGCAATTTTTCTACAAGAGTTGAGTGCAGTCGCTCTACTGGTGAATTTGAGTTAGGATTTTGGGGGGTTGTTATGTGAAGATTAATATTAAATAAATTACAGTATTCTTTAAGGGTAGTATTCGAAAATTCTTTGCCAGCGTCAGCTACTATTTTTAGGGGATGATTATGATGGGAAAAATAGTGTCTAAGTTTATTTAACACGGTAATTGCGGATCCATCAGTTATATAATACGCCTGCGCATATTTGGAGAATAAATCTATGATAGTTAGGAATTTACAATTATCGAAACTGAAGGTGTCAATGTGTATCACTTCAAAAGGGCGTTTAGCTAGAAGGGGACCTGAAAATGGTGGTTTGTACGGATTCCTTTCGTATTTTGTCTGAAGGCAAATTGAGCATTTATTAATAAAAGCGTTTATATAATTTTTCATATTAGGCCAAAAATATTTTTGTTTTAAATGTTGATAAGTCTCGTTAATGCCATTGTGGTTTCGTGTGTGATATTCGTCTATAATTTGTTGTTGAGTTTCTTGTTTTTCAACGTCTTGTAAAAATTCGTTAGATTTTATTATTTTAACAGAACTATTAAATAATGTTGAAGAAACAGCAGTGAAATATTTGAATAGTCTATCATGTTTACAGTAAATTCCGTAAGTGAATTTTGGATCAATAAATTGTTTCAAGAAGTCATTTATTTGTCTTAATTCGTAATTGAGTTGAACCTTTACATGTATTGTTTCAAACTTAAATATTTTTAATTTGCGTGTGTCATATTTTGGTCCGTAATCTAAAATTATTCGTCTGGAAAAATAATTGACTGGATTTTCTGATATAGGTATTTTGAAAATTGGATTTTCTGCAGATGAGTGTTGTGTCTGTGAGTCATTGGTTTCAGGTAGGTTATTAGTCGTGCTAGTAGAGGCATTGTTTGCGTCGTTTTCTAGTTCGTTAATTATTTCTCTTTCTCTGTCTTCGTCAGGGTCTACGTTATTAATTATTGATTCCAGGTCAAAATCGTCTTCAATCGCGTTAATTTCGATTCGCGATAAGGCATCAGCCACTACGTTATCTTTGCCTTTCTTGTATTTTATCTCGTAATTAAATTCCTCTAATCTTAGTCGCCATTTTACTAGCCGTGAGTTTGGTTCCTTAATTGAAAATAGCCAAACAAGCGGTTTGTGGTCAGTTTCTATAACAAATTTTTGTCCAAAGAGATATGGTCTAAAATGTTTTGTATTTTCTACTATGGATAATAACTCTTTTTCAATGGTCGAATAATTTCTCTCGGCTGAATTTAGTGTTCTTGAGTAAAACGCAATTGGTTTATTATTTTGTGATAATACTCCACCTATAGCTATATTGCTTGCGTCAGTGGTTAAATGAAATTGTTTAGAAAAATCGGGGTAGGTCAGGACAGGAGAATTTGTAATTAATTCTTTTATTTTTTGAAATGCGTCAACGTATTCCAGGTCGTGAATATTTATTTTGGTATCCTTTTTTAAATATTTATTGATGGGGAATACTACTTTAGCGTAATTTAGAATAAAGCGTCTATAATACCCTGTTAATCCTAAAAATGCTCTTATTTCTTTACTTGTCTTTGGTATTGGATAATTCTGAATGGCAGTGATTTTTGATGGGTTCGGTTCGATCCCACGGACAGTGACCAGATGGCCTAAAAACTCGACCTCTTTACGCAAAAATTCTGACTTATCTAACTGAATTTTTAGATTACACTCTTTTAACTTATCAAATATATTTTTTATGTGACAAAGGTGTTCTTGAAGGGATTTCGAGAAGATAACAATATTATCCATATATACGAAACAAAACTTGTATAAATATGGTCTTAATACATTATCCATTAGGCGTGAAAAGGTACTAGGAGCCCCCTTCAACCCGAACGGGATTTGGATCCACTCGTAATGGCCATTATTTACGGAGAATGCTGTTTTTTCGATGCTGTCAGGATCCATTTCAATTTGATGGAATCCTTGTGCTAGATCGAGAGTCGTGAAATAGGAGCAGCGTCCTAAATTATCTAAAATTTCTTCGATGCGAGGTAATGGGTACTTGTCATCGATCGTTTTCTCGTTAAGTTTACGATAATCGATCACTAAGCGCCATTTCTTTTTTCCAGAAGCGTCTTGACGCTTCGGGACAATCCATATCGGACTTGAGTAGGGTGATATTGAGGGTCTAATCATTTTGTTGTCTAAGAGTTTTTGAATTTGGTTTTGGACTTCTTCACGTAAATGAAAAGGGTACCGGTATGATTTGGTGTGAACAACTTCATCGTCTTTAGTTCTTATTTTATGTTTAATTGCATTGGTGAAAGAGAGATCTGAGTCTTCATGATAAAAAATATCATTATACTTTCGACACAAATTAATAAGTTTTTCATATTCTTCTGTATTTAAATGATCTGTTCTTAAAACTTTTGTTACATCAAAATGTTTTGAAATTTTAGGTAGTTCGTCAGAGTAATTTTGTAATGGATCGACATCTATTTGTTCCTGAAAATGTATTTCTACAAATTTTGAATTTGGATTTTTCTTTATTATGGGCACTCTACAATATCCATCTTTTGCTTCAGCTATTGACTCGTAAATTAAAACATTTGTTTCTTCAATACGTGGTAAAACTACTGTGCCTTTTTCTATATTTACAGGGACTGATACATAGTTTTCACAAATTTGTTTGAAAGGTGTAAAATTCAGTGGATTTATTTCAAGGTAAAATGGTATTTTTTGGTTTCCTAGAGTTAAAATTTGTTTATTATAATCAATATTTCCTTTTAATTTTGTAAGATGAGCTGACCCTATAAGCGCGTCAAATCGATGGTGCCATTGCATGACACGCATTGGAAATTGGTAATTAATATTAAATTCTTGTAAAATAGGATACCTTACGTTGTCTTCACCATGGGTTATCTGGTTAACTGATTTCATTGAAAATGGTTCCTTATAAATAAATTTTTTAAATAACTCGTAAGCCGGTCCTGGATTTATGATACTATCTGATGCTCCGGAATCAATCAATACTTTTAAATTTAGACTTGGTATGACAAAAAACGGTAATTTAGGGGTATTAACAATATTATTTATATCTAAATAGATTAGTTTTCCGAGGCTGTTTCGTGAAAATCCCGATTTGGATTGGTGTTGTAATTTATAAAAGTTTCAGTTGGTTCAGGAAATTCTAGTGGCTCTATATTTTCGTCAGAGGGTCGGTCGTCATAAGGGTATTCGTCAGAATGATCTAGTGGTAGGTCCTCTTGGTTAAAGAGTTCTTGATGTTGAAACGTGGGCCTAGATTGGGGTATAAAGTGGTTTCTTTGGGGCATTTGTCGTGTATTTCTTAAGGGAGTTTGGTTGCTTATTGACATGGGTGTCGTTCCTCTACTCAATTGAGTTGGAACGTGTTGTATATTTCTATTAAAATTTTGAACGGGTCTTATGTTAGAAATTGGTCGAGAAGGAAACGGTTGCATTTGTTGTGTGATTTGTTGTGGTTTGCTGTAAATTTGGGGAAATGCTGGAAATATTGGTTTTTGGGTATACGTCTGTCTATGTTGTACAGGTGTGTTATGATTTGTTTTCGTATTATTTTTGTTTCTCAGGCTATTAATGAAATTCGACTGTATAATCTCGTTATCTATCCTATTACATTCCAACATAAGTGAATCAAGAGTATTAACACTAATTAATCTAAGATGTGAGAAGTAAGGTTCTATTACACCCGCTTTAAATGCTGCAACTGCATTTTGTTGATAAAATTCTTTCTTGTACGTTTTTACATCGTTTACTAAATCTTGTATATCTACATGTTCAATTAAAATCTTTAGCTTTTCTTTAATTACATTGAAATATTCCTGAATAGTTTGTGATTTAGTCATAAAGCTAGTATTTAAATCATTAAATAAAAGATTTTCTGAACGGGGGTCTGAAAACTGATTTTTTAAAGCAAATTTTATATTTTCCCATGTATGGTTTTCTAAACTAATTAACACGTCACGAGCGTTACCAGTGATTTTAGCTTTTATAAATTCTAGTAACATTCGATTTGCGTGTGTTTCGGCTTCTGGCCTTCTATAACTAGTAATATAAAGTTCGCATTGTTTAATGAAATAAGCAAGATGCTTCTGTCCACCGGAATATTCGGGGATCATGATAGCAGCTTGTGAAAATTCGGCAATGTGATTATTTGCCATTTCTAAATTATTTAAACTTAATTGATTAAAATTGTCTTCCTCTAATTCTAATATAGGTTCTCTTTTCCTAATAGGCGATCTATCTCTTATCATTACACAACATACATGAACAAGTAATGGTTGTTAAGTATTACAGGGTGAATTGAAAAAATAGAGCGCGAATAGGAATTATTGAACAAAATTATATAAGGTATAAAAATAGATACGATATGAATGCACAGATAAAAATATTGGAGGAAACTTACAGGAAGCTCATTGGTACTTCTGCTATTGGTTTCTCACTGATTTCCCTCTGGCAGTGTGGACTGATTTGCACCGGTGTGGATGTTCGATGTTGCACATAAACTTTTAGAAAAAAGACCGAAACTAATTTTACGAAGATTTAAAGCTTGCCAAAATTAGGTTTCGATGTGCAATCCTGTTCGCAGCGCCAATTAGGTTTTTTCGTAGCGATTGTCCGAAAAAAGTAATTTATTTATTTAAGTGGTACAATTATTACAGTCTTAAAATTTATTATAAAATATGTGATTCAAAACAACATGTGAACAACTAGAGTTACAGCGATTGAATGAAATAATGTTCTACAGAATTAACATAAATGCAAACGTCTGCATCAGCACTCTTACACAAGTCACTAAACTGATGATGCAGAGTTTCCGGATTCGTCGTATTTTGTATGATGTTGAGAATATACAGGGATGTAACTATATATATATATATATATATATATATATATATATATATATATATATATATATATATATATATATATATATATATATATATATATATATATATATATATATATATATACATAAAAATGCAAACCGACCCTGAATATGGGATCTAGGAGGCCTAGTAGTTCGGGCACATTTGAAGAAATTTTTTCAAAATTCAAAAGTCAAGATCTCCTTTTCATTGAATTTTTTAAAATTCGGTAAAATTATGTTTACCTAGTATACTTTTCTTTTGTTTACTCTTATATAACAGGAAATTATATCATCGTATGTAATAGCGTAAAGGACATCGGGAAAGGATAATGAGTTTTTACTCAGTTATCCTCTACTTGCATAACTATTCGCTAATAGAGGTTCTGCTCGTAAGGAAAGACAGCTAACCACCAATCTGTGCAGTAGTAGACTGCAATTTGCTAAATCGCTGTTACAGTAATAAATAATAATATTGAAGGTAAATCTACGGACAAGGCATAAGACAGTAAAGTTAAGTCACATTTTATAGTTTTATATCGACACCTGCGAGACTTAATAGTAGTGATTTGAGCTTTGAAGCACGCAGGTGTTTACCAGGTGTCCGCCGACTAGTAACTTCACACTCTTCTGTTGATAAAACTATCCTTACATACTCTCTTGACCTCTACAAAATTAGTGTATAGTGTATGTATTTATTTGAATGGCTATTTTATTCTTGAGAGTTCGTATTGCCAGTGCCACTCAACCTCGCTTTCAGTAGAACACTCACTCAGTGATTTCAATATTGCGGATTAGACAAATAAAACTGTCGGGGCGCAGCAACTGCGTTATAGTAGTGAATTTTCATAAGAATTGTACACTATTATTATTCAGCATATTACTACAATTAATACTTTAAAGTTACACAGACATTGAAGATCGATTTTAGTGGCCCTTGTACGCGCACATTTGAGGAATTATTTCGAAAGTGTTACCATCGATATCTCTCTATTATCAAAAATAAACCTTGCGTTCTAACTCCTTTTGAGAAAAATGCCCAAAACTCAATTTTCTATGAAGCTAAAGAACACAATGTTGCTCTGTCTATAGATAATGTTAGTCTCTTTTAAAGAAACTTGTATTACAAATTTTCTTAAAGTTATACAAAAGATTTCCAGAAGGAAACTTAATTCATATGTAGAAAAGTAAAGTATTTGCAAAACTATAAACGTAGCAGTTATTTTCCTTATATATCGCCAGTATGATTTCGTTTTAGTCTACTTAATCAAACCAGTTTTTTCAATATCAACAATGACAAAATTATAATTTCAGACACAAAGGTGACAAACTTATTTAGGCGTTTTAAGCAAAAATGAGATCTTGTTCAAAACGTATGAAACCTGTGCACTATTGTTTCTCCAAATGTCAAAATACAACATTAAAAAACACATACATTCAATCGAGCTGGATTCGATCGCGTAACCTTCTGCTTAGGAGGCAAGCGCGGTGCCCTCTGCGCCATCTAGGCACACGTCAACTAACGTTTTATTTGCGTGATATTTTAGATCGGCGTCATGCAGGAGCTATTATATTTAAAGTATACAGAATTAATTAATTACAGCATTAGTAGAATTACCATTAGGTGCACATTTGACGAACTCTTTCGAAAGTGTTATCATCGATATCCATCTATTATTAAAAAAAAACCTTGTGTTCTAACTCCTTTTGAGAAAAATGCTCAAAACTCAATTTTATATGGAACTAGAAAATTAAATTTTGCTATAACGATAGACAGTGTAAGTCTCTTTAAAGGAAAATTGTATTACAAATTACATTAAAGTTGCAAAAGCTTTCCAGAAGGAAACTTAATTCGTATTTATAGAAGTAAAGCATCTGCTAAATTATAAACGTAATTACTAATTAATTTACCTGAATGATTTCGTTTTATTCAACCTAATCAAACCGGTTTTTTCAATATTAACAATAACAAAATGTCTGATAAAAATTATAATTTCAGACTCAAAGATGACAAAGTTATTTAGGCGTTTTAAACAAAAATTAGATCTTGTTGAAAACGTAAGAAATCTGTACACTATTGTTTCTCCAAATGTCGAAGTAAAACAAAAATAACCCATACATTCATAGAGCGGGAATCGATCTCGGAACCTTCTGCGTAGAAGACAAGCACCCTACCAATGAACCATCTAAGATATAGATGAACTAACGTTTTGTTTACAAGATACTTGACGCCGGTTTCATGCCCCGGGATATTTTATATTATATTAAAAGTAAGCAATAATTAATTATAGAATTAATAGAACTGTCACTTGAAACACATTAAACGGCTGATTTTTTTAAATTTCAACAACACACCACGAGGGCTTACAGCCTAAATACTATCGTACCGTGGGTGTTGACAAGGAGGAAAGAGGCAGCTTGTTAACTCTGGACTTGAAGGTTTGGAGGTTCGGAGGAGAAGGAAAAACATGTGCCGGCAAGGAATTCCACAACTTGGAAGTCCTCGGGACAAAAGAGAGGGCATAACAAGATGTTGTAAGTCTGGTGACCTGGACAGTAAAAGGGTGCATTCGCTCTGTTCCCCTGGTAGATCTGCTGGGGGCAGCAGGTGGGGGAACTATGGAGGAAAGCTCCTCTGAGCAGTGCCCGTGCAGATATGTATAAAAGAGAGAGAGGTCACCAACGGCACGTCGGTGGACAAGGGATGGCAGTCTTTGGTTGGGGGTAGGGTCACCGATGAGACGTATAGCTCTCTTTTGAATGGAGTCCAGGATAGCGAGTGTAGAAGCGGCAGCGGTACCCTAGATGTGGGAGCAGTATTCGAGGTTTGGCCTTATTTGTGAAGTATATAAGGTATAGAGATTAGCTGGTGAAAAGTATTTGCGAGCCCGGAAGAGGAAACCTAATTTCTTAGCAGCCGCTTCTGCAATTGATCTGACATGTTGGTGCCAATTAAGATTTCGATCCACAAAAATGCCAACAACAGAAAATGACTCATTACTTTGAATAACTTGGTTGTTCATTGTGATGGGTCTAGGGCTGGTGTATCTCTCGTGAGAAAGAAAGCAAGACTTAGTTTTGGTGGGATTGAATTGTACAAGATTTTTACTTCCCCAGTCTAATATTTTTCGGAGATCCACGGAGACAGAACCCTCCATGAGTCTGCGATCCTCATCTAATTGGGCTAAAGAGACAGGCTTAGAATATTGTATATTTAAACAAAGTAGGGGCTAAAGCTGAACCTTGAGGACATTGGATACAGTTTAGAGGAATGGCCATCCACAACAACAGATATGCTCCTGTTGGAGTAGAAATTTGCTGTCCACATACAAAGTTTTGGTGGTAGGCCATAGGCCGGAAGTCTATTAAGCAGCGCTGCGTGCCAGGCCTGGTCGATCTTATATGACACGTTATGTTTAAATTTAAAGATAAAAGAACAAACTGCTTTCAAAATAAGCACACTTGAAGAACCCAAATCCACAACATCGATCGTTTCGCTAACAAAGTTAGCTTCATCAGAGGATGAAATATTCATCCAAGAATATTTAGTATATATATATATATATATATATATATATATATATATATATATATATATATATATATATATATATATACAGTGTGGAACAGCCAAATGGAATAAATTCGATAACGGATAAAGGAGGACGTGTTGGGAAAAACGCTTGGACACGTCGATTTGTATTTTTAACTGCGCATCTTTTTCAAGAAAAAAAAATTATTTAGGGTGCGTCATGTGACAGTGGCCAATACCAACTTTCTTATTTTAAATACAAGCCCCTGTATATTATTAATTTTTTGGATTCTTCAGAAAATTCTAGACATAATTCATGTACAATGTCCTATACCTATCTTCAACTGTTTCGGAAATATTAAGTATTTTCAGATTTATTACAAAAATTAACATTAAAAATAGAAAATTATTTTATTTCACAAATTCTAATAAGAAATACTGATTATTTCTTAATAATTTAAAAAAAACAAAAAAAAATTAATGTCAATGTAGTAAATGTTCAAAATGCTCGCCACGAACATCTTGGCAACATGCTAATCTGGTATAGAAATGTCTTCTAACATTACTCAACATCTCAGGCGTGACTGATCTAATCGCAAGCGTGATTCGTCTTTTTAAGTCATCTAAGTTGAGGGGCTTAGTTTTGTATACAATACTTTTGACATATCCCCACAAAAAGTAGTCTAATAGCGACAGATCAGGAGATCGTGCTGGCCATTCTATCGATCCGCGCCTCCCTATCCACCGATTTGGAAAAATTTGGTTCAGGTACTGCCGGACATTGATTTGGTAATGGGGCGGTGCTCCATCTTGCTGAAACCATATTTTATTGGCAGGAACTTGTGGGTTTGCTGGATCTGGATATAAGTTTGTCAAAGTTGGCACGACATTATTTTGGAGCAGTTCTAAATATTTATCCCCATTCAAGTTGCCAGCAATGAAAAAGGGACCTACGATATGATTTCCAACAATTCCTGCCCAAACATTAACTTTTTCAGGATATTGCGTATGTTCCTCTCTCATCCAATGAGGATTCTCATTAGACCAATAGCGGCAATTTTGACGATTAACATGACCGTGAAGTGTAAATGTGCTCTCATCAGAAAACAAAACATCTTCTAATTGGATCACATTGTTATCTAACATTGCCATCATTTGTTCACAAAAATACGTTCTCCTATCGAAATCGTCCTCCATGAGCTCCTGAGTTGGTATCATTTTATAGGGATGCATTTTACTTTCCTTTAATGTTCGAAAAATTGCTGTGTGGCTAACGTTGAATAGTTGGGCTGCTTGTCGACCAGAAGTATGTGGGTTTTCTTGAAACTCAAGCGTAATATCCAATTTCGTATCATCACTTACTGCATTGGCAGCTACTTTTTTTATCTGTCTCACATGACCAAGCTCGCGAAACTGCTTTTCTATTTTGCTAATTGTTCCTTGGGATACAGGCGGCAAATTTGGAAATTTTTCGTGAAATAAGCGAGACACTTCCATCTGTGTCCGTGTGTTATCTCCATAACCAATCATTTGTAGAATGGTTATTTTGTGCATTTCTGTTAAATGAACCATTTTTCTGATATTATTACGTACAGTTAACGAAATTCAAACGACAATAGCACTGACACTAATCACTACTGTCATGCAGGCAGACAACAAGTTGCTAAGGCTACGAGTTTTATACGAACAGAAAGAAAACTGTTTTTGTTTTTGTTTCATTTCATATCAGTAAAAATAAACGCAGGAATGGTTTTTGTTTACTTTCTCATTATCAAGAGCTGAATGGGAAATAAGTATTGAATGCAATGTAGCGAATTTGTGAAATAAAATAATTTTCTATTTTTAATGTTAATTTTTGTAATAAATCTGAAAATACTTAATATTTCCGAAACAGTTGAAGATAGGTATAGAACATTGTACATGAATTATGTCTAGAATTTTCTGAAGAATCCAAAAAATTAATAATATACAGGGGCTTGTATTTAAAATAAGAAAGTTGGTATTGGCCACTGTCACATGACGCACCCTATATAATTTTTTTTTCTTGAAAAAGATGCGCAGTTAAAAATACAAATCGACGTGTCCAAGCGTTTTTCCCAACACGCCCTCATTTATCCGTTATCGAATTTATTCCATTTGGCTGTTCCACACTGTATATATATATATATATATATATATATATATATATATATATATATATATATATATATATATATATATATATATATACATGAAAAAAGTCTGGATGCAGCAAGGGCGTTATGGTAGTGAATTTACATAAAAATGTTTTTAATAACAAATATATCTTTTTTTAATTAAAGCAGGCATCCAATTTGGTTATCAGTATAACCCATACAGTAAAAAGTCCGGACACAGCAAGTGCGTAATGGTAGCGAATTTTCGTTAAAAAAAATTAAATCGCAAATATGTCTTGTTTTTAAAAGGACATTTGGTGGGCAGTATAACCTATACAGGTGTACCACATAGACCTTCCATTAGGCGTTTCTGGAGTCCGGCTAACAATTGATTTCTGAAAATACATGCACGTGGGTTTCTCAAAATTTCCAGTTCACTAAAAATATTGACGTTAGTATGAGACTTCCGGTTATACCGGAAGTAGACGTCAACTTTCTTACTCCAAATCGAAGATGGTGTTTTTTTTATTACGGATCTAGATTGACAATCAAATTTTATGGTAGGTTTTACTAACATATTATGTCATTTTTCTCAACCATTTTCGAGATATCTGACTTTTATCAAAAAAATCTGAAAAAACATTGTCATATTTACACACCTGTATCTCTCTTATTTTTTAACCTGAAGAGTTGAAATTTTAAAGTGTAAATTCTAATATGCCACAAAATATTTTCAATTTAATAAAGCTGGTACAAGTTAGACAGGGTGTCCGAAATAGACCGGTTATTTGTGACAACTTTAAAACCTAATAACTCTCTTATTTATTTAAATAGACCACCCTATATTTTATAATGTTAGTTCATTTTTTATTTTATAATGTTAGTTCATGTTTTTTTTGTTATTTCGATTGGTATCAGCATCAGGTATGTAAATCTAGATGCATTCTCACTCTGGTGAGAATGCATCTAGCCTTACATACTTTGTCCCGATATTAGGGTAGAAATGGGGCAGGGCTGACAATGTACTAAATTTGGAGCTGGCGTGACAACATACTACTTGGTTCCGCAACTAGGTGGCGGCACGTTGCTTCGTGTCTTACCATTCACTTAGTGTTGAAAGGCTGGCTACCATAGCCGTTTTACTTTATAGGTGTATTTTCGCTACAATTAGTATGCCGTACTGACGAGCTCTAATCAGAGCGAAACCGGTCTACGGTTCTAATTGTGGTGAGAGTGCATCTAGCCTTACATACTTTGTCCATATATTGGGGTAGAAATGGGCCAGGGCTGACAATTTACTAAATTGTTAGTTGTTTGTATACAGTCTCAATCTGTTATTTGGAGCTGGCGTGACAACATACTACTTGGTTCCGCAACTAGGTGGCGGCACGTTGCTTCGTGTCGTACCACTATTTCATAGATCCCGAAACTTCTGTGGTTTTATCATTATCATATATATATATATATATATATATATATATATATATATATATATATATATATATATATATATATATATATCGTTATAAATTTGAACAAAAATGTTTCGATGAATAGAGTAGGCCCGGTTCTATGTAGTCCATTGTTCGAACTGTTATCTTAACAACCAGCGTGTCCTTCTTAGAAAGAATATTTGACAACGACACACAGTATTACCAAGGCATATATACAGTTTTAATTACAGGGATTTAAGGCTCAACCGTGAGAGTCTGTCTGTATACCTTTTAAGAGGACGGTGTTCGGAACTGCTTGACAACTAACATATACATTGTAGTTCTAGTCTTTATTCGCTTAGTTTATTCACCCCTCCGATGACGCTAATTTTGTTAGGGAAACAATCATCAGGTCTAAAAACTGTATTGTGATGAATTGGGTTCTCCAAATTTTACTTATCATCTACATAATTATACCAAAGGCAATATCGTGTAAAACTTCGGAAGTTAAAATTGGTTTTCATACATTACCATATGCTGCAAAAAATTCAATGCCGACAATAATATTTTTATTTTCACAATTCACCACGTAAGTCAGTTGTTGGATTGAGATTTTATAGGGATGCCACTTGAGTTAAAGATAACATATGTTACATCAGAACCATATAAGAATAAAAAAGAACAAAAATCTAAAGAGGTTTATCGCGTTCATCCTGTAATGGTCATCTTCATGATTTTAGTGGAGATTGCGATGTGTAATTCTAGAAGTTGAGTTTAAGTTACATGGACATTCCAATCTCAGCTAAGGATGACATATGCTAAAATCTGCAGATGCTTCTTTCAAAATTAAAGAGCGGTAGTCGCTTGCCAATTCAATCTCTTTTTTTATAATATATTATTTCTGGACTTCCTGCGTCAGAATTAAGTTAGTGAAGCAAAAAAATTAATACTCGGTAGTATTTAATGGAATTGAATAAGGTGAGGTAACAGTCTTGAAGATACTACTACCAGAATCCTTATTATGTTCCCGCATTTTCGCTACATAAAGTATTTGGTTTCAGAGAGCATATACCATAAAATGACATCCAAGACACAATTTTAGGTTATTATTACTATTATTAATTTATTTATTTGCTATGTAAGGACACGTTTATATATTTTTTTGTGCTAAAAGCTTAAATACTGTAATCTTAGGAACGTAATAATCCTCCAAAACTTGAACGATTATGATGAAAAAAACATTTAAGAATATAAAAAAAGTCCGGACGCAGGAAGTGCGTTATGGTAGTGAATTGTCATTAAATACTTCAAGTTTAACTCAATTTGCCGTTATCCTAGAAATTTGGTTTCATAGTAAAGTCTCTATCAGGGCAACATATGTACCAAATTTCATCTATTTTTTTAAATTATTTATAGATCTACAAAGATTTTTAAGAAGAATTTGATTTTTTTATACAGCTCTGCTTGAGCTCGCTAATGAACTCTCTAAGCTGCTAACAAAAAAAAGGAAGTTTAATCAAGATCCGTTAATTATTTGTAAATGTATTAGTTGGTAATATATATATATATATATATATATATATATATATATATATATATATATATATATATATATATATATATATAATACGGCAACAAATGTCAATCTCATTCACGTCAAAAATAATTCTATACGGGGTTAAGCACACCGTATTTTGATCCTCCTCGAGGCAACTTTAGTCTAGTTATCGGTAAGAGAATAATTTGTCTTGTACCTGAATGTTCTTTAGTTGTTGTTTTTTTTGTAGGCTTCTGTTGAAGTGTCAATTTGACACGAAATATATAAAACATGGTATAACCAAGAACTTTCGTCATTGGTTTATCTGCCCCAAAAGGTCGAATTGCCCTGAAATGAGATTTTGAGTTTTTGGAACTAACAAGTGACGACCGTTACTTCGCTATCATAACTCACTTGCTGCATACGTACTTTTTTCCAATTCTTATTTACTAGTAAACTAACAATTCTTTGATAAAAGCAATTTTGTTAATGAAAATTCGTTAACATAACGCACTGCTTTGTCCAGATATTTTGAAACCTATAGAATAGGGTAGCTTTTCATGTAGAACTGGCAAAAAGGTTAACTTTCATTTTTTTTTGCACAATGCGGTAACAATGCAAACTTAAATTTAAAAACTTGTTAAACACATATCGTGCCATTTTTTGCTTCAGAATCCCAAATCACCACAACACATTTAAAAAAACCTGACGATCGTTTCACTAACCACGTTAGCGTCACCCGAGGATGAATAGTGTGATTTGAGTTCTTCAACTTTACTTATCAGTGCTCATCACAGGTTCCAATCTTCACTTAGAGAAAACCTGACTGGTAAAAATGAGCTTCGTCTGACATCAGCAAGCAGTCGGTGATATGCGGGTTTTCAGCAATTATCACTTCAAAACGCTCACAAAAGTGCGTGGCAAACATGTTTTTAAGTTTATTTTCAATCGTGATGATGGCTTGATTTAAATCATATTTAGTAGCATACGTATTTTTAAGATCATCTTCAAGCTTTGAAAATACTAGCTCTATATAGTCTTTTTGGAGTTTAGATATTGTGGTATCAACAAAATCCATGGCAGCAAAAGTATTTTTCATATTTACATCAAGAATAGACGCTGTTTGATATATGTACTACTTGATGTCCTTTTCGTATTCCAATATATCGAGGCAAAAGTCTTTGTACGACGTGACTTTTAAAGGAATGCAAGTGTAAGCCATTCAGAATGCGGCGAAAACTTCTGTTCGAAATATTGAGCGCTAATGCTTGTCGTTTAGCCAAATCTTTAGGACTTTATAGCACAGCTGCTCTTACCCTTTAAGCATTTTCCGGTGTTCTTACCGAACGAGATTTTCCTTTTGGTTTTTGTCTGGCGGCTGAAGCAATACTGCGACACTTGTGTACCCACTTTCCGATTGCTACTCAAGTAGGAACTGGAATCTCGACGATTTATATGAAAATGACGGCCAGATAGACGCTGGGGGATTACAATAGAAATGTTATTATTAAAATGAGCTTCAACAGCAAAAATACTTTGAATGTTGGACCAACGATCCATTTTCACAATTAAACTGACGTTTCTGGCACTGTTTGATACATGTCATAAATTTAGATCTTATTATATTATTAATAAATGCAGTTTAAAAATGGGTACGTCATTCTGCCTAACCCCGTATTATCTTTCGCTGACTCTAATTATGTAATTCATAATAAAATTGTGTAGAGGAATTGTGCCTGAGATGGCATACCGCCCGAGTTGGCACTGTGCATGTTTTTCTTATAAAAAATAATATTTCCCGCTTAAAATGCAGTGTACGCATACAGCAGCTGATAGCGAACAAGCAGTTGCATCGGGTATATATTTTACTGGCGTATTTTAGGAACGACGATTTTTTTGTAAATTAAGTGGTGAAAAAGTTTTCAACAGTAGCTTATATTAGTTATATTCGTTAATTTATTGCTGTAGATATGACCATTATAACAAATTATTACGTTTTATGGAACCCTAACCTATAAGTTTTCATTGCGCCGTAAGCTTCTTTCATGTGGTACAGTCAACAATAAAATTAGTTTCTTATAGTACACTATTCGGGCGAGTTGGCATACAATGTTCCAGTCCTAGACGGCATAGTATGCCAACTCACCCGGAACGTCTGTCATCCGTATAAAACGTAACAATTTATACTTATAGGTATTTGTTCTAATTTATTTATTAATGGTTCTAGTTTGATAACTATGGTAGGACACTACCAGCGAAAGAGTAACCGGCAAGGCTGGAGTGAGGAGGCTATGAAGGCAGCCATAAAGGCTTTCGAAGATAAACAAATGGATTGGCTGCGCGCTTCGAAAACTTTTTGTGTGCCTTTTGGAATACTAAGAAGGCGAGCTAATAAAGTGAGTGGTAACCGATTTGCCACTGGCTTTACGAAAGGTTATATGGGCGGCAAGAAAACTACTTTTTCCATCAAGCAGGAGCAAGAGTTAGCGGAGCACGTTAAAAATTTAGAAAATAGATTTTTTGGAATAACAACAATTGCGCTTCGTAAGCTAGCCTACCAGTGGGCTGAAAAAAATAAAATTCTCCACACATTCAATAGAGAAAAGGAAATAGCTGGGTGGGACTGGTTAAAGGGTTTTCTAACCCGAAATGCCACATTGTCCCTTAGAACCCTGAGTCCACATCGGCAGCTAGGGCCCATGCTTTGAATAAGCCTCAATTAAAAAAGTACTTCGTGTTGCTAGCTCAAGCTATAGAAGATGTGAAGTTTGACTGTACAAAAATATTTAATATGGATGAAATTGGTCTCTTTACTGTACCTTCCCAAAATTCTAAGAAACAGGTTGATGTTCTAACAAGCGCCGAACGTGGGCAGCACCTTACAGTAGTTTGCAGTTTCAGCACTGCAGGAGTCTATGTGCCACCAGCATTCATTTACCCTAGAAAAAATATGAAGAAAGAATTAATGGACAACGCTCCCGCTGGAGCAGTTGTATTTACTCAAGAGCATGGCTGGATGGACAAGAACATATTTGTCAAATGGTTAAACCACTTTGTCAAGCACATCAAACAAACAAAACAAGATAAGGTCCTCTTAATGCTGGATGGTTACATAATCGATAAAAGCTTTGGGGCTCAAGAGTTTGCTAAAGCCAATGGAATTATTCTTTTTTGTTTTCCTCCACACTATACCCATCGGGTACAGCCTCTGGACGTGGCTTTTTTTGGACCTCTTACCACCTATTACAATCAATAATTAAATTTATGGCTGAAAACCCATCTTGGAAGAATAGTAACGCACTACCAAGTGGCTGAACTGTTCAAAAATCAGTACCAGAAAACAGCAACACTGTCTAATACTGAAAAGGGTTTTTCCACGACAGGAATATATTCCTTTGATCCAGGCATTTTCCCAGACTGGATGTTTGTTCCAGCAGAAGCAACAGACCTTGCACAAGAAAATGTAGAAGGGCCACCTGAAAGTAATTCTGGTGATAAAGAATCTCAGGCTTTCCTAACTAATGCCACACAAAATAATATCCGTTTGGGAGATACAGATGCTTCTACATCTTTTCAAAAGTTTTCACCCTCTAGCTGTTCTGTTGCTATAACAGATATATCTCCACTTCCAAAAAGCCACATTATTAGACCGTAAAAAGCGTTCTAGAAATATAGGAAGAACTGGGGTACTTAACAGCACCCCTGAAATAGAAGCCTTAAAAGAAATAGTAATACAGAAAGAAGAGGTACAACGAAGAAAGTCTGCTCGCAAGACAAAGAGAGTTTTCAACCTAGACGAAGACGAAGAGAGTAACCAAGAGGAGGAAGAATTTGCTGTCGAAATTGATGATGATGAAGATGACGCTGTATGTATTTATTGTAGCGAGCTTTTTTCGCACTCAAAGCATAACGAATGGTGGATAAAATCTCAGTCTTGTCAAAAATGGGCCCACTGTGAAGGTGCTGGACTTCCAAGGAATGCGAAAATGTTTATTTGTGAAGTGTGCATTTAAAATGTTAATTAAATTGTAATAAATACTTTCTTTCGACAAATAAATTACATAAATCTTCAATAGCACCCTGATTTTGGATACATAATACCCAACTGCATACAGATGCAATATCGTGCCATCTCACCCTGAATAGACCAGGTGAGATGCCATACTATGCAATTTTAGTGAATTTTCTTAAAAAAAATTCACTAATGAGGAGATCTCGACTTTTGAATTTTGAAAAAATTTCTTCAAATGAGCGCTAATTATGCCCCCCAGAACACATTTTCGGGGTCAGTTAAAATTTTTATATGTTTATATATATATAGATATATATATATATATATATATATATATATATATATATATATATATATATATATATATATATATATATATATATATATATATATTTATATATATTTATATATATATATATATATATATATATATATATATATATATATATATATATATATATATATATGTATCACACCGATAACTCAAAAAATAATAGGACGATTTTGATTAAATTTGGTGAATACCTTGCTTTTGCAAATGGCTTGGATAAGTTCGTTAGCCAGGAAAATCGGTCAAGGTTTTCCCGGAAAATTTTGTGTTTTCTTTCAAAAAAATTTATATCTCCGGAATTAACAAAGTAAGGGTATCCATGGTACGCGGGTTTACATCCTTATAGGTAAGCTACATACCAAAATTTAGCTTTGTAGGTCAAAAGACAAAAAAGTTATAGGCATTTAAAGAAAAATAAATTGAGGTTTTTCAGAAAACGTCAAAGTTGCGATTTAAACGTCAAAATTGGCAACATTTAGGAAAAGAACTTGAATCTAATACGGGCTATAGAAATAAAGTGTCTCAACAAGAATGTTTTACAAACCCTGAAGTCTTAGTTTCAACCGTCATTGTCCTTCATTTTAATAAAATGTTTCCAGAAAATTCATTTCAAATAGACCCTTTCTCTGACGCTTGGCAGTGGCCTTAGCTATAGAGTTTATCGTTTAATAGTATATAATTGTTGTAGAATTTTCGTAAAAAAATCAATAAAGCTCAATATATCTGTTATTATACAATATATGAAAAAAAATATGTATATATTAATTATAGGGTGTCTTGAGCTACATCTTAAAAAATATTTCTACAATCACAGGGTGGCCCATAAGTCGTTGGTGATACAAATTTTCTTTTTTTTTAATCAAACACGCCTTATGTTATTGCATTTTTGCATTTTCCATCGAAATATAATGCATGTTTGTAAGAAAAAAAATATGGACGCAGTAAGTGCGTTATGGTAGCGAATTTTGATCAAATGCTTAATATTTGAATAGCTTAATTTGCTATTAACCTATAAGGTTGACCAAGAAACGAATTTTTTCGGGAGCACTTTAAGTTTACTTTCGGACATTTTTGTACATTTTCAAACAATAAAGTTTTTTGATGAAACATGGCACATTGTTTTTACTATATAGATTATACTGATAAGCAAATTTGATGCCTGCTTTCTTAAAAAAACACACATTATTGCTATTAAAAAATTTATGAAAATTCACTACCATAACGCACTTGCTGCGTCCAGAGTTTTTTATTATATTCAAAAAAGGATACTTTTTCTGAAGAAAATAGAATTTTATAAATTATTTATTGTAAAAGTAATGTACCTGTGTCCAAATATTCAAAGCTGGCATAATAAAGATTATGTATTAAAAAACACAAGTGTTTAAAAAAAAGTATGCCATCCTAGGCACAATTCCCATATCGTTTGACAAATACTTTGGTTTTAATTTCGGTTTAAAACATATTTCAGTTCCATTTGATGTGTGATTTTTCAGCTACATTTAGTCCCCAACTCACCTATTTTCTGGTTGTCAGTTCTTCGTTAAATTTCATATAATATACCACAATTATGAAATAATTTTTACGCAATACTGAAAAAACTGAAGTCAAAATCTACCATATGATTGATTAGTTAATAAGAAACGTGTCGAATATAAATGAAAAAGTATTTATAAACGTTATGAAACGCCGCAGAGTAGGAATGCGTATTGTATTAAGAACAGCTGGTGAATAAACTGAAAAATGATTAAAGCAAAGAATTATGCAGAATTTGTAAACCAACTGTTACTGCTTGCTGTGGTTCATAATTAAACTTTGTATGTTTGTTATTTACTCTTCTGTGAGAATTAATACCTCTTGCTGCTTGTACACACTACTAACCTGACCAATTGCTTGAAGCACAACGTGAGCGCACTTCATCAATCTGCTAAAATCATCGTGAATTCTTAAATTTAATAGCGATGTTAAAGTAATATTTTAAAGAAAGTTTACGTAAAATGCTTCGAATTGTTAATTAATGGTTTTCACATAAATGTGCATTTTCATCAGTTTTTAAGTTTGTTTTTTCTGTAGTAAGAACATATAGCGTAGACTATTTGCGTGACCGTGAGCGTGAGTATTATCTTGGAAAAAATAAGAGATTGGAGATGACAACGGTTAAATAAAGAAAAGGATTCCACAGCAGCTTCCATGTACACACAGTATAGCAAAAAGGTAGCCGTGGAAAGAAGACTTGTTTGAGCGGTTATGGCATATTGAGGAGTCCTAAAAATGACGAAACTGATCTTTGTCCCCTGCTTTACATCCTACCGCAATCCCGGCAGGACTGACGTGATGGTGGCTAGCGAGTGACGCAATTCAATGCCCGTCGTGTTAACAGGGAAGTAATTGTTTCCGCTCGCGTGATTCTTTCCAACAGTTTCTTATTGCTGTGCTGTGTGTACGTGGAAGCTGCTATAAAAGATTAGAGCCGTCACAGCACCAGAGATGGCACTTTGCGCTATTCTCCAGTACATATCATGGCAATGCCTGCCTTAAGGCCGACTTACTGAAGTGCATGTATGGCATATTGAGAAGTCCTAAGCAGGACGCAACCGGTCTGTATCTCCTGGTTTACATCTCAGTGCAAGTCCCGGCAGGACTGAAGTGATGGTGAGTGGAGTATAAATGGCGTTTCCGTGCCAAAAACGATGTATTCCCCATGTTAATCCTTATGGGAAAAAGCTGTTTTTGTTGTAACATTTTGTTGGGAGAGATAGATAGAAAAGTAGAATGTGTGAGTTAGAGAGAGAGAGAGAGAGAGAGAGAGAGAGAGAGCGAGAGAGAGCGAGAGAGAGAGAGAGAGAGCAGAGAGAGCCGACCGCTCTCTGACCACCGCTGGCACGTTCGGAGCAGCTCTGGTGCAGGTCACTTTCTCGCGCTCTCCTCGGAGCATGCCCGGGAGTGGGTGTAAAGTGTTCGACCAATCAGAAGCACTATTCAGATGGCGGCAACATTTAAATAATGTGTAATAAGATGTTTTTACATAAGTTACCGTACACATATTTTGCATTTCTAGCCCCTTTGCAGCATGTTTACCCTCCACAGCACCTCAAATTTGCTTTAGGTCTCTTAACTGTATTGTGGAGTTGAGATCACAGCATTTGTCTCATGGTTAATGCATAAAGGGGTTCCTTTAAGATTGTTTCTCAATTTGTTTCAAAAAAACGAACATTGCGCTAATCTGCAAATTTCCATATACAGTTATTAAGAGATAAGTTCAATAAAACGTTTAAAATACATTATATTTGTAGCTTAAATTAAATCTTTAGACTAAAAATATAGTATACAGTGGAAAGATCAACGCTTAAGCAAGGCAATAAAGAAATATTTAAAAACAAAAGGCTTTTACAAAGAAAATGGAACATTTTTGCCAAACCATGATTTTTTGTCACAGAATTTGCTCAAAATCACTCGTTGCCTACAATATGCATTCAAGAATACGTTTCTTAAATTTCAGGTCTTTTGGTTTCCAAATAAATACGTAAACTGAAATGTAATATATGACGTACGTTAATTATTTAGTCAATCCGTAGATTAGCTATTTTATGAAAGATGGGGCAATGAAAATTTAAGTTATGCAAATAACATGTGACAGTTTTAGTATTTCAATCATTTGTTATTATAATACGATAAACAAGCTCCGCCCACATCTTCATATAAACGGCAGTTTCTTTTATGTTTTTTTCTTCTTCCATTTACAAAGCAAATTTGCCTGACCTATGCAACCTATCCGACCATCTTGTATATTGTCCATGTTTAAAATACAAAATAATGACTATGAATGCTTGAATTATTTAAAAGTAGCCTTGAACTGGAAGGGACGCGGTTGTATTTTTCTACATGCCACATGGGATCGCAAATCGGGTTATGCATCGGGTTCTGAACGACGCTTGACTTATTATTTAATAGTAGGAAGGAGTATGTTATGCTTAAATTGAGTTTTAGAAGGTAGGTTAGTCATATTGGGAGGTATAATGGGGTTGGAAAGCATATTCCGTCTTCCTACTATTAATAAATAAGTCGACGGGCAACCTGACTGGGCATAATGAGGTCACCCTCATCTGGGTGTCGGGTCACTCAGGGGTCAATGGAAATGAAGAAGCTGACAGTCTCGCGAAAAAAGGTCGGAAGAACCATTTATGGGACCAGAACCGGTCCTGGGTGTGACGAAGAGCACTGCCAGGGGATCCATTAAGTCATGTCAGACGCTCCCCGCCAGGTCCGTCCGTGAACCAGACCAGCGCGTCCCGTGGTATGCCCGGCGTCTCCTCCCGCCATGCCTCTCGGTCGGGGATTTCCACTGTAAAGTTGTTTTACCTGCAGATTCGCGGGCTTGCGCAGTCTGACCTCATTTTAAGCATGGGCTCCTTCACGATCTCCTAAATTTTGCAGTGGCCCCTGATGCCTAGGTTGATCTTCAGTTCTACCATTGCAGGCTAGTCTGTATAGTCCTACCCAGGCCTACCCCATAATAACTAAGTGTAGGGGGGGGGGAGATACAGAGACACCTCCATGGCGGCTGTTGAGGTTGAAGACATGGCCCCTGTGATGCCTAGGCAAGCCATCCTTTGGATCCTGCCTAGTTTTTGTTTGGCACTGGATTGTGTCACCTTATGGCACGACACCAGTGTTGCATATGTTAACTATGGTCTGACCACCATTGTGTACAGCCAGTGGGCCATACTAGGTCTTAGTCCCCATGTTTTTCCATATAGTCGCCTAGTGACAGTTAGTGTCATGACTGCCTTACGCAGTATTCTTTCAACGCGACCATTCCAGGGTAGCTTATAGTCCAATACGACCCCAAGATATTGTACCTTCCTGACCATTGGAATGTTCCTACCGTATAGAGTGAGAGCTATGTGGCTCTTCCACTTTCTTCTCCTCGTAAACGGTATGACGGTTGCTTTCTCGAGGCTCACCCTGAACCCTTGACCAACCGTCCACCTTTCAATCACTTTCAGTGCTGTTTGCATGCGCTCCCACACTGATTGTGTAACCTTTCCTCGGACTATGATGACAATGTCGTCCGCATAGCCCTGTACCTCATACCCCCTCCCGAGAGCCTCCCTAGCAGGCCGTCCACGACTAGGCATCAGATCTAGGGAGACAAAACACTCCCCTGCGGATACTTCGCCGCGACCCCCGCCAGAAGAGTCCCTCCCGCGAGTGAGGTGAACACCGCACTATCCCTGAGCATGGAGCCGATTCACCTGCAGCAGGTCTCCTCTATTCCACGCTCCCTGGCAGCTGCCAGAACCGATCCGAATGAGGTGTGGATGAAGGCCCCCTCTATATCTAGGAAGTCCCCCAGCGCCACCTCCCTGTTCTCCAGCCTATTCTCCAGTGCAGTTGGTGCAGTGCTGTTTCTGTTGACACTCCTGCTCTGTATGCATATTGTCCGCAGTGTAGGGGATATGCTTCCAGTACATAAACGTTACCACTTAACGGTTTAGTAGTTTTGTGTTTTATTTACTTTGCTGTTTTGATATTTTGTTTCGATTCTTATTTGGTGATGCCTAAACGTATCTGTGATACCCACACATTAGTGTATAAAGGGTGCCCAATAATTAATTGGATATTAACTGAGTGGTGATAGCTGGCATAAAAATAAAGCGATTGGGCTCAACATGCCTTAGTAAAATGTTACTCGTTTTCGTTTTACAGGGTGTTTAAATCATTTTTCTTAAAACTATTTTTTCAAATATGTTAAAAGTGGTTCAGCATTCATTCAACGGTGTGTATCCAAATCTGAGCCTATATGTGAGGTCTGATAACGGTTCAATAAGACAAGGCACGTCTGTAAAGTTTTTGGGGCTCCATCTGGATTCTAACTTATCATGGGGTGTCCATGTTGACCATGTGGTGGCCTCTCTTGCATCCAGGAATTATGCGTTGCTGCAGCTGAGGGATTCCGTGAGTGCTCAGGCGTTGTTGAGATGCTACTATGGTAGTGTCAACTGTCTCCTGGCATATGGTTTGCTCTGTTGGGGCGGTGTGTGCATCTGGGAAGGGTTCTGTTGATGCAGAAGAAAATTCTCCGCACCATGTTTGGTCTGCCGTCTTCTGTATCTTGTAGACCATTATTTATACGGTATGGCATTTTAACTGTGACGTGCCTATATATGCTTGAGGCGTTTTGTTATGTCAGAAAAAATATTGCAATCTTTAGTACCGGCGGTAATATTAAGGCGTATGTAACGAGACAGGCTAAGGATTTGTGTGTTCCCCTTATAGGATCGAGCAGATTAATCGGACACCTCGCAACACTGCAATACGCTTATATAATCATTTACCTGACAGCGTCAAAAATTTGAGCCGCCTCTGGCAATTTAAGCTTACTTTGAAATCGTTTTTTTAGAGGGCATTGTTTCCATTCTGTGGACGAATATTTTAATTTTAAATTTCAACGTTGATAAGCTGTTTTTTGTGTTTTGACTATTTCCGATATCTTGTAGAGAGAGATCTATGGAGCAGTTATAATAAATAAATAAATAAATAAATAAATAAATAAATAAATAAATAAATAAATAAATAAATAAATAAATAAATAAATAAATAAATAAATAAATAAATAAATAAATAAATAAATAAATAAATAAATAAATAAATAAATAAATAAATAAATAAATAAACAAATAATTATGAAATGTAGCATGGTATTATAAGGCTTCATGCGTAATACGATGACGATATCAATTTCACCACTGCCGCTTGATGGCGCCACCGACAGCAACACTGGTTCATTAACATGGTCATAATTTTTTGCCCACCCTGTATGCACATTTTCAAACAAAAATAAAGAAAGCCCATTTAGTTTCACAGAAAAAAGTTTTACTTCTTTGAAGTCGAATAAGTTGACCGTTTTCAAAATAAATGTACTCTTTGAATGAAGAAGAAAAATCTATATTTACTTTGTTGCTAAGTATGTTATGGTAGCAACCAGGAACTTGTTTACTATAACTTGTCAAAATCGACAGACATTCAACAAGTATTTTCAAATGTCATTTTATTCTTATCATTTGCGTTAAAATGCCGCGTCATAATAATTTTTCAAATTCACAGTTGCGAGATATGGTGTGTTTTTAGGCCCAGGAAAATTTTTGTTTGCGCCGAGCAGCACAGCGCTATTTTGAGCTTTATCCTGATAGAAGGCAACCAAACCATAAAACGTTTAACGCACTGTACGATAGATTAGGTAAAACTGGCTCATTTTATCCCAATAACAGAAATGCAGGAAGACCGAGTGTAATTGATGCTGATATGGAAGGCGCATTCACAGTTCGTATTGTAGAAGACGCGGAAACCAGCACGATACGTGTTAGTGCAGCAACGGCTATAAGCAAATCTTCGGTGTCCAGAATCATACGCAAAAAAAAAGCTGCATCCGTATCATTTCATTCGAGTTCAGCAATTTTTACCACAGGACTTACTAAGAAGACTTCAATTTTGCCAGTTTCTGAGAGAACGCTATTTAGAGGATCCAATGTTCTACAAGAAAATTTTATTTACTGATAAAGCCTCATTTACCAGAAGAGGTATGTTCAATTTCCGGAATAGCTATACCTCAGCGATTGAAAATCCTCATGCTACCCGCAAACATCATTTTCAACATGAATTTTCAATAATCATTTGGTGTGGCATTCTTGAAACTTGTATTGTAGGACCATTTGAACTGCCATCTAGTCTTAACGGTGCAACGTATCTCTTGTTTTTCAGAGATAATTTACCGATTATTTTAGAAGCTGTACTTTTAACTTTAACGAGTGACTCTTGGTTCATGCATTATGGTGCTCCAGCATATTACATCTGAGATGTGCAAAATTATTTAGATGAAATGTACCCTCAAAGGTGGGTTGGTAGAGGTAGTGTGCAACCATGGCCAGCGCATAGTCCCGACTTAAATCCACTAGATTTTTACTTTTGGCATTATTTCAAGTGACTGGTCTACAAATATCAAATAAATAACCGCCAGCAATTATGGAAAAAGATTGTACAGGGTGTTAATGATATCAGAGCTAAACAAAATTCTTTTTTTTAAGTAAGAGATAATTTTAATAAACGAGTGAGAAAATGCATTCCGATAAATAGTGAACACTTCGATCACTTACTCTGATTTATTGTTGTTTAGCCTGTAAAGTTGCAGTTTAATTTTAGATTAATTTAATTAGGTAGACTAATGCAATTTGTAACAATCTTTCCGATATCCATTTTGTTAGCTGTTTCTTTTTAATTAATAGTTTTATAGATGTTATTATATTTAATGGCTTTGTTGAATTCTTAACAAAAAATTTTCTTTCGATAACGTACATTTTATTGTGCTAAAAAGTATCTACAACAGATACACATAATTTGCACCAAGATCAAAGCCTTCGAGAATACATGTTTGTGCATAATTGTTAATTTAGCTTCATTGAAAAAGTACGTTTATTTTACTAAATGGGACTTCTTTATTTTTGTTCGAAAATGTGCATACAGCGTGGACAAAAAATTATGACCATGTTAATGAACCAGTGTTGCTGTCGGTGGCGCCACCAAGCGGCAGTGGTGAAATTGATACCGTCATCGTAGTACGCATGATGCCTAATAATACCATGCCACATTTCATAAGAATATGTTGAACCACTTTCAAGATATTTGAAAAAATAGTTTTAAGAATCATTATTTAAACACCCTGTAAAACGAAAACGAGTAACATTTTACTAAGGCATCTTGAGCCCAATCGCTTCATTTTTGTGCCAGCTATCATGCAGCAGCTAATGTCCAATTAATTATGGGGCACCATGTATATACTTAAGAGGGTTTTGTATACAAATTTATTTCTAGTTGTTTATAATTATTGTAAAAAAGTATGCAATTGTATTAGTTTGTAAATAAATAGATATCAATATCAATATCAATATCAATTTATAAAATGGGAGATACCTGTCCGATTTATTAATTTTCCTTAATTCATGGTTGCGATGACTTCGTGAGTCAATCCAATCAAGCCGATTTTTTAGAAAAAAATATTTAGCCAACAAATTAGTATTCAAAACTAATAATTTTATCATTTTCCACGATTTGAAATATCTTGATAGGTTACAATAACGCATCTGCTGCATCTAGACTTTTAGTGAATTTTCATTAAGAAAATTCACTAATAGAGAGGTATCGATGGTAAGACTTTTGGAAAAAATTTTTCAAATAAGCGCGAATTAGGGCCTCTAGAACCCATATCCGGGGTCAGTTTCAAATTTTATATGTTTATATATATATATATATATATATATATATATATATATATATATATATATATATATATATATATATATATATATATATAAATATCCAACCGCTAACTCAAAAAATACTTGACCGATTTCGACCAAATTTGGGAATTACCTTGATTTTGTTAACGCTGAAACGTCAGATACTCGAAGTGTTATTTACATTTATTAAAACTGAAATGTTTTGTTATAGTTATTACAAAATTTACCAAATAGAAGTTTCATTTCAATGAAATGGTTTAAAACTATAAGTTCAGTACTAATTTCCGACGCTTCAGCGCCAGTAGCATTATAATCCAGAAATCTATTTACTTTTAAATATCAATCTAACCTCAAAACATTCGAAGATTCGTTATTATTGTTTATGGTTTTATTTTGCAAAGCATCCTTACATGAAGTGTTAGCGACTAGCCACGTTTGTTGTTATAAAGTTTTTATTATTATATCTCTTCATATTATGTTAGAGTTGTTATTAAAAAGTGTTCTTTTGATTTGGTCCTAAAGTTTCTGACACAATTGTTGATGAAAGGTAAGTAGCACATGCTTATCGTTATTTGTGTTCTTCAATGTTTTTAATAACCTGGCAAGTGAAATAAATACTAACTTATACTTACTGGTTCCAGTATCACAAAAATTTCGGGACGTGGCAAGTGCGTTATAGTAGTGAATTTTCATAAGAATTGTACACTGTTAGTAAGATATACTATTAAAACAAATTTTTTAAATTTAAATGAACTTTTGAGATCAGTTTTAGAGCGATTATTTGAAAAAAAATTATGTTTTATATGGAGCTACTAAATTCAAATTTGGTCTTAGATATAATATGTTAATACTGCAAGTGTCTTGAAAAAAATGGTGTAAAAAATTTCATTAAAGTTACAAAAGTTTTTCAGAAAACAATTAATTATTTACAAAGGGAATGTACCTGTCAAATTATAAATATGACAGGTATTTTTCCTTATTAATTGTTTGGATGGTTTTGTTTTAGTCAACCCATCCAGTTTTTGCAAACAATAAACAACAAAAAAGGTTTTTTAAAACAAAAAGAAGCTTAATATGTTATTTTTCTTTAATTTATTACCCATGTGCGTTTACATATGTGTTACTAAAGTTCAAGATTGAAGATTCTGGTTTAATGGAAAATTTATTAAGCTATCGGATTTGAAATATTTTTATGAAAATTTTCTACCATAACATTAAAAAAATGTTGTTGCTTATTGTTTGCAAAAACTGGATGGGTTGACTAAAACAAAACCATCCAAGCAATTAATATGGAAAAATACCTGTCATATTTATAATTCGACAGGTACATTCCCTTTGTAAATAATTATTTTTTCTGACCATTTATTTTTTCTGAAAAACGTTTGTAACTTTAATGAAATTTGTAACACCATTTTTTTAAAGGCACTTGCAGTACTTACAAATTATATCTAAGACCAAATTTTAATTTAGTAGCTCCATATAAAATATAATTTTTTTCAAATAATCGCTAACCGGGACTCTAAAACCGATCTCCAAGGTCCATTTAAATTTAAAGAATTAGTTTTAATAATATATCTTACTAATAGTGTACAATTCTTATGAAAATTCACTACCATAACGTACTTGCTGCGTCTAGAGTTTTTAATTTTCCTTAATTTATGGTTGCGATGACTTCGTGAGTCAATCCAATCAAGCCGATTTTTTAGAAACAAATATTTTAGCAAACAAATTAGTATCTTCAAAACTAATAATGTTATCATTTTCCCAGATTTGAAATATCTTCATAAAAATAGGCTACCATAACGCATTTGCTGCATCTAGATTTTGTGAATTTCCGACTTTAGCATTTTGAAAAAATTTCTTTAAATGAACGCTAATTAGGCCCCCCAGAACACATATCCGGGGTCAGTTTCGATTTTTATATGTTTATATATATATATATATATATATATATATATATATATATATATATATATATATATATATATATATATATATATATATATATATATATATATATATATATATATATATATATATATATATATATATATATATATATATATATATATATATATATATATATATGCCACACCGATAACTCAAAAAATAATGGGCCGATTTTGACAAAGTTTTGTGAATACCTTCTTTTTGTAAGTGGCTTGGATAAGTTTGTTAGCCAGGAAAATTGGCAGAGGTTTTCCAGGAAAATTTTGTGTTTTCTTTAGAAAAAAATTCATATCTCCGGAAATAACAAAGTAAGAGCAACCAAATTTGGTACGTCGTTTTATATCACTATAGGTAAATTACGTAGGAAAATTTAGGGCTGTAGGTCAAAAGACAAAAAAGTTATGGGCATTTAAAGAAAAACAAATTGGAGTTGTCCTCAAAACGTCAAAGTGACAATTTAAAACGTCAAAATTCGCAACATTTAGGCAAATAACTTGAATCTAATACGGGCTATGGAAAGAAAATGTCTCAAGAAGAATGTTTTGCAAACCCTGAAGTCTTCGTTTCCACCGTCATTGTCCTTCATTTTACTAAAATGTTTCCAGAAAATTCATTTCAAATAGACCCTTTCTCTGATGCTTGGCAGTAGTTTTAGCTATAGAGTTTATCGTTTAATGGTATATAACTGTCGAATTTTCGTAACAAATCAATAAAGCTCAATATATCCGTTATTATACAAGATATGAAAAAATGTTGTATACATTAATTATAGGGTGTCTTGAGCTACATCTTAAAAAATTATGTCTGCATTCACAGGGGGGACCATAAGTCGTTAGTGATACAAACTTTCTTTTTTTTAATCAAACACGCCTTATGTTATTGCATTTTAGCATTTTCCATCGAAATATAATGCACGTTTGTAAGAAAAGAAATTCTGGACGCAGGAAGTGCGTTATGGTAGCGAATTTTGATCAAATGCTTCATATTTAAATAGCTCAATTTGCTATTAACGCATAAGGTTGACCAAGAAACGAGTTTTTCCGGGACACTTTAAGTTTACTTTCGGATTTTTTTTACATTTTCTAACAATAAAGTTAGTTTGATGAAACATGGCACATTGTTTTTACTATATAGGTTATACTGGTAACCAAATTTGATGCCTACTTTCTTAAAAAAAAACACACATATTTGCTATTAAAAACATTTTTATGAAAATTCACTACCACAACGCACTGGCTGCGTCCCGAAGTTTTAACCTTAATGTAGAACTAAATACGTTTTCTACGTACAGTATTAACTTTCACATTATTTCCATGTTACATGTTCTTGCTTCTGTATCACTCACATATAAATTACATGTCAAGATCCTATTTATGTGACATGAAACGTTGTGTTGGTGTGTGAGAGAGGTGCTATTTGATTACCATAATTTGATAGATCCAGAGTGAAATTTTTTCTCTTGAACACCTGAGAGCTGAAGTAATGGCCAAGACTGTTAGATAGTAGATCAGTATCCCGGAAGCTGTTACCTTTGTAAGGCTGAATGTGTAATGTGTAATCATGTACAGATGCTGAATTAGATGTTTGTTTAGATTGCAGATAATAACGCAAACAAATTGCTTTTCTCTTGATCCGCATTAAATTATCGTTAAATTTAACAGTGAATTTGTTATGCAGGGTGTTCAATTTTAAAAAATTCGTTATGACGACATAACTGGAAAAATATGACAGGTGACAGAAATCTCTAAGCGCCATTAAACAGACCTGACGATCGTTTCACTAACAAAGTTAGCGTCATCAGAAGATGAAAAATGCTAAACTACTTACAACTAAACATCACCTTTTATATTACATCTTAGGTAAAGACCGATAAAGAAAGGGACGAAATCCCAGACAAATTTTCTGTGTATTGTATTTTAATTGCAAGACAAGGTTTTTTAACTTCCGTTATAACTTACCTGCTGAGTTTCGGAAACGCTTATAGCCAAGATTCGATTTATCGTTTTATATGGGCGATGCTCAACAAATTAGACACAAGCTGAAATTTGGTGTGGTGCTTGGTTTTAAAGTACTTAATATATCCTAAAACCCCAGCGGCGATACGTTCAGCCCATCCCCCCAAAACAGCCCTCCAAAGGGGGTAAAATTGGCCTTTCTTTACTTTTTCCTTTTTAGAGCTACGGTCTTCTCGAATAGAACGTGATCAAAACGATTTAGTTAAACTACTCGATTGGTTGGATACGAAATCCGTTTAATCCTGATATAAAGGAGCTAATGTCGATTAATTCAGGTGTGGTGGCCAACAGTGGCGTAAATTTCGAGAGAAGCTGCAGAAATAGGTGAAAAAGTAATAAGTAGAATAATTGGTACCAACTACAGTAAGTTACACCTTAAACGTAATGACAGAGTAAAACCACTCTCATCAGAAGCTTCCTCGATAAATATAAAGGGTGGAGAGATAACTGTAAACTCTGCACTTCTTTTTAGTAGAATAATCTGTTCTGCATCATCTCCCGAAGAAATCAAACTGTGTTTTAAGTATAAATTAACACCAAGCTCTCCTAGTTTAATTGATAACGGATCATTACGAAAATATACTAAATCAGCGTTATATAAAATATTTGACAAACTATGCCCGCCGTTATTTCAAAATTCGTGTTCCATAACACATTACGTAATAGATGGAGCCTATTTACTTCATAAAGTTATGTGATAAAGTCCTGCAATATTTTCAGATATATTTGCTCAGTGCCACAATCACATAAAATATCATTATGGTCAAAATGTCACTGTGGTTTTTGATGGGTATGAGGAAATGCAGACCAAAATTGTTAAACAAAATCGCAGGTCAACCGGCAAAAGAATAGTACCCACTGTATCTATTTCGGATTTATCTGCTGCCAGTATACCAAAAGCAGATTTTTTATCAAATACCATCAACAAAACCAATTTCATACGTGCCCTCGGGAAAATGTTGCATGAAAACGGAACCAATGTAAAATACTCAGATGGTGATGTCGATACTCTCATTGTAACCACAGCAGTAGCAATCAGTGAAAATTTTGAAGGTGTGGTTGCAGTAGTTAGCGATGACACAGATGTCATGGGTTACTAATTCATTATTGTCAGAAAAGACTATTTATGATCCGCCCGGGAAAATTAGCAAAGCCAAATAAAATAAGCGACATATCGACCTTACAACAAAAATTGGGATACCTAAAGGATATTATTCTTTTTTTTTTTTGTTCCCCCAGGGCTCGTCCGCGGCCTTGCCGCCCCGATAGCACCGCAACCCTTGGTTGATTGTGCATACCCCTAGTCTTACTCCACCCATTCCAAAATCACTGTGCCTTGAACTAGTCTGCACAGCGATTGGTAGGGTGAAGTTTTATATTGCTCTGTCTCCGGTCTAGAGTGACCGTAGATCAGTTGTCTTTTCCGGTCCAGAGCTATACACTCGCACAAGATGTGCTGGGCTGATTCCTCCCCCTCGCCGCAGAGTCTGCATGCGAGGTCCCCTTCGAACCGCCCCATTTTATGTAGGTGTTTCTTGACGGCCATGTGTCCCGTCAAGAGACCTGTTGTGTTTCTGAGCTGTCCTCTGCTAAGGTTTAGCAGCTCCACAGCTCTCTTTGAACTGGGTCCGTCAATTATTGACTTCCCATGTCTGAGCCCTGGACAGTCCGCCCAGTACACCTTGTGTTGGTTTCTGACCCAGGACTTAATGGCTCCCCTGGCAGTGCTCTTTGACACGCCCAGAGCCGGTTCTGGTCCCATAAATGGTTCTGCTGACCCCCTCTTTGCGAGACTGTCAGCTTCTTCATTGCCTTTGACCCCCGAGTGACCCGGCACCCAGATGAGGGTCACCTCATTCTGCCCAGCCAGGTCGCTCGTCTCGTCTCGGCACTCACTCACCAGCCAGGAATTTACCCGTGGGCTACTTAGTGCCTTAAGGGCTGCCTGGCTGTCTGTGGCTATGAGGATCCGCTTGTTGGTGTAGCCCCTCCTCTTGTTCTCCCGCACACAGTGCAGGATGGCGTACATCTCGGCCTGAAACACCGTTGCATGGGCTCCGAGGGAAATACTGTGACTTACCCTCGGTCCTTCCGAGTAAACACCTGCCCCCGTCCCACGCTCCCCGCCAGATCCGTCCGTGAACCAGACGAGCGCGTCCCGTGGTATGCCCGGTGTCTCCTCCCGCCATGCCCCGCGATCAGGGATTTCCACTGTGAAGTTGTTTTCCCTGCACATTCGCGGGCTCGCGAAGTCTGACCTCATTTCAAGCATGGGTTCCTTCACGATCTCCTGAATTTTGCAGTGGCCCCTGAAGCCTGGGTTGATCTTCAGTCTACCATTGCAGGCTAGTCTGTATAGTCCTAGCCTGGCCTCTCCCATAATAACGAAGTGTAGGGGGCTACCCCCCCTACACTTCGTTATTATGGGAGAGCAACACCTCCATGGCGGCTGTTGGAGTTGAAGACATGGCCCCTGTGATGCCTAGGCAAGCCATCCTTTGGATCTTGCCTAGTTTTTGTTTGGCACTGGATTGTGTCACCTTAGGCCACCAGACCAGTGCCGCATATGTTAACGATGGTCTGACCACCCTTGTGTACAGCCAGTGGGCCATACTAGGTCTTAGTCCCCACGTTTTTCCATATAGCCGCCTAGTGACGGCTAAGGTCATGACTGCCTTACGCAGTATTTTTCCAATGTGACCATTCCAGGTTAGCTTAGAGTCCAATACGACCCCAAGATATTTTACCTCCCTGGCCATTGGAACGCTCCTACCGTATAGAGTGAGAGTTCTGTGGCTTTCACACTTCCTCCTCCTCGTAAACGGCACGACGGTTGCTTTCTCGGGGCTCACCCCGAGCCCTTGATCAACCGTCCACCCATCCACCACTTTCAGTGCAGTCTGCATACGCTCCCACACTGCCTGTGTGACCTTTCCTCGGACTATGATGACAATGTCGTCCGCATAGCCCTGTACCTCATATCCCCCTCCCGAGAGCCTCCCCAGCAGGCCGTCCACGACTAGACACCAGAGCAAGGGAGACAGAACGCTCCCCTGCGGACACCCCGCCGCGACCCCCGCCAGCAGAGTCCCTCCCGCGAGTGAGGTGAACACCGCCCTGTCCCTGAGCATGGAACCGATCCACCTGCAGCAGGTCTCCTCTATTCCACGCTCCCGGGCAGCTGCCAGAACCGATCCGAACGAGGTGTTGCTAAAGGCCCCCTCTATGTCTAGGAAGGCCCCCAGCGCCACCTCCTTGTTCTCCAGCGTATTCTCCAGTTTCAGCACCAGTTGGTGCAGTGCTGTTTCTGTTGAGAATCCTGCTCTGTATGCATATTGTCCGCAGTGTAGAGGATATGCTTCCAGTACACCGCCCCTAATGTGCCGGTCGAGCAGTTTTTCCACTGTTTTCAGCAAGAAGGACATGAGACTTATTGGCCTCAGGGACTTTGCCTGGTCTGTTGGACGCCCAGGTTTAGGAATAAATACAACCCTGGCCAGTCTCCATGCCCTCGGAATGTACCCCAGAGCCAGGCTGGCCCTCATAATGAGGGTAAGCACCGGCGCCAGTATATCTATCCCCTGTTGGAGCATGATGGGCATTATTCCATCAAATCCCGGCGATTTGTATGGCTTAAAGCTGTTAATGGCCCATCTGATTTTGCTCCAGGTAACCACCTCTTTAGCGACTGTCCAGTCTACTCTAGATGCCCGCCTATAAGGCGCCTCTATTTCTGAGTGTTCCCAGTCCGGAGGTGATTGGTTTATTATGTTACAGCCGGGGAAGTGCGTCTGGAGTAAAATTTCCATAGTTTCCATATTATGGATATTATTCTTAGTATGCACGCAATGTCCGGTTGTGACACAACGTCTGAGTTGTTCAGTAAAAGAAAGGTGAATTTAGTAAAGATTACCCAGAATAAAAAGCTATATACGCTGTTAAAATAATTTTATAACCCTCAGGCTTCAAAGGATACATTAGAAACAGTTACTTCATAATTATTCATAGCAGCATTTGTTGAAAAATCAACAAATTCAGATTTGGATAATGTTAGATACATGCTTTACCAGCAGTAAGTAGCTAAACAAAGCCTTAGTAGTGATTTTAACTTGGCTTCATTACCACCTACCTCAAATAGCGCAAAGTATCACCGATTTAAAGTTTTCCATCAGGTAAGTCAGATTTGTCATGCAAGTAAAACTTTTTATCATATTATTTTCAATTTTCAAGTACAAGCGTGGTTAAATAATCATTTACCACCACAAGACTGGGGTTGGAGTCTAAGAAATCAAGAGTTGCAGCCAGTTCATTCCAACCAAAGCATTGCCCCTACATGGGTTCTAGAGAACATTTATTGCAATTGTTCATTAGGAGGGTGTAAAAAAGCATGTACGTGCAAACGAATTGGCCTGAAGTGCACTATGGCATGTGGCAAATGCAACGGAATTGCCTGTCTAAACTGGACTGTAAATATTGATATAGATGGACAAGAAGATCTTTAGATAAGTTCACTTTTCTTTAGTTTGACTTCTAATAATAAAGTATTTTGGTTTATTTAATCTTTGTTATTATATCCACTACAGATTACCCCCCCCCCCAAATTTATACCCCAAAAAAACCCATAGTACTGCACTGTGTTATTACATGTTACCTTAAAAATAATTTATATATATTTTATTGAAGTAATATAGCCAAAAATACATTATTTAGCACCTATTCGGAACATTTAGAAAAATACTCCCAATTGAAAAATTCACAGCTCCGCCACTGCTAACTTTAAAAAAATTAAAGTAGATATTTTCGCTAGCAAATTTTCAGATTTTTAATTTTTCTTTCTTGTCATTTTTTCCTACAATACTTCGTTTTCAAGATATAAAGAAAAAAGTAAAAAAAAGACTAATTTAACCCTCTTTGGGGGGCTATTTGGGGGGGGGGGTCTCAACATTTTACCGCTGAGGTTTCAATGTATGTTTAGCACCTCAAAATAAAGCACTGTACCAAATTTCAGCTTGTCTCTAATTTGTTGACCATCAACCCGGATTGGACCTGGGCTATTATCTGTCAAAGAGAATGCAAACAAAGGACTATAAATCAATGGCGGAGCTCGGTATTAGGAACTTTTTTTTATTGAAATAAAAATACTTTCGTAAGCATCCAGATTCGCTGGTTGTCTAACATTTTTGATAAGTTTCAGATTTTCTTTATCTATGTGGTGATTCTTATCCTAAATATGTTGTGCCACGCATGACTTGTATACACTACTGTATCTTAGCTGTGCCCGGTGTTCCCTAAATCTGGTATCAAAGGTTATTTGAGTCTGCCCAACCTACTTAAGATTACAATCTTTACAACTTATCTCATAGATGCCCTACATTTCAGTGGCTTAATCTTTATAAACTCTTGTGATACGCGCTTCAAATGGTAAGCATACAAACTATTTTTCTATTTTACGTGTACGATTTTTCGCTACAAAAGGGATTCATCAAAACATGTAGGCTTTCACGGGCACTGAGGCGATGTGGTTGAGATATTCTTTGTGCGTTACTGTGTTGGAACGTTATTTAGAATTGGAATAGAATATGTGAGCATGTAACCACTTTCGTTGTCGTCAGCCACTAGCCACAGTTCCAAGAGAGATTTTTTTTTGTAACAACCTTTAAAAAGGTAATAAATTTCGGGACGCAGCAAGTGCGTTATAGTAGCAAATTTTCATAAGAATTGTACACTAATATTATACGGCATATTAGTAAAATTAATACTTTAAACTTACACAGACCTTGAAGATCGATTTTAGAGGTTCTAGTACGCGCGCATTTGAAGAATTATTTCGAAAGTGTTACCATCGCTTTCTTTCTACCATCAAAAAAATCTTGTGTTCTAACTCCTTTTGAGAAAAATGCGCAAAGCTTAATTTTATATGAAGAACTAAATTTTGCTATATCTGTAGGTAGTGTAAGTCTCTTTAAAAGAAACTTCTATTACAAATTTCATTATACAGAAGATTTCCAGAAGGAAACTTATTCATATTTAGAAAAGTAAAGTATCTGTCAAATTAAAAACGTAGCAGTTATTTTTCGCTATTAATCGCCAGTATGATTTCGTTTTAGTCAACATAATCAAACCGATTTTTTCAATATCAACAATATCAAAATTATAATTTCAGGCTCAAAGGTGACAAACTTATTTTGGCGTTTTAAACATAAATGAGATCTTGTTCAAAACGTATGAAATATGTGCACTATTGTTTCTCCAAATGTCAAAATAAAACTTAAAAAGGAAACATACATTCATGGAGCTGGATTCGATTGCGTAATTTCTGCTTAGGAGGCAAAGGCGATGCCCCCTGTGCCACCTAGGCACACCGTAATTTACGTTTTATTTGCGTCATACTTTAGATCGGCCTCATGCCCGGGATATTATATTCAAAGTATACGTAACAATTGTTAATTACAGAATTAGTAGAATTACCACTGAATCACATCCCACGACTGTTTCGGTCTTATGTTTAAGTTTAGAGATAAAAGAAACTATTTTAGAATCATTTTTATAGGGGCTTGATTTTGTTTAAATTTCCGCTATATAATGCGACAGCATAATATATCTATGCTGCGCTAAAACTGTATTTGGGGCCGTTAATAAAGCTACAAATATAGTGTATTTTAATAATTGATTGAATGCCCCAGTTAAATAAGAACCACTTGGAAAATGTTTAATTTCATGTCGTCTGTCATGTTCCATAATTGCGGCGAAGATTTCACCAGTGTTGGTTCGGGTAGTATGTTTTCTGCCTGGAATATATTTAGTTTGGTTACCGTTGATGTATGGTTCATACCTGTTGTATGAATTAATCTACGCGTGGCAGTTAACTACTCTTTCTGCCAGGCATCTCCAAATATTGTGTACCAAATTATTTAAAATTTTAAAATTCAGAACATAGGTTTATTTGTACCATTTCCAGCCACATGTAAAGTCTCGTTTCAGTTACTCTGATACTTACAAAAATATAGCGTTTTCAAAAAGTTTTCCCCGATTTTCCACCGGAAAAACTTGAGCATAAATGCTGATTAACGAACTAGAAATACAAGGCACAACATAGACTTAGATAATGTCAAAACAATAGCACCGGTTTACAACTTCAAAACAAGAATTATCCGCCAAGCAATCGAGATTGAAAAACGTCCCGATTGTTTAAATAAGAGAGATGATGGTCTTCGCCTTCCGATTACTTGTAAACCTATTATATCTTCTTTACAACCACACAAAAAGAAAAATTTCACAGACAATTTTATTTCCCCATTACCTGCTTCAACAAATGCCGGTGACCCTCCATATCCTCCTCATCCTCTGAGTAGCCTGACCAGAGCCCCTTCCCCCTCCCCTTGACGGTGACCCCACTACTTTCACTGATAACGAAGTAGGTAGACGGAACGACAAATATAAGACAAGACTTGCAACGAACTGCCAGATCTCTCTGAGGCCTAGGCTTGAACACACTGATACCTCACAGACTATCTCCGGCGAGATTTGGGGGGTAGGCAGATTGAGGCCCCGTAATCTAGCTACAACAACCCAACCCACCTCTGTCCACCGCTCTAAGGAGTAGGCAGATTGAGGCCTTAGAGTGTCCTTACATATTTACTTTACCCTACTTTGTCCACCACTCTAAGGAGTAGGCAGATTGAGGCCTTAGAGTGTCCTTACATATTTTGTTTACCCACCTTTGTCCACCACTCTAAGGAGTAGGCAGATTGAGGCCTTAGAGTATCCTTACATTCTTCCTTTACCCGCCTTTGTCCACCACTCTAAGGAGTAGGCAGATTGAGGCCTTAGAGTGTCCTTACATATTACCTTTACCCACCTTTGTCCACCACTATAAGGAGTAGGCAGGTTGAGGCCTTAGAGTGTCCTTACATATTTCCTTTACCTCTTGAAAATGGCTCCAAAACAGGAGCCGAAACGTCGAGTTTTCATAAATTCTGGACGCGGTTCAACCCGAGAACCAATTATGTCTCACACTAAGGACCGCGGAAATCTTTCTGTCGGGGATTGACTTCATTAGAGAATTAAAACTTATAAACCAACTCGCAATCAATAATGAGTACCCAATCAACATAGTCGAAAAATTGGTCAACAGAAAGAGCCGTCAGCTCTTGATAGAAGCGAGCACCAGTCTACCCCTCGCTCAACCTGAGAGAATATCGTATTTCCCGTTCACCTACTGTTTCCAATGCCGTTGTCAAGGCTCTCAAATGTGAAAATGTCCGGTTTTCTTTTAAGTCTTTGAACACCATTAACAATTTATTCATTCACAACAAAGATAGCATCCCAGACCTGAAGAAGTCGGGTGTTTATTGCCTAAAATGTGGTACCCCCGATTGTAAAGCTATTTACATAGGAAGAACCGGAAGATCGTTAGGCACCAGAGTCACGGAACACCTTAGGAGCAGAAACCAGCTCAACAATGACACATCAGTATTTGGTTGCCATTTGAGGGAGAGTAGCCCACAGTTTCAACAAAAATACAGATGCTGTAATCTTGCACCCTTCAAGCTTTGGCATAGAACATTTCGTCTTAGAAGAGATTGAGATTTTCAAACATTCTAAGTGTCAAACCAGTGAAGTTTTGAACTTGTCCAACACAGATTTAACGAACTTTCCTTTATTCTATAGCCAATTGGTGTAATTAGTGCTGCTGAACTCTATGGTTTTTCTACATGACCATGAACATTGTCTTTGAAGATGGCTGCTCTATGGCTCCCTGACCATTCCTTGCTATTTTTGTCGTTGACATTTCACTTCTGACACTTCTGTCGCACCTGCGCCGGTGCACCCTGCCCGTTTCAAGTTCACATAATGGCCGCCCTTCATCATGTTTGTTAAAATCGCCGATCTTTCGCATTGCTTTTTGTCGTTGAAGTCAATTTTTCTGGCATTATTCAGAGGTATTATTACATGCCCCCTAGCACAATGGATGAAGTTGTGACCTGTGGAAGCCTTCATGTATAGTTGCGAGTTAAATTTTTTGAGAATTGTTCAAGTGAGTATGGTTAATTTTTTCACTTGTTTCTTTGCCCTAGTGGTTCTCTTTGGGTTTCTTGCTTAACTTTGCCTGCCTGCTGTGTTGTTTAACTTGTCAGTTTCACTCATTGGCTTTTTATTGCCTCAACAATAGACTTGCTTATTTTAGTGTTCAAATTATCAGTTATTAAACTTTGACAGTTTTTGTGTCTTTCAGTGCTTTTTTAGTTGCTTGATGCTTTTAACCTTGTTAACGTAGTTTGCATGTTCAGATCGGTATTTTAACTGTGGTTACTGTATCTATAGTTTTTAGATTTTTAGATTTTGACTTGACTGTTGGTCAGTGTTTCTTCTGTGTGACTTGTGGCCTTTGACTTTTCTGTGAGGATCACCTTGTCATCATTGTGCTCGGTGATGCACAATTGCCTACCGGAAAAACTAATGTTTTTCTGACAGACCTGTCTTGTTTGTGTTTTTAGATTTTCCCCTGAGGATGACCTCTTTGAGTGTCGAAACGCGTCGGGAGTAAAGTAAGTTTTGGTGTCTGGAGGAGAACCCGCTAAATTCAACGTTTAATTATGGTAATCCCTGACAGTGTGACGTTCAGAAATGCTATATTTTTGTAAGTATCAGAGTAACTGAAACGAGACTTCACATGTGGCTGGAAATAGTACTAATAAACCTATGTTCTGAATTTTAAGTAATTTGGTACAGAATATTTGTTTTTTTTTCCAAATTAAGAATAAAAACCCAAAGACATGCGTTGAAACGACTTAGTGGTTAAAATTCAATGCCTGGCTTATATATATATATATATATATATATATATATATATATATATATATATATATATATATATATATATATATAACAATATAAAAAGATTTTAACGGACCTTGGTTTTGGGTTCTAGACGCAAATTCGCGCTTATCTGAAGAAATGTTTTCAAAGGCCTTTCATCGTGACCTCTCTGTAAAGGAATTTTTTAAAAATGAAAATTCGCTAATAATATGACACTTATAATTCGCAAATTAAATGTACATATGAAAACATTTGTTGCTTACGGCCGAGTAAAAATAGAAATTTAACTTAAGATTCTTCTCGTCAAAGCTAATTTTTTATTCAATTAAATTTTTGGTCTAACGTGCCTCCTTGCAAATATATGTTGACGTTTAGGAGAAAAATAGTGAATGTCACAAGTGATAGCTATTACCCAGTATAGAGCCAGCAAAATAAAAGTGTCCAGTGGCGTGGATTGATCATTATTGTGAACCTTTTAAAAAAACAATGTTTCGCCACTGACTACTTTTTTTTAGATTAAGCCATTATTTTACTACAAAAAAGTATATTTACATAATTTGAGTAAATAGCTCCCCTTTGGAGTAAATAAACGTTTTAGGATAAAAGTAGTGAGAGAAGTAAGCCATATAGTTTTGTGTAAAACATTCAACGGAATTTTTTCTTTGCCGAAGCAAATTTAATGATTACATAAATTGTAGTTCCAATATGATATTAAAAAAAAACAGAAAAAAACTAAATTATGATTAAAGAACTATAGCAAATGTTCGAAGTGCCCACTTTCAGCCGCAATACAGGCTTGACACCGTCGTATTAGCGATGTATACACACGGCGTATATTTAAGTAACCACGAATTTTATTTGCAACTACTGCAATTAGTTCTTGCAACTGTTCTCTATTGCTAATTCCTTCACCGTAAATCCGCTGATTTAAACATCTCCATAAAAAATCTTGCGGATTTAAGTCTGGACTCTTTGAAGGCCACCTCACTGGATAAACCGACCAATCCATCTATCATGAAAATCATTATTAAGCCACTGTGTCATTAATCTGACAGTATGAGGAGGTGCACCATCTTGTTGGATGTACATTTGTTGTCTAAAATTCAACAGAATATTTTCTCGTACGTCATACAAATGGTTTTCGAGAAAGTCCTGGTAACTATTTGCGTTCATGCGATTATTAAGTTCTTGCAACTCCAATAAATGACCACTGAAGATTTCTTTCCAAATATTGATAGAAAATCGGTACTGGGATCTTCTACTTCTCTTAACATGGGGGTTGTTAAATGGATAATGATGCAAGTTTCGTAATGTAGTCTCTCGTAAAAATGACTTCATCTGTCCATAAAACAAACGAAACAAAATTTGGATCACATTTTCAATGTTCTAATGAGCGACTGACAAAAACATAAACGTTGCTAGGTATATGCAGGATAAAGACCTTGAACACCTGCATGGCGATAAGGGTGTATTAGCTCCCTACGTACAGTTCTCGGAACAAAACTTTGTGAAAATTTTAACTACACTGAAATTCGACGCGTACTCGTAGTAGGATTGTCTAATACTGCATCAATTACAGCTCCCTCATAATCTGAAACATTTGTCTCCCCGATGCAAATACTTGGTGATTTGGAGTTCTTGTACTAGGAAATATGTGGTGGTACTCTCTTACGTCTGCCAGGCTATTTCCATCACAAAAACTATATACGTAAATGATGTCAGCGACTCCGTGTGCAGTATAACCACCCATAATAATAATAATAATAATAATAATAATAATAATAATAATAATAATAATAATAATAATAATAATAATAATAATAATAATAATAATAATAATAATAATAATAATAATAATAATAATAATAATAATAATAATAATAATAATAATAATAATAATAATAATAATAATAATAATAATAATAATAATTGTTTATTGGTGTCTTTGCACAGTGGTGCATTACACAGGCCATGTACTTATGCGTACAAACGAAATCACAAAAGTGATAACCTAAATCTTATTCACAAATATACATACAAATCACCATAATAGGTCAAAAACACAATTGAAACCTGCATGAATATACAGAAACATAAAAATGTGGATTAACATCCAAACAAAAAAAAAAAAAAAAAAAAAAACCAGCACAAAACAGAACAAGTCAACAAAAGTCCCACGATACAACAATATACATGCATGGCGTGAGAGCGCTTATTTTATGCGATAAGCAAAATATTCACCAAATGAAAGCATTGCTTATCAAAATGTTCTTAATGGCAGACTTAAATTTGTTGTAATGTAAATTTCTTATATTATGAGGGAGTTTGTTATAACATTTCATTCCATAGTGGTTGGTTCCATTGATTGGTCTTTTTAAGCGCGTGAAATCGACTGCGAAGTTATCTTTACCTCGCGTAAGATGACTGTGAATGGTACTGTGCCTAGTCAAGTCTGATTGGTGGCACTTAACATATAAAAGACACTGAAAAATATAGACACAAGGTATTGTAAGTCTCTGAAAGCAGCCATTTCTATACCCCAAACCGCCCAGGATTCGGATTGCCTGGGTTGCAAAAACAAATTCAGAGTGTGGTGAGTGCCCCCATACCAGAATGGCATAAGTTAAGATACTATGCACACATCATAGTATGCACTTTTGGGAGTAGAGACTTGGGCCGAAAGACTCCGCAGGAGAAACATGCCACGGGATGCCCTTTGACATGCATAGATGCAATGTGAGTCCCAAATCAGCTTGCTGTCGACCATAACTCCAAGGAACTTCAGAGGCTCGGTGTTAGCGCCAACGACGAGATTGTGCTTTAACGAAAAGAATAAAGACTCTGATTTTAGGCTGTTCAAGCTAGGCTGATTTGCCGAAAACCAATCCTGACAGACATATTTTATTCTGCCAATGGTAGAGTGTACTGTATTGATGTTTGGATCTGAGAAAACAAAAGTCGTATCATCAGAAAATAGAACAAAACTACCCAAGTCAGTTGATTTTGGTAGGTCGTTGATGTATATCAAGAATTAAATAGGCCCAAGGACCGATCCCTGTGGCACACCGTATTTTAGATCTAAGGTAGGTGATTTTTCACCATTAGCTGACTTAAACTAAGATCGGTCTTCCACGTATGATTTTAAAAAAGTGATACTGTCGGTATCGAAGCCGTAGAACCGAAGCTTGCTTATCAAAATATCATGAGAGACACAGTCAAATGCCTTAGACAGGTCGAGAAACTGTGCATAGGTATGCTCACCCCTCTCGAAGCCCATGCAAACATCATCCACCAGGCTACTTACTGCTAGAGATGTAGATCGATTTTTCCTAAAACCAAATTGTGAGTGTGACAGTAAGTTGTTATCCTCTAGGTATGAACTAATTTGGTTGTACAACACAACTTCAAATATTTTGGAAAAAAAATGGAATTACAGAAATTGGTCTGTAATTTTCCAATAACTCCCAATCTCCCTTTTTGAAAACCGGAATGACCCAAGACAGTTTTAAGGCATCCGGAAATATGTTCCTAGATAAACAAATGTTAATCAACTTTGTGAGTGGGACTATTATAGCATATTTAATGCATTTTAAAATTTTCATATTTATATTGTAACCATCCAAGGAACACGTGTTTTTTAATCCAGATATTATATGCAAGACTTCAATATATGTGACCTTTTTGAAAGAAAATTTTTTACTTTTATCATCAGCCTTTATTTTAGACATATAAAATTTATAGGAATTTGAACTTTTAGGTTTAAAAAAAATGTATGGAAGTCAAAAGACACAGATGAATTTTCAGACCATTATTTATTATATTTAACAAATAATGAATTTTAATGAGAGCAAAAGCTTTGATTTGTTGGGTATTAAATTTAATTACTGAAAATACATACTTAAATGTAAATGCATATGTTCGTAAAAAAGTTAATTTACTCCAGAAGAAAGCTATTTACTGAAATTATGTAGGAAACATTTTTTGTATTAAAATAATGCCTTAATCTAAAAAGTTGATTAGTTTTAATATTAGTCAGTGGCGCAACATAGTTTTTTTTTAGTTCACCATAGTGATGATTTCACGTCACTGATTTTTATATTTTGATGGCTCTATACTGGGTAATAGCTATTAATAGTGAAATTCACCACACCAGATTTCAAAACAACCCTTTCCACCGTTTCTTCAATTGGACGGTACTTACCTGATTCCTCTGGAGAGTCCTCGATCCGAACAATTCTGATCGAAGACTCCCAAAAGCCTCGCATTCACACAGGTAGTGGTAGGACGTTTCTTCATCCTCGCCGCATTCCTGGTAAATGGGATCTCTCTCTACGCCTATCCATGTGAGGTGTCTTCTAAGGGCGCAGTGACCTGTGAGCATCCCAAGGATGCGGCGAAGCGTAGATCGACTCCTTTTCCTCTTCCGAGTAGCCAGACAGCTTTATACCTGTCCGGTCCCTCCACGAAGTCCCTCGCCTGCCGGCAGCCACCAACCGACTCCCAGTGCCTCTTAATTGCTTCCTCGGTCCACCTGTCTAAGTCGACGGAGACCGACTTCCTACTTATACCTATGGCCGGCTCCGGGCCACAGAACGGCCGCCGGGAACCAAGCCTTGCGAGATTATTCGCGACCTCATTCCCCGCCACGCCACAGTGTCCCGGAACCCACACTAGTTGTACCTTCTTTGTCCTGGCTAACCCTCTGAGGGCGTCAGCGCACTACTGAACCAGTGTCGACCTGATTCTGGCCGCGCAGACTGCCCGGAGGACTGCCTGGCTGTCCAAGCAGATGTACACACATTTCTCGGGACTCCTCTTCACATCCTGTCTGTTGGCCACAGGCAGGATAGCGTACACCTCTGTTTCGAATGCCCTGGTATATGCGCCAAGGGCATAGCTCTCGCGCACCCCCAGACACTCGATGTATATTCCTGCCCCGGAGGATTGCTGGTCCTCCAGCCGCGATCCGTCGATGAAACAGACCAGGCTTGCGGGCTGGAATTCAACCTCATTTTCCCTCCACTGATCCCTACTGGGGATCCTGAGGGTGTATAGCCTAGTCAACCTAATATCATCCTAGGCATCCCGCACCTTCATGGCGGAAATGGGTATTTCCTTTTTCACCTCCTTGGCGACTCTTGCATGCCCTATTACTGCTCCCTCTCCGCACCAGTTTCCTGCGTCTCGCATTCTGAGATGCGACGCCATCGCCTCCCTGCTGACACAGATGGGAAGCGGTGGCAGCATCAACAGGACCTCTAGCACGGCTGAGGGTGGTGTCCTCATAGCGCCTGTGATGCCCAGGATTGCCAGCCTTTGGAGTTTGGCCAGCTTCCTGCTGGTAGTTTGGTTCACAACGTACCACCAGACCAACGCCCCGTAGAGGGTTCTCGGCCTGACGATAGCAGTGTAGATCCAATGAAGGATCCGAGGAGTCCTCAGGTCCTCCCTATCACACGACGCAACTGCCAGAGGGTCGCTACTCCTTTCCTCACTACTCGTTCTATTTGAGACCCCCATGTTAGTTTGGGGTTCAGGATCACCCCCAGATATTTGACCTCCCGCCCTAAAGCTAAAGGTTTTCCAAACATCACGGGCGCCCCGAATCCCACTACCTTCCTCTTTTTGGTAAATATGATCATCTCCGTCTTCGCCGGGTTTACGGAGAGTCCCAGCTCACCACACCACCTTTCGATTATGCTACAGGCAGATTGCATGCACTCACAGACGACGCCGAGGAATTTGCCGGTGACTAAGACCAGCCCATCATCAGCGTACGCCTGGGCGTAGAAGCCGGTCTCGGAGAGCCGCTCCAAGAGGCCGTCCATGACAAGACACCATAGATGGGGCGAAAGGCAGCTGCCCTGAGGGCAGCCGCCCGTCACCCCGACGTCCAGCCCCCGGCTCCCAAAGGTCAGCGAAACTCTCCTGTCCTCCAGCATGCTCGCCACCCAGCTTATTAGGGACCTCGCCGTTCCCATTTCCTGTAGGGCGGTACAAACCGTATCCGTCCTTGCCTTATCAAAGGCCCCCTCCACATCGAAGAACACAGCTAATGTGCTCTCCCCGTAGTGTAGGGCCCTTTCCACCTTCCGCGTCACAGCATGGAGCGCCGTTTCCGTCGACTTCCCCCGCTGGTACGCGTGCTGACCTTTATGGAAGGGGTGATCCTTTAGGATCTCTCCCAACATAAACCTATCTACTATCTTTTCTAATGCCTTAAGTAGGAATCATGTAAGGCTGATTAGCCTGTACGCCTTGGCCAGCGTGTAGTCCTCCCTTTCCGGCTTGGGAATGAAGACCCCCCTAACACGGCGCTAGGCCTTTGGGGCGTAGCCCCACGCCAGGCTGGCCCGGAATACCTCCCTTATGTTGGGAAGCAGTGTATCCAGGCCTCTCTGGAGCAGTGCCGGAAAAAACATGCACGGAGGCATGTTAGGACAAAAACTTATTTGCATAAAAACTTTTTCTGGCAAGAAAAATCTTGAGCTAAATTTTTTACACCTACTTTTGACTCTTGTAGCAAAAATTCACTAACGCGGAGATGATGACTTTTAAGAGTTCCAATTCAAGTTTAATAGCTGATCAGTAAGGCTAGATGTATTCTCACTATAATTAGAAACGCAGACCGGCTTTGCTCTGATTATAGCTCATCAGTGCGCGGTCTCTACATATTTAGAGACTTTTTCTGCTGCTTTAGAAGTGCATCGTGAAGCAAGATAATTTTTTCCGTAAAAAGTCTCTACGTCCGTATTTAGATCAGATTGTATAATTTTTGGTGTACTTTACTAGCAAATTTTTATGTACAATATGTTCTTGCAATATAAAATTTTCTTATACCTCTGTTTTGTATTTTTCTGTAAAAAAAGTAATAAGCGAAGTTTTGATAAACGCTTTTTATTGAAATTCCTGAAAACTGGTGGTTTAATGAATTTTTATGTAAAAGAAATTGTTAAAGGGAATGTTTTACGTAAACTCTTTTCAACCAGTTTTTGTAGAAATACTATTTTACTTCCACATCGTCAATACTTGTGGAAGTATGGCATCGGAGACAAAAGTTTCAATTTTTTTTTTCATTTAAACGTCGTAAAAAGTGTCCAAACATATAGAAAACATGATTTGGGAGCCGAATTTTTTTATCTGCCGGTCTGCATGTCTGTTTATATCCACGATAACAGAACGGATTTAGATATCGTCTTTATTTTTGGTATACAGGTAGCACCCGATAAACGAACGGTTCGGGTTGTTTTTTGCTAAAATCGCTCCAGGGGATAGGGGATAAATGCGGGGCGATTTGGTGAAAATTGACATTTTTTTCGTTAAAACTCTAGTAACACAACGTTTTACGGTTTGTTTCATACAAAACTATCAATTTCATCAAACATTTGGTATTCTGTGCTGAAACTAAATTAGGAGTTGAATGTGCGGGCGTGCAGTATCGACGAAAGAAATTTCTAAATTTTTTTGTGCTATAACGGCGTAAAAAGTACCAAAACATATAGAAAACTTGATTCTGAACAAAACTTTTTTCTCTGTCGGTCGGTTGCTCTGTCGGTCTGTCAGTCTGTACGTCTGTCTGTTAGTAGGTGCAATAACTTCTTTCGAACGAATTGAGGTATCTTCAAATTTGGTATTCAGTTAGCACCCGACAAATGAACGCTTACAATTGTTTTTGGTTAACATCGCTTCAGGGGGTAGGGAATAAATTAGGGCTGATTTGGTGCAATTTAATTTTTTTCATTGAAAGTCGAGTAATGTAACGTTTCAGAAGTTTACGGGTACGGAAATACGAATTTTTTTTTGTGATCAGCTCATGGACCTTAAATTCATTCCATGAGAATGTCTTTGTGAAGAGAATAAATTATCACAGCCATGTGGAACTTATAGTTCAATTTCCAGCACTATTTTAATGCTAATTTGTGAAAAATATTTTTTAGCTGAGTTTCTACAATAACTATTACCCCATTTTTATGAATTGTTTTTTGGAAAGCAAATTTTTCGAGAATTTGCATAGCAAAAAATTGCTTATGACGAGATCGCGACATTATCACTTTCGTAAAATTTTCTCGGTTGAACGCCAAGTAAGACCCCAAGAATTCATATTCGAGGTCTGCCTTAATTTTTAGATGTTGATTATATAAAATTTTCGTAGAAAAGGCATAAATCGTTTCTATAAAATTTTGCCACTATAACGAAAAACTGCTTTTCTTAATTTGCGGTCAGCTCAGTCAGCTAAGTGAAATATTTATGGTACCAATCAGATTTCATATAACTATAATGAATTTTGTATGAATGATGACCAACCATATAAGTAAGTCTTAATTAAATTTGCATTAAATTTACTTGACAAAAGACAAATGACTATTGTTCCGAGGATTATATCCGTGAATAGTTCCTAGTACTTGCAATAATTCTTACGTCTGTCTGAAGTATGAAGGATATTATTAATATTACTTACCATTTATATACTTCAACATATATGGCTAATACAGTTGTCACAGACATGGTTCAGTGATTGAACTAGTAGAGTTATGTTCACCTGGAACAAAATAACATTATGCTACTTTTATTTAAAACTTCTGCTGATAATTTTGTACCTTTGCTGGGGTTGGCAAAAAGAGCCCATTGTGGCCTACTTGCTTGGCGTTGGCCTCCCTACCACTGCTACTATTACTACTTGTACCTTACAACTGTGTAAACATATACTTACTGAAAAGAAAATACCCTTATTTTATATTAAATCCGTCAAGAAAACGTAATCTTTGTGTGTAATACTCGACAGATTTTGTTAGCCACACAAAATATTTTTGGTTTTGTGCCATTCTCTGATTATCAGTGGCATCCTAATTGTAGTGTATTTTCATTTAAAAAAATTCACTAATAGAGAAGAGGTATCGATGGTGAGACTTTGCAAACAGTTTTTCAAATGAGCTCGAACTAGAAACCCTAGAAGCCATATCGGGGTCAGTTTCAATTATATATATATATATATATATATATATATATATATATATATATATATATATATATATATATATATATATATATATATATATATATATATAAATTGAAACTGACCCCGGATATGGCTTCTAGGGTTTCTAGTTCGATATATATATATATATATATATATATATATATATATATATATATATATATATATATATATATATATATATATGTATCCGCACGATAACTCAAAAAGTTATTAACCGATTTTGATGAAACTCAGCAAATATCTTTATTTTATTAATGGCTTGGATAAATTTGTTAGCGAGGAAAATCGTACAAGATTTTTTGGGAAAATTGGAGTTTTCTTTCGAAACAAATTTTTTTCTACGAAAATTACAAATCTATTTTAATGAAATTTGGTGGATATGTTTCCTTGGGAAATACCTTAGTACATACCAAAATTCAACTTTTTAAGTTTACAAGAAATTGAGTTATTCAAATTTGCAGCATTTTATGAAAATTCACTACCATAACGCACTAATAACTAAGGTAATGTGGGGCAGTGCGTTTACAGAGCAAGTGCAGCTTTTACCATTATATTTCATATTTTCACATATACTGCACTGTAATCTATGAACAGGAAATCTAACTATCATATTCTTACAGATTTTACCGGGTGGTGAGGTTCTGTTCTGTTTATGTTGAGACGAGACACGTGCGAAATATCCTTGTTATTGTCGGTTGTGAAGCGAGTTGGTAGTGTTTCCATAATGGACCAACATCTTCAAAATTATAGAAGTTTCTGAGGTGATTTTTGGTAAGTATATAGGTTTTTACGTTATATTCATTGTTCTTAAAGTAATTTACTTCTTCTTTACATAAAATTATGTTTTTATGGTTAGACCGCACAGTCATTTTAATTGCCGGGGCAAGTACAGTCTATTTCATTGGGGCAGTAGTAGTAATAGGAGTAGTGGGGAGGCTAACGCCAAGCAGGTAGGCCACAATGGGCCCTTTTTGCCAACTCCAGCAACCATGCTCCTCTACTGTTCCTCGGTTCCGTCGCCAAACCGCCTCGACCTCGAAATGAAGGTCGTGACGGTCTTCAATTGGACGGTACTTACCTGATTCCTCGAACCAAACAATTCTGCTTGAAGACTCTTAAAAGCCTCGCATTTACACAGGTGAGGTAAGATGTTTCTTCATCCTCGCCGCATTCCTGGCAAATAGGATCCCTCTCTACGTCTATCAATGTAAGGTGTCTTTTGGGCGCAGTGGCCTGTCAGCACCCCAAGGATGCGGCGAAGCGTAGGTAGACTCCTGCCGAGTAGGCAGATAGCTTTTCTCTGTCCGGCCCCTCCACGAATTCCCCCGCTTGCCTGCAGACACCAACCGACCCCCAGTGCCCCTCCATGGCTTCCTCAGTCCACCTGTCTAAGGCGAGAGAGACCGTCTTCCTACTTATGCCTATCGCAGGCTCCGGTCCACAGAACGGTCGCCGGGAACCAAGCCTTGCGAGATTATTCGCTACCTCCTTCCCCGCTACGCCACAGTGTCCCGGAATCCACACCTTCATTGGGGCAACTGCAGTCTGTAGAGCGCACTTGCCCCGTTTAAATTTGTTTAAATAATAATCACGTTTTATTCCTCTTCAGATAAACAATGGTTCGGAATTACGTGCGAAAAGGTAATAGAGGATTAGGATATTCACAAGAGACACTTGCAATAGCAATAGACCTTGTTAAAAGTGATTCATTAACAACATACAGAGCTAGCAAGATATACAAAATACCTAAAAATACTCTTGCTGGTCATATGAAAGGGCGAAGAGGTAAATTAAGTTCAACCTATGGTAGGAGGACAGACTTAACTCTTGAAGAAGAGACATCCCTAGCTGTCGGTGTTCGCGGTATTGAGAAATGGGGTTCCGCCTGACGAGAAAATAAACAATACAATTCCAAGGTATGCAAAAAGTTTAGCTTATGGGGATTTTGTTTGCTTCGCTCAAGGCATTTCCAAACTATAGTTGATTTTACGTTAAGATTTCGTGCTAGTTGTCTCACACTGGTCTTCGCATTTCCTTGGAGATCATTTATAATAGCATCGTCTGCACGATTATGCATATTTCTGGTGCGCTTTGTTGAAGCAGTACTCCCAGTTCTATCAGAACGCATACTTACTTTTGCAACTATCTAAAAAGTCACGGGTTCAATAGCAGGATGATGCCTGTTAATTTCTACCTCAGTCTCTCGACATGTCTTATGGTTATCGCCCACAAGTCGAATTAATTCAATTGCTTGACTTACTGTTAAGGTTCTGATCATTTTTGTGTCGATTTCGCCACGTATTGCGTGTACAACTACTTGCCAAATTACATAAACTGCTAAATAATATCAACTCTCAAACTGTAGACGTTTTGTTTATGTCAATGAAAATATTGATGAAGATAGTAGACGCTACCTTGCAAAATTGCAACGAAGATGTTGGGAGTGTTCATTATGGTGCCAAGGAAATTAGCTAATCAACCCATAGACCTTTCTTGTTTAGTAATAAAGTTGTGAGCATACTTTCAGAAATAATTGAGTGGTGTCTTTTCAAAATTTAAGACGCTGGTCGGATCCAAGTCGAAATTGGGTAAAACGATGCAAAACGGTATGTTTCCGTATTTATTATGAACACTCTGTATAAGATATGCAGATAATATTAAGTGAATTGATACATTAGGTGACTCTTAATCCACTGGAAATCTAACATTTTGCAAAACGCTCAGTAGAGTTTACACAAGTCACTCTCAAAAAAAAGTCGATTTTAGTGAATTTTCATTAAAAAAAAATCACTAATGAGGAGATCCCGACTTTTGAATTTTGAAAAAATTCCTTCAAATTAGCACTGATTACGCCACCGAGAACACATATCCGGGGTCAGTTTCAATGTTTATATATATATATATATATATATATATATATATATATATATATATATATATATATATATATATCACACCGATAAGTCAAAAAAGAATGGGCCGATTTTGATAAAATTTGCAGAGTACCTTCCTTTTGTAAGTGGCTTGGATAAGTTCGTTTTCCAGGAAAATCGGCCCTGGTTTTCCAGAAATTTTGTGTTTTCTTCCGGAGAAAAGTTATATCTCCGGAGATAGATAGCGAAGTAAGGGCAACCAAATTTGGTACGTGTGTTTGTATTATAAATAGTGACCCACGTACCAAAAGGTCTGTAAGTTGAAAGACAAAAAAGTTATAGACAATTAAAGAAAAAAAAGGGGTTTTCCTCAAAACGTCAAAGTCGCGATTTGAAAAGTCATAATTCGCAACATTTAGGCAAAGGACCTGAAACAAATACGGACTATGTAAAGAAAATGTCGCATAAAGAGTATTGTGCAAACCCTTAAGTTTCAGCTTCAACCGTTATTGTCCTTCATTTTACTAAAACATTTACAGAAAATTAATTTCAAATAGACCCTTTCTCTGACGCTTTGGTTGTAGGTTTAGTTAAGTTTATAGTTTAACAGTCTATAATTTTTAGCTAATTTTCGTAGAAAAACTTCGTTATTGAGAAGACCACGACCTTTGAATTTTAAAATGATTTCTTCAAATGAGCGCAAACTATGCCCCTTAGAATCCATATCCGGGTTTACTTTTAGTTTTTATCTGTTTGCGTATATACAAGGTGACGCATTTCTACGGTAAAACTCAATATAATTGTTAGTGTACAAGATACGAGAATAAGTTGTATACGTTAATTATGGGTGTCGTGAGCTGCATCTAATACAAATATTTTGATAATCACAGGGTTGTTCATAAGTCCTTGGTGATCCCTACAATTGCTTTTTTCGAAAACCCTTATATTATTGCATTTTTGCATTTTTTATCGAAATATGACGCATGTTTGTAAGAGAAAAAATCTAAACGCCGTAAGTGAGTTTTGGTAGCGAATTTTCATTAAATCCTTCAAATTTCGATAACTCAAGTTGATATCAACCTAAGGTTTGTTGGTTAGGAAACCAGTTTTCTGGAAAACATTTAAAGTTTATCTTCGGAAAATTGTTGTACATTTTCAAACAATAAGTAATTACATTGTTCCTACTATATAGGCTATACCGGTAACCAGATTGATTCTTGCTTGCATTAGAGACATATTTTCTATTAAAAACATTGTCATGAAAATTAACTTCCATAACGCACTTGCCGCATCCACACTTTTTTTAATTTTGCACTCAAATTGTTAACACTCGGTATGAGTTACGATATTGAAACTTGGAATTTTCAGGTCACAGCTGTGCCTCAATCGATAGAGACTTTGTTTTTTTCGCAAAAAAAATGCCTAATATGCTTTAGTAATTTTTAGGGTCTTATGTGTTTTCGTAGTAGGTTACGGAAAAATCGAATCTTAAAATTATTCATACCAGGATGTGGAGCTTTTGGAGTATTTTATTTAAATAAATTGTTGCCACTTAAAGCGAAACACACTGTATATGTATATGTATATATATATATATATATATATATATATATATATATATATATATATATATATATATATATATATATATATATATATATATATAGGGTGCGCATTGAAAACGAAACCGACCGATTTGCGTCCAGATATTTTTTTAAGAAACGCTGAAACACGTCAATTTTAATACTGAGGGACATGTTCTGACATAAAACTCAACTTTGTCACATCAACTCCTTAAGGGTGGTGATGACAACCCTTATATTTTAAATAGGAAACATGAATCGAGTGTTACATCATTTGAAAGCTCTTTCTTTTCTGAATTCAGCACACTAATTTTTTTGGAAGTTTTATCAATTCGTTTAAACAATTTTCACAGTTGGAGTTGCAAGAACGTATTTCATTCATTGTGATATAAAATGCACTAATCAGTAAATTTTTCGTAAAAAAAAAACTAAAAAACAAAACCAAACGTTCAAAAAACTTTATTCAGTTAAGTAGGTGTTCAAATTGTTGACCACAAGCTTCCATACAAAAGCACAAATTTTGTTCAAAACGAGCTCTGACATTTTGGAGCATTTGTGGAGTTATTAGACGGCACTTTTCAACAATGCGTCACCGTGTGAAAAATGCGGAGGTGTATCTCGTTTTGTTGAAACACTAATTGATTTTCTTGATAGCGGTAATCATTTTCGACAATGTCAATTAGTAGAGGGTAAACGATATCTTCTAGTAACTCCAAATACGTTTCGCCACTCAAATTGCCATTAAGAAAAATTGGTCCGATTAAACGGTCTCCAAAAATGCCAGTCCAGACATTCAATTTCTGTGGAGTTTGAGTGTGGACTTCGTGAAAATTTCTGGGATTATTATCTGCCCAATAACGACAATTATGACGATTCACTGTAGAGTTTAATAAAAACGTACACTCGTCTAAAAAACAGATATTGAACAGAAAGTTCCCGTTATCAACTATTCGTGCAGTCATAACTTCACAAAACCCCAGCCGCCGATCAAAATCATCTGCATTCAGTTGTTGTACAAGATGAATTTTATACGGGTGAAATTAATGATGCTTCAATATTCGCTGAATAGTTTTTCTTTTGATGTTTGAAACAGTGGCCAATTTTCTCGTGCTCAAAGTTGGGTCCGCAGCAATTTGTCCTAAAACTTCAATATCAGTAGTCTCATTTCTAACCGGAAATTCACGTTCAAGATCCCGTTTTTTGTTGGCTACTGAACCACTTTGTCGAAACTTTGCAACTAACTCCAAAATGTGTTTTCTGTTAACATGTCTGTTCGGATGTCGTCCATTAAACAAATTTGCGGTACAGTTGGCACAGTCATGGTTTTTGAAAAAAAAGTAATCATTTCAACTCTTTCTTCTACAGAATACACCATTGTGAAATTAATTCTCGGTAGTACTATCAAGTATCAAACCGACCGATAAACTGAAATACAAACCAACGAAACATTGACTATCAGCACATTTCTTATCGGAATTAGTGAAATGCGTTTTTGCATCTTCATCTGTGAATAATTTTTAAAGGAGTTGATAAAAAAAAATGTGCTGAGTTTAGAAGAAAAAGAGCTTTCAAATGATGTAACACTCGACTCATGTTCCCTATTTAAAATATAAGGGTTGTTATCACCACCCTTAAGGGGTTGATGTGACAAAGTTGAGTTTTATGTCAAAATATGTCCGCCTCAATATTAAAATTGACGTGTTTCAGCGTTTCTTACAAAAAATTTAGCTGGACGCAAATCGGCCTGTTTCGTTTTCAATGCGCCACCCTATATATATATATATATATATATATATATATATATATATATATATATATATATATATATATATATATATATATGTTCGGAAAAGTCTTTCCGGGGTCATAGTGTAAGATATACTTGGTCCTTGAGATGAATCGCGACATAATGTATTAAAGCTCGACGTTTTGGCACCTGTTTTGGAGCAATTTTCAAAAGGCTGAGGGTTAGGGAGATATGAAAAGAAATGAACTCTAATGCTTCAATCTGCATCCTCCCTAGAGTGGTGAATAAGGGTAGGTTGGGCTGTTGTCTGCTGCCCAAATATCGCTGGAGATCGTCTATAAGGTCTCAGTGCGTTTAACCCTAGACCTCAAAGAGATCTGAGAGCTCGTCGTAAGTCTTGTGGTAACGTTTCGTCTACCCGCCTCATCCTCAGTGTAATTAGTAAAATCGATGTTTATTAAATCAGGGACTTTCGTAACGGTACTTATAAGATTAAGCGGATTAGAGGTATTTGTTGAGTCAGGTAATGGGGCAGATAAATTGTCTTTAAATTGGTTGTCTTTTTGTGTGTTTGTAATGAGAATATAACAGGCTTCCAAGTAGTCGGAAGTCGAAGACCATCATCTCTCTTATTTATACAATCGGGACCTTTTTCGATTTCGATTGCTTTGCGGATAATTCTTGTTCTGAAGTTGTAAACCGGGGTTACTGTTTTGACATTGTCAAAATCGATTTTATGTCCTGTATGAATATGATGTATGGCCAGTGCGAATGAGATATCGAATAATTGGCTACATTTTATTATACCTTTTTTTTTTGTTCCCTCAGGGTATAAACTTTTTTCTAAAATTATGTTTGTTTGCTCAACTCTGCATGAATGATAATGTTCTTTTGTCTGGCGGCAAAAAAGTCTTAAAGAGTAAATTGCAAAGATTAAATGTATCACCTTAAACTAATGACGTTGACCAATAAATTTATGGTGATTATTTGCAAGTAACAAAAGGATCTACTCAGGCTGAAACAATTCACCGGTAAATTTTAGATATGCTGCTATTAGCCAGGTCAGTTTTTCAGTTCGTTAACTTTTGAAACTCGAGTGGACGTTAGGCAATAATAACTTTTGTTTTCGACCCGTTATGTTCATTTGAGATAAGAATAAAAATTACTCGTCATAAAATGTATTCATTCTAAGGTGGTAATAAAATCTAATGTGTACCTGGCTACCCTCTTACACAATTAAATATGACTTTCATTACCAAGGGTTGATGTTACCTGCTCTACCGCTACTCTTGCTGTAAACGTTATTGGAAAAATTGTATTCTTTTTAGGGAATGTTCTTAAAAAAATGCACTAATGAGGATACTCGACTTTTGAAATTTGAAAACATTTCTTCAAATGAACGCGAACTAGGCCCACTAGAACCCATATCCAGGGTTATTTTCAATTTTTATATGTTAATATATATATATATATATATATATATATATATATATATATATATATCACATATATATATATATATATATATATATATATATATATATATATATATATATATATATATATATATATATATATCACACCGATAACTCAAAAAATAATGGGCCGATTCTGACGAAATTTGATACGTACCTTCATTTTGCAGTTTTTCCAGGAAAATTTTGTGTTTTCGCTCGGAAAAAAGTTATATCTTCGGAAATAACAAAGTAAGGACAACCAAATTGTACTCTGGTTTCTGCCATAGAGTATCCCATGTGCCACAATCCAAAGTTGAGAATAGCACAAAAAGGTTACTCTGTAAAAAGTGTCCTGATAATGTGCAAGTCTTAGACATGTCAGCTCAACGCCTACTTAGATATTGAATAAAAAAGAAATCAACAATTTTTGTTTTTTTCAAAATAAATCGAAAACGAAAAGAGGCAGGGCAAAATACAAGTCATATTTGGAACGACCATGAAATTCTACAAAAGATTGCTAACTTAACCGTATCTCTAATAATAACGGAGATAACAATATATTCCCATCCAGTTTGGGACACACTATATATATATATATATATATATATATATATATATATATATATATATATATATATATATATATATATATATATATATATATATCTATATATATATATATATATATATATATATATATATATATATATATATATATATATATATATATATATATATATACAGGGTGTCAGGAAATTATGAGAAAAAAACTCAGGGGGTTATTCTAGTCAAAAAATTAATGCTACTCGTTCCTATAATAGCTTTTCGAAAGCTCGAAAATAACGGAGTTATAGGGTGTCAAATTTTTTTTTATAATATTTTTGTCGATAACTTTTTTTTGTCGTCGATAGATTCTTTTTAAGTTTTGTGCACACGTGTATAATACAATTCTGGATTTATGTTGCAAATTTGACATGGACCTATCAAAATTCAATGGACGAAACTGCCCTTGACTAACAGATAAAGAATCATAATTTTTTTGCTTGAAGCTTTATCCCAAATAGTAATAGTAATAGTAATGGTAATAGTAATAGTAATATTTATTGAGATAGCGCACCCAGGTAGTATGTTGTCATGACAGTTCCAAATAACACAAAATGTTAGAAAGTAGAGACTGTGTACAACCAACTAACAATTTTGTAAATTATCAGCCCTGTACCATTACCTCCCTAATATAGGGATAATGCATGTAAGGCTAGATGTATTATCACCATAATTAGAACCGCTGACTGGTCTAGCTTTACATACATTGTCCCTATATTAGGGAAGAAATGGGCCAGGGCTGACAATTTACAAAATTGTTAGTTCGTTGTAGACAGTCTCTATTTTATTTTTTTATTTTTTTTATTTTTTTATTTCAATACACCATGAGGGCTTACAGCCTAAATACTATCGTACCGTGGGTGTCGACAAGGACGAAAGAGGCAACTTGTTAATTCTGGACTTGAAGGTTTGGAGGTTCGGGGGAGAAGGAAAAACATGTGCCGGCAAGGAATTCCACAACTTGGATGTCCTCGGGACAAAAGAGCGGGCATAACAAGATGTTCTATGTCTGGTGACCTGGACAGTAAAAGGGTGCATTCGTTCTGTTCTCCTGGTAGATCTGTTGGGGGCAGCAGGTGGAGGAACTATGGAAGAAAGCTCCTCTGAACAGTGCCCGTACAGATATCTATAAAAGAGAGAGAGGTCACCAACGGCACGTCGCTGGGCAAGGGATAGCAGCCTTTGGGTGAGGGTAGGGTCACCGATGAGACGTATAGCTCTCTTCTGAATGGAGTCTAAGATAGCGAGTGTAGAAGCGGCAGCAGCACCCCAGATGTGGGAGCAGTATTCGAGGTTTGGTCTTATTTGTGAAGTATATAAAGTATAGAGATTAGCTGGTGAAAAGTATTTGCGAGCCCGGAAGAGGAAACCTAATTTCTTAGCAGCCGCTTCTGCAATTGATGTGACATGTTGGTGCCAATTGAGATTTAGATCCACATAAATGCCAACAAGTGAAAAGGACTCATTACTTTGAATAACTTGGTTGTTTATTGTGATGGATCTAGGGCTGGCGTATCTCTTATGAGAAAGAAAGCAAGACTGTGATTTGGTGGGGTTGAATTGTACAAGATTTCTACTTCCCCAGTCTAATATTTTTTTGGAGATCCACGGAGATAGAACCCTCCATGAGTCTGCGATCCTCATCTAGTTGGGCTAAAGAGACAGGCTTAAAATATTGTATATTGGAGTGGAGGGAGCTGTCGTCCACATAACTGTGAACTGGGTTGGATGTGCTAGAAAGGAGGTCATTGATGTGGAGAAGAAACAAAGTAGGGGCTAAAGCTGACCCTGAGGAATTCCTGCATTAATTGGATACAGTTTAGAGGAATGGCCATCCACGACAACAGAAATGATTCGGTTGGAGAGGAAATTTGCTGTCCACGTACAGAGTCTTGGTGGTAGGCCATAGGCCGGTAGTTTATTAAGCAGCGCTGCGTGCCAGACCTGGTCAAATGCTTTGGATATGTCTAGAGCGACAACCTGGGATTCACTGTGTAGTTCCATTCCTATATAACATTTTATGTTATTTGGAGCTGCCGTGACAAGATACTACCTGGTTCCGCACCGAGATGGTGATCCTGTAGTACATCTCTCAATGTTCTAGGAGGCTGGCTACCATAGCCGTATTACTTTATAGGTATTACTTTATAGGTGTGTTCTCGCTGCAATTAGTATATCGCAGTGACGAGCTCTAATTAGAACGAAACTGGTATGCGGTTCTCTCTGTGTGTGTGTGTGTGTGTGTGTGCGTGTTTTGTTTCTTTAAAGTCGGCCTATTTCCGCGACTATGGCCAATCACCGACACCAGGGAGCAGTTTCACCTCACTATCCTGGAAATTTTGCCGAACCCCTGCTTTTCTGTAAGGAGGGTAGGGATCTTTAACGCGCCCAACATCGCATGGACGCGGGACCGACGGCTTTACGCCCCCTCGGAAGGGCGGAACGTGCAACATTCAACTTGCTCAAATACAATGCCAGAACCTCGGTTGATGTTAGTGTTACAGCTTGTACTGAAAAAGTGAAAGGAGTACCTTGGGATCGAACCCAGTACTCTTCGGTTCAGAGGCACACGTTCTTACCCCTGAACCACCGAGGTTCTATCTGTGGTTCTAATTATGGCTAGAATACATCTAGCCTTACATTAATTTATACCTAATATTATAGTATTTCATTGTAATAAATTAAGTTTCCATTTTAAAGTCATAATTTGACCATTTATGTAAAACTAAACTACCCCTCACAGAAAGGGAACTCATGTACAAAACCATTGTGAGCTAGGCCGTGCAAAGTATGAATAACAACTACATATATACATTTTCAACTAATAAAGAACATATACAGATACAATTATATATATCTATATATATATATATATATATATATATATATATATATATATATATATATATATATATATATATATATATATATATATATATATATATATATATATATATGAGATATACTTGGTTCTCGGGTTAAACCGGGTCCAGAATTTATGATAACTCGACGTTTCGGCTCCTGTTTTGGAGCCATTTTCAAGAGGTAAAGGAAATATGTAAGGACACTATAAGGCCCCAATCTGGCCACTCCTTAGAGTGGTGGACAAATGTGGGTAAAGAAAATATGTAAGGACACTCTAAGGCCTCAATCTGCGTACTCCTTAGAGTGGTGGACAAAGGTGGGACCCTTAAAAAGCCTACTCCCCAAATCTCGCCGGAGATCGTCTGTGAGGTCTCAGTCTGTTCAACCCTAGGCCTCTCTGAGAGGCAGATTGAGGCCCCGTAATCGAGCTACAACAACCTAACCCACCTTTGTTCACCGCTCTAAGGAGTATGCAGATTGGGGCCTTAGAGTGTCCTTACATATTTCCTTTACCCACCTTTTTCCACCACTCTAAGAAGTAGGCAGATTGAGACCTTAGAATGTCCTTACATATTTCCTTTGCCCACCTTTGTCCACCACTCTAAGGAGTAGGCAGATTGAGGCCTTAGAGTGTCCTTACATATTTCCTTTACCCACCTTTGTTCACCACTCTAAGGAGTAGGCAGATTGGGGCCTTAGAGTGTCCATATTTCCTCTACCTCTTGAAAATGGCTCCAAACAGGAGCCGAAACGTCGAGTTTTCATAAATTCTGGACGCGGTTTAACTCGAGAACCAAGTATGTCTCATACTAAAGACCGCGGAAATCTTTCTGAATATATATATATATATATATATATATATATATATATATATATATATATATATATATATAACATAAACATATAAAGTCTGAAATTGACCTCGGATATGGGTTCTACGATATCTAATTCGCGCTCATTTAAAATTCGAAAGTCGTTACCTCTCTAAAAGCGAAGTTTTCTTTATAGAAATTGGCTAAAATGGAAACTCTTATTATATATTATTTCATGCTCCAAATATGTGAAACCTGTGTCCATATTTGTTTATTTTTTTAAATTATCATGAAATAATTTTGTAAACTCTTAATTTTAAATTCCCATAACCTGAAGTCTGTTATACTGTAATTTAATCATTTTTTTAGTGAATTTTCTTTAAAAAAATTCACTAATGAGGAGATCGCGACTTTTGAATTTTGAAAAAATTTCTTTAGATGAGCGCTTATTAGGCCCCCTAGAACACATATCCGGGGTCAGTTTCGATTTTTATATGTTTATATATATATATATATATATATATATATATATATATATATATATATATATATATATATATATATATATATATTGTGTGTGTGTATATGTATCACACCGATAACTCAAAAAATAGTGGGCCGATTTTGACAAAATTTGGTGAATACCTTCCTTTTCTAAGTGGCTTGAAAAAGTTCGTTATCCAGGAAAATCTGCCGAGGTTTTCCCGGAAAATTTTGTGTTTTCTTTAGAAAAAAATTCATATCTCCCGAAATAACAAAGTAAGGGCAACCAAATTTGGTACATCGTTTTATATCGCTATATAAACCACCTACCAAAATTTAGCGCTGTAGGTCAAAAGAAAAAAGTTATGGGCATTTAAACAAAAATAAATTGGGGTTTTCCTCAAAACGTCAAAGTGACAATTTAAAACGTCAAAATTCGCAACATTTAGGCAACGAACATGAATCTAATATGGGCTATGCAAAGAAAATGTCTCAAGAAGAATGTTTTACAAATCCTGAAGTCTTAGTTTCAACCGTCATTGTCCCTCATTTTACTAAAATATTTCCAGAAAATTCACCTTAAATAGACCCTTTCTCTGATGCTTGGCAGTAATCTTAGCTATAGAGTTTATCGTTTAATGGTATATAACTTTTGTCGAATTTTCGTAAAAAATCAATAAAGCTCAATATATCCGTTATTCTACAAGAAATGAAAAAAATTATATACATTAATTATAGGGTGTCTTGAGCTACATCTTAAAAAAATATTTCTACAATCACAGGCTGGCTCATAAGTCTTTGGTGATACAAATAATTTTTTTTAGTCGAAGACGCCTTATGTTTTTGCATTTTCCATCGAAATATAATGCATGTTTGTACGTAAAGAAATTCTGTACGCAGCAAGCGTTATGGTAGCGAATTTTGATAAAATGCTTCATATTTAAAAAGCTCAATTTGCTATTAACCTATAAGGTTGACCAAGAAACGGATTTTTTCGGTTACATTTTAAGTTTACTTTTGGAAATTTTTGTACGTTTTCAAACAATAAAGTTATTTTGATGAAACATGGCACATTGTTTTTACTATATATGTTATACTGGTAATCAAATTTGATGCCTGCTTTCTGAAAAAAAAAAACACACATATTTGCTATTAAAAACATTTTAATGAAAATTCACTACCATAACGCACTTGCTCCGTCTTTTAATAAATTCTGTTATCCTAATAAACTTATTTTCTTAGTGATGCCCATATTTTGTTCAGTTACCTTATTAAGATTATATAATACAAAAATTTGTGATATACAATGAACTTTTTATAGGTATTAACAGAATCAATCAATTTTTTGCTCTTTTTGTCATAGTTATTCAAATATCTTTGTCGGTGTAGGTAAACGACGTCAGGACCAAATATGTCACAAAATTCATCGAAATTGGAGTGAAAGCTCTTATGATTTAAATATTATGTAACCTGAATGTTTCAGATTCCAGATAATCAAATCATTATGTTGTTAATAAATAAAAAATTACTCCGTTAAATGATTTCTCACCTCATAACATATACTTTTATACGAAACATGTAAAATTATATAAATTGTGGTCGCGAAACTGGTTATTTGTATATTAATTATAATATTGTCGCTAATGGTATCGTCAAATCACATGGCTTGTGAGTAAATATGTCAATAAACATAAATTAAGCAAATCGCTGCAGGATACCTGACTGAAACACGCTACTGAATTATATTGAATTATATTACATTTAAGGTATGCGACAGTCTCACACGTCTTCGGTAAATCGGAGGTAATTTAATTTCCAATATGGGCAGATTATTCCTTACTGGGTCCGCCATTCACCAGTCATTACCGTTAACAATAAATTATTTATAATAAAAGGCGCCGATGTTCTCCGAGACTTCTGCAAGTGTCTGTCCATTTAAATTGCCTTGGAAATGCTTCCAATCCAAAAGGTTATCGGGAAAAAGAAATATGACACTAAATTTATTGGCCCTAATTAAATATTCATAGCTACTTTAAGCGCATCTCTTTTAAGACAGAAATGTGAATTTCCTTAAGAAGCAATCTATTATGCAATATGTTTTAAATTTTTATCCATATTTCTGGACGTTGCTCTTTTATCGCTATATTAAATCGTTTATACTTAGGAATGACTTTTAATCTTAAAATGAGCGCGAAATAAGACACCTGGAACCCATATTTGGGGTCACTACAAAATTTTCTATGTATGTATGTATATATATATATATATATATATATATATATATATATATATATATATATATATATATATATATATATATATATATATATATATATATACATACATACATACAAATTACAGAAGTTTTGGCATCGTTAACGCAAAAATGTATACATAGAAGAAGATGCACCCTTTTACTGTCCAGGTCCCCAGACATAGAACATCTTGTTATGCCCGCTCTTTTGTCCCGAGGACTTCCAAGTTGTGGATATCCTTGCCGGCGCATGTTTTTCCTTTCCTCCGAACCCCCAAACCTTCAAGTCCAGAATTAACAAGTTGAAGCAGAGTTCAGTTAATTTTTTTCAAATTCAGCGACTATTTGAGAGTGCCTTGTATATGGCTAGATTTTTTCGCCGAATAGCATAAACTAAAACTTCTCTAAATTAGTTATTTTCATAGGACTACACTATCACAATTTTTGATATGTGAAACGTAAAAAGCTGCAAAACAATTAAAATAACTCGAAAACGATAAGTGATAACAATTTTTTCTTTACAAGCATGCATTACGGTTTGATGGAATGTGCAAAAATGCAATAATATAAAGAGCATCCTATTAAAAAAAGCAAATTTGTATTACCAATTATACCAATTATATATGTAGGGTGGCGCATTGAAAACGAAACAGACCGATTTGCGTCCAGAGAATTTTTTTTAAGAAACGGTGAAACACGTCAATTTTAATATTGAGGGGGACATGTTTTGACACAAAACTCAACTTTGTCACATCAACCCCTTAAGGGTGGTAATAACAACCCTTATATTTTAAATAGGGAACATAGGTCGAGTGTTACATCATTTGAAAGCCCTTTCTTTTTTAAATTCAGCACACTAATTTTTTTGGAAGTTTTATTAACTCGTTTAAAAATTATTCACAGTTGAAGATGCAAAAACGCATTTCACTCATTCCGATTAGAAATGTGCTGATAGTCAATGTTTTGTTGGTTTGTAAACAAAAAATTGACTATCAGTGCATTTCTTATCGGAATGAGAGAATTGCGGTTTATTATTTCAGTTTATCGGTCGGTTTGATACTTGATAGTACTACCGAAAATTAATTTCACAATGGTGTATTCTGTAGAAGAAAGAGTTAAAATAATTACTCTTTTTTCAAAAACGATGACTGTGCCAACCGTTCCGCAAATTTGTTTAATGAACGACATCCGAACAGACATGTTAACAGAAAATACATTTTGGAGTTAGTTGCAAAGTTTCGACAAAGTGGTTCAGTAGTCAACAAAAAACGGGACCCTGAACGTAAATTTCCGGTTAGAAATGAGACTCCTGAGATTGTAGTTTTAGGACAAATTGCTGCAGACCCAACTTTGAGCATGAGTATAATTTTCGTTATTGGGCAGATAATAATCCAAGAAATTTTCACGAAATCCACACTCAAACTCCACAGAAATTGAATGTCTGGACAGGCATTTTTGGAGACCGTTTAATCGGACCAATTTTTCTTGATGGCAATTTGAGTGGCGAAACGTATTTGGAGTTACTAGAAGATATCGTTTACCCTCTACTAATTGAGATTGTTGAAAATGATGATCGCTATCAATTAGGGTTTCAACAAAATAGAGCTCCTCCGCATTTTTCACAGAGCAATGGATTGGGCGTAGAGGTGCTATTGAGTGGCCCCCTAGATTACCGGATTTAACTCCTTTAGACTTATTTCTATGGGGCCATTTAAAGAGTAGAATTTACGCAACAGAACCGGAGTCTCTGGAGGAATTACGACGACGCATTGTTGGAGAATGCCGTCTAATAACTCCACAAATGCTCCAGAATGTCAGAGCTCGTTTTGAACATAATTTGTACTTTTGTATGGAATCTGGTGGTTAACAATTTGAATACTTACTTAACTGAATAAACATTTTTAAACGTTTGGTTTTCTTTTTTAACGAAAAATTGACTAATTAGTGCATTTCTTATCACAATGAATGAAATACGTTCTTGCGACTCCAACTGTGCATAATTTTTAAACGAGTTGATAAAACTTCCAAAACAATTAGTGTGCTGAATTCAGAAAAGAAAGAGCTTTCAAATCATGTAACACTTGACCCATGTTCCCTATTTAAAATATAAGGGTTGTTGTCACCACCCTGATGTGAGAAAGTTGAGTTTTACGTCAAAACATGTCCCCCTCAATATTAAAATTGATTGTTTCAGTGTTTCTTAAAAAAATTCTCTGGACGCAAATCGGTTTGTTTTCGTTTCCAATGCCCCCCCCCCTATATATATATATATCTATATATATATATATATATATATATATATATATATATATATATATATATATATATATATATATATATATATATAGCTTCGGATGTGGTATCTAGGAGCTCTAATTCGAGCTCATTTGAAATAAAAATTTGAACATTGGAAAGTTGTTACCTCTCTATAAGCAAATTTTTTTACGAAAATTTTACTAAGAAGCAAGCAGGATATTTTCACATGATGAAGTAGGAAGTAATTTCTGTAATCCATGTAATGTAATATACATGAAGCAATTTATTATATTAATGCATAAACAGTTTGCGGTTTGAAAGTGAATCATCTTATCAAATTATTACATATCATAAATATGGGTAAAACGCACCTTTTTATAAGATACTTTATCTATTGGAATATTGCTACCCACTGGACATTTCCCACAGAGCAAACATGTTATGAATAACAAGTGATGAATTTTAAATATCAAAGTTTTTGCGCTTGACTAGACGTGTCATATTCAATAATTTTTATTGGAAATATGTAAGCCTAGTTATATTTACATAGCTAATATATATCAGATTATCGTAACAAGATAAATTGATAGTCATCTCAGAAAAACAATAATTTATTCTCATCGACTAACTAAGAAGAATTGAGCAAAATCAACATTTGGGAAATTACTATAGCAATACAGCGTAAATAGCATTGAAAGGCACTTAATTTCTTCAGAAGTTCGTTATTCAGTTCAATGTTTCTACAAAAGTTTCTCGACATATATTTTGCTACAAACTGGTGATACACAAATTTTCTTAGGGTAAACAACTTCGTTGCTATGGCACGTGCATTTTTTATGGTAACACCTCCTTTGTCATACGGCACTATAGTATTTTAATCGGGTTTAATCAGAAAAAAATGAGAAAACATTTATATTAAGTAATTCTAACAGAAACTGAAGACATAAGTAAAATAAAACAGCAATAATAATTATTAAGTTGTCCATTAATATTGATACACAATTGAATTTGCATTTTAAAGGTATTTATTACATTAATTAACCTAGAACGCACAATTCGTCTTGTTTCGCCAATAATTATACTTTTAGGTCTCCATATTTAAGGGCCTGTCTTTGTAAACAACATTCTGCAAGTGGCCAGAAAGAAAAAATGACATGGCGTCAAAACAGGAGAACGAGCAGGCCACTCAAGAGTACCACCGCGCCCAATCCACCTTTCTGCGAAAACTTCATCCAAATAATGCCGCACGCGTCTCTCAAAATGACTGTGAGCTCCGTCTTGCTGGAACCAAACTTCATTAACTGGGCCCACTACAACCACAGTGGGTATAATTTCTTCTGTTAATAAATTTAAATATTTTACAGGTGTTAAACTTCCCTCGATGAAGAACGACCTAATAATTTATTAGAAAGCAATAGTGAAGCGAAAACTGTAATAATATATAGGATGGCGCATTGAAAACGAAACAGACCGATTTGCATCCAGAGAATTTTTTTTAAGAAACGCTGAAACACGTCAATTTTAATATTGTGGGGGACATGTTTCGACATAAAACTCAACTTTGTCACATAAAACCCTTAAGGGTGGTGATAACAACCCTTATATTTTAAATAGGGAACATGGGTCGAGTGTTACATAATTTGAAAGCTCTTTCTTTTCTGAGTTCAGCAGATTAATTTTTTTGGAAGTTTTATCAACTCGTTTAAAAATTATTCACAGTTGAAGATGCAAAAACGCATTTCACTCATTCCGATAAGAACTGTGCTGATAGTCAATGTTTTGTTGGTTTGTAAACAAAAAAATTAACTATCAGAACCTTTCTTATCGGAATGAGAGAAATGCGGTTTATTATTTGAGTTTATCGGTCGGTTTGATACTTGATAGTACTACCGAAGATTAATTTCACAATAGTGTATTCTGTAGAAGAAAGAGTTGAAATAATTATTTTTTTTCCAAAAATGATGACTGTGCCAACCGTACCGCAAATTTGTTTAATGAACGACATCCGAACAGACATGTTAACAGAAAATACATTTTGGAGTTAGTTGCAAAGTTTCGACAAAGTGGTTCAGTAGCCAACAAAAAACGGGATCCTGAGCATGAATTTCCGGTTAGAAATGAGACTACTAAAATTTGAAGTTTTAGGACAAATTGCTGCAGACCCAACTTTGAGCACGAGAAAATTGGCCAATGTTTCAAACATCAAAAGAAGAACTATTAAGCGAATATTGAACCATCATAAATTTCACCCGTATCAAATTCATCTTGTACAACAACTGAATGAAGATGATTTTGATCGGCGGCTGGAGTTTTGTGAAGTTATGACTGCACGAATAGCTGATAACGGGAACTTTCTGTTCAATATCTGTTTTTCAGACGAGTGTACGTTTTTATTACACTCTGCAGCCAATCGTCATAATTGTCGTTATTGTGAAGATAATAATCCTTAAATTTTCACGAAGTCCACACTCAAACTCCACAGAAATTGAATGTCTGGACTGGCATTTTTGGAGACTGTTTTTCTTGATGGCAATTTGAGTGGCGAAAAGTATTTGGAGTTGCTAGAAGATATCGTTTACCCTCTACTAATTGACATTGTTGAAAATGATGATCGCTACTAAGAAAATCAATTAGTGTTTCAGCAAGATGGAGCTCCTCCGCATTTTTCATAACATGTTAGGGATTTTTTGAACAGAGAGTTTCCAGAGCAATGAATTGGGCGTAGAGGTGCTATTGAGTGGCCCCCTAGATCACCGGATTTAACTCCTTTAGACTTCTTTCTATGGGGCCATTTAAAGAGTAGAATTTTCGCAACAGAACCGGAGTATCTGGTAGAATTACGACGACGCATTGTTGAAGAATGCCGTCTTATAACTCCACAAATGCTGCGGAATGTCAGAGCTCGTTTTGAGCAAAATTTGTGCTTTTGTATGAAAGCTGGTGGTCAACAATTTGAACACTTACTTACCTGAATAACCATTTTGAACATTTGGTTTTGTTTGTTAGTTTTTTTTAACGAAAATTTGACTAATTAGTGCATTTCTTATCACAATGAATGAAATACGTTCTTGCAACTCCAACTGTGAATAATTTTTAAACGAGTTGATAAAACTTCTAAAAAAATTAGTGTGCTTAATTGAGAAACGAAAGAGCTTTCAAATGATGTAACACTCGACCCATGTTTCGTATTTAAAATATAAGGGTTGTTATCACCACCCTTAAGGGGTTGATGTGACAAAGTTGAGTTTTATGTCAAAACATGTCGCCCTCAATATTAAAATTGACATGTTTCAGCGTTTCTTTAAAAAAAAGTTTCTCTGGACGCAAATCGGTCTTTTTCGTTTTCAATGCGCCACCTTGTATATGGTGTCTCATTTAAAATATGAAAGTTGTTGCTACTTTCAATATAAGCGGCAACGCCGCAGCACTAAAGGTATTTTAGATCAATAGAGCAAAACTAATTATGCAGGAAACCAAATTTTCAAAGTAATCCTACGTCCCGTCCTCCGAAAACGTCTAACCTACCATCCGCCGTGAGTTATCCTGTAGTTGAACAGGACAGTTTATATTGACACGTGGGTATATTAAGTAACAACTTACTTCAGTACCTTGCAGAAAAAAAGATTTACTTTGAAAATGACTTTATTTGCATAGTAAATATGATAAACAAGCACACTCGTAAACTTTTTACATTTATGACATTCGAATTTGTTTTGTACTTATCTTTATTACGTAAATTAATTATATTAAAAGCGTTACCGTGTTTAACACTTTAGTGAGACGATGTGTCAATAAATTAAATCAAGTTTCTGAGGTTTTTTTAAGTTAAATTTTACTGACTTTATAGTTCTACTTGTTTTTGTTATTTGTCCTTTCTAAATTCTCAACAAAATATAATTTAAAGTGACAAGTTGCTCACAAACATATCAAGCTTAAATTGTGACGACCATATAAATATACATACTTAAAACACAGCATACATAAAATATTAGTTGGCTGAGAGTGACTGAACATATGGTGTAACAGGTGATTTGATTGGTCAGGTATTTAAATTATGTCAACAATTACGAGTGTAAATTACTAATGTGTACAATGTTTCCCCTCGAATGGCAGTTATACGTAGAATTGTTGCACTATATTTACCGGAAATTCCTTTTGGTTTTTGACAGGTGATCCAAAAGGATGCGCAGAGCAGCACTAGATTATTGGCAAAAAAATATTACAATTTTGCCAAACTTATCTCATTAAAAGACGTACAGGGTGTTAAAGTAATAAATCGAATTTCAATTCTCTAGAAAAGTTAAGTTGAGTTGAATGTGAGTGAATGAGTGTAAACACTCAAACATACGGGATGGCACGAACTTGTAGTTTATTCACCACAGCTTTTTTAATTGCAGTTGGAAGTTATTTCTATTTATCTAGTATATACCTATTAGTAATATTAATAATTTATACCTTACATATTTATACATTTATGTATACACTATGTATACATCCATACATTTTTAAAAATTTTTTTAGTTTTTAATTTTTTTAAAAATATATTTTTTGGGAGATAGACTGGGACACATTACCGCCTTGGGACCCACCAAGGCTCATCGACACATTGACTAAGGCCACGGATTGCGAAGGTAGTACAGTAGGACAAACAGACGGAAAGCTTATTTTATATATTATACATGTATTTTACTTATCACTATACACTAAGAACAAGCGTGCTCAATATATATATATATATATATATATATATATATATATATATATATATATATATATATATATATATATATAAACCGTATTACTAATTTAAGGGTTATAAGATCAAAAAGGGGGCAAATTTTTAAAGTAAGATCTTTATTCTTTCTTGCAAATATTTCGTCTTTGTTTTTGAGACTTCACCAGTGCATCAGCTAAAAGATTGTCTGGTAGGGTTGTTGAAGGGTCAGTTTGACACGAAATATATAAAGCATGGTATAACCAAGAACTTTCGTAACCTGACCTGACCTGCCCTAAAAAGAGAGGTTCTGAGTTTTTGAAACTGATGTACGCCCCTAAGTCTCTCTCTCTCTCTCTATCTCTCTCTCTCTCTCTCTCTCTCTATATATATATATATATATATATATATATATATATATATATATATATATATATATATATATATATATATATATATATATATATATATATATATAGAGAGAGAGAGAGAGAGAGATAGACAGCGAGAGAGACTTAGGAACGGTCGTAACTTGTTAGTTCCAAAAACTCAGAATCTCATTTCAGGGTATTCGACCTTTTTAGGGTAGGTCAGGTCAGGTTACGAAAGTTCAGGTCAGGTCAGTCAGGTTACGAAAGTTCTTGGTTGTACTATGCTTTATGTATTTCGTGTCAAAGTCACACTTCAACAGAAGCCTATAAAGGAAACAACAACTAAATAACATTCAACTACCAGACAATCTATTCTCTTGTCGATAACTGAACTAAAGTTAAACTGGAGGAGCATCAGATGAGATCACACCAACTGTGGCGCCTTGTGACCAGGCCTGGGGACATTGTACACAAGACGTTCACATACACATGAGAACAGCAGCCTCCAATCGGCGTATCTACATAGTAATTTTGTTAAAAACATCGTTAGATTAATTTAAAAAAGTTGATGAAGTTTTACAGCCCGCGTGCTTAACCTCGCATTGAATTTTCCTTGACGCAAATGACAGTTGACATTTGTTGCCGTTGACAACCATAGAGCCAAAATAGAGTAACAAGCAACTGTTGGTCACAATAACAGAATACATAGAAGTTTTAAGAATAATAAATGATCGTCCATTGACGCAGTTACGCCTAATGAGACATTCGAAGATTTGTGCGGCTTTGCGAATGGGGTATTTTTATAGCAGATTTTTTGTTATATCCGCCCAAATTGGGAATGGGGAAATTGGGAATTGAGGAAAGATGAGCCAGACCAGCACGAATATCCCAAAAAAAGATTGGATACGAAGTATTTGTGGCAATTTTTTGTGATTTCCACTCAATTGCCGTTGAGCAGATGCGCTATAAATGGCACAAGGGTGTCACTATGTTGCCAGAGCAACTTGATGGCTTGAGGGGCTATGAACTGTAAGATTCTGTACATTTCAAGTTAGCATTCTCAGAACCGGTCAGAGAGAGCACGAGGACCTTCTGGTGAACACTGGTTGAACTAGCGAGAAGAGACCTTCAGAATAGTTTTCTAACCAACTACATGCCAATGGAAGGATGCACCCACGAGAGACAGGACGTTAACCTTACGTTACCCTATGTAACATCCCGGTCTGGAGTGCACTTACGAAAGACCGTAATGTAAACTTTATGTTAGCCTATATAACATCCCGGTCTGGAAAGCACCGGAGTGCGTTTGCATACTTGTTGTAGCAAGCGGAGGGTCGAAAGATAGCAAAACCCCGAAATATCAAGGAAAAGGTAGACCGCATTGACTTTATGCTACCATATTTAACATCTTGGTCTGTGGAGTAAATTACTGCGTTTACACATCTTTATAGCAAGTGAAGGGACGAGAAACTGAGAAAACCCCAAATGTTGAACAAATAGGGGCAGATACCGGTCAACTACCAGGGGCGACAGAGTTCGAAGCTGAACGTCGCCCAAACTATTTCAGTGGATCTCTTTTGTTCAAATAAAGTAAATAATTATAAATAGTACTTAAGTTATTAATGTCCGATCTAGAATTAATTGTATTGTTCTCTTGTATGTAACACATCTCGAGAAGGTTTCTCTTCTCATAGTTCTTCTCCTTGTGTAGGACTTTGGTGTTTTCGAAATCCATTTTGTGGCCTGTATTCTTAGTAGATTGTGCCAGGGCACACCTGTCGCTGTGGCACTTGCAGTCGCTTTTGTGTAACACTATTCTTCTTGCGAGGGTTTGTGATGTATATCCCACATATATAAGATGACAATCTCTGCACTCGATGCTGTACTACGTTCCTGCTCTTGACGAGCGAAATAGGGTATTTTTTGTTTTTGAACACGTTTCTGTTCGTGAGTATACACTTTGATATACGCCTGAGAAGAGATTGTCTAATTTTAAATATTGTTTCTTCATTCGTAGGTGTTTATTGTGTCACTGTTGGCAACTGATCTAAGGTAATTCAAAAGGAAAACATCTACTGGGTTAAAATACAGGCTGCGAGCTGGGCAATTTCATTTACGTAATTTCGCACTTGAACAGAGTGCAATACAGGGGTTGAAATCATCCACAGGTAAAAAAAGAGAACCAGAGTGATGTCTGCTCAAGTTCAGTCTAGCTACTGAAGAAGCATGCAGCTATGGTTGGCAAAACGTCTAGCAACAAACTAAGTGAGTTAGACTACGGCAAAATGGCTCAAAAATCATGCTGTATTTCCAACAATTAAGGTTTTATTTTTTAAATACCAGGATCTAAAGAAACAAACAAAAATGTCAAGACGCTGATAGATTCAGATCAGGTAACTCTTAGGGTAATTAGAACTGACAACTCAAGACAGTTCTTGACACTTCAAAAGCAAATGAGAGAAATAAGTCAAAAGAAGGAATAAGAAATATATTGATGCCGCAGACGATAAAGCTGAAGCTGTATGGACGATCTTTAACAAGGAGAGTCGCAAACGACTCTGTCAAACTTGGAAACTATATTAAATGCAAATCAAATTAATATACATTTTACAAGTGTTAATATAAATATCTAGTACCGTTGATCATTCAGTAGAGGAGGCTATGAATATGCTACATAACAAAAAGAAGAGAAGTTTAAACACCATGTTTTTGTATCCAACAATCCAATGAAGAAGTGACTAATATTGTGAAAAAAAAGCAGTCATGTGAGGTGTCATGTGAGGTGCCCAGGGCCCCTCCCCTAAATAGTTAAAGTTGGGAAAAGTGATTCCAATTCATAAAAGGAAAGTTTGGATGATTTTGACAACTACGCGCCTATTTAGCTACTTCCAATAGTATTATAGGTATTTGAAGAGCCTCTAAAAGGAGTTTGCCGGGATCCATTGAAAAATACAATATAATAGATCCACGCCTGCATGGCTTCATATTCAAACGTTCAACAGACACAGTCTTAACAGAACTAGTTATGAGCATTGCCGAGGGACTTGACCAAAAAAATCATGTTAAGATCGTGTCTTATGACCTGAGTAAGGCCTTTAGTACAGTTTTAAAGTGTACTTTGTTGGAGAAGCTGGAATATCAGAGATACAGACCCCCCACCCACCCCCTCTCTCTTTGGGTCTTATCTTGAGGATAGAAGGCAGACTGTTTATTGAGATGAATAGCAATCCGATGAGATTACAGTAGAGTATGGTGTGAGGCAGGGTTACATTTTTGGTCCTTTGTTCTTTATAACATAAATAAATGATCTGCCGCACAACATTGTATCAGATGTTTATGATACCAGTTCTGTTAACAGAGCAACAACAATGATTGACTTGGATCTTTGTACTAGGAGCTGCCTTGACCAAGCAGTTGCGTGGTTTAAGAAAATTTAACTTAAGTGAGACCGACGACTGGTGCTAAATACGGGACACAGCAACGGGACAGGGCTAAAACTTCTTGGTTTAATTCTGAAAGATGGCCTTACCCAGTCTGCTTATATTTTGCCCTTGCTTAGAAGGTAGTCTAATATATTTCTACAATGTGGCGAACGCTCCAGCTATTGTTGTGAGGTCAAATGCTCCAACTAGTCACGCAGAAGCAACGTTAGATGTCATGTTTTTTACATTAAAAATCGGTGCTATTATCAAATTAATGAAGTAGTGTCCAGAAAAACATAAAATAAACACTACTTAAAAGTTTCACATTGGCACAAAACCGCTAACAACTGCTGCTTATCCTATACGTTTGGCGTACTATTTAACAGGCGGCGCTTCGTTTTGGAACAAGTGACGTTTCTGCATGCGCGCGCGTTTCGAACTTGCTGCATCTATTAACTTTCATATACTAGGTTCTATTACATCTATATGTAAACAATCTCTATTACGCATTTGTGATATATCAAATATTCCTTTAATTGCGTACAATACGATAGAAAGCATAAGAAAAATTCTGCAAAATCCCTATTGACGAAAGTGAGGCTAACATTATATTTCACGTTTTGGTTACTTACCTATTGTGTAAATAAATTAGTAGGTACATAAAAAAGTGATAATAATTTAAAGTGTTCATAATATAAACAAGTTAACTTTTTGTCATCTTCAAAAACCTGTTCACGCTCACATAATTCCACCTACTGACGTAAATGGGAAAAACGGTTTGTTGTTTTATAAATAGAACGAGAGAGTGGAACAAGGGTTTTGTTAAAAAATATTTGCCATTAAGAAACTACCTTGACACTTTAGCAAGGCTGTTGCGAAATTCCATCGATTGTATAAGAAAGGAAATAGAGGCGATGTGGAGAAATACATGCAATAAATTATGCTAAATTCTATATTTGATATACTACATTTTATATCTACCTGTTTAACAATAACAGCACAAAAGGCGGCTTGGATATGAATGACATCCGCTATTTGGAATCCAATACAAACAAAAACCGGATTTGTGTTAAAAAAAAGGAATTAATTGGATAAACGGGAATTTTGAATGCGAGAAATAAAAACATACATAAAAAGTTTGATGACTCGAGGCTTTAAACATAATCTTAAAAATATTTTGGATATCACACGATCTGATGATTCTACCGGAATTTTTGTGAAATCCAATTTGCATTAACTCTGTAAGGTATTGGCTGTAGTCGATTTTACAGGGAAGTCGTCACTGTGGAATCAGTGATGTCATATTTACAATATGTCCATGATTTCATCTTATTGGACAAATGACGTAATCGATTAGTTGCGTTTTATAGCAGGATCTAGTTTTTAACTACACTTTGGAGAACTCAAATCAACATATTTATAAAGCCCTGACGATCGATATTCACTAACAAAGTTAGCGTCATCAGAGGAAAAAATGTTTTTATTTTGTTCGAAACCAATTTTGAAAAAGAAATTTCAAGAATCAAGCAAATAGGATTTAATAATGGTTAAATTTTACCCGTAGAATTCCCTCTACAAATACCGAAATGCTCCTTCAACAATATAATAGGGTACCTCAGGGCAATCCCAAAGGTACATCTATAAAAATAAGGTTGTACTGTAATATTTGTAGTGTGGTAATTATTTTATGATGTAGATTAGATTGTTTTTGTAAATAATACCTCTCGCTAATAATCCTTTTAGTTGAAGGGAATTTATCATTAAAAAAACTGTTACTCTGTTCAAAAATTAATAGATAAGATGATAGGAAAGATTCCAGATTAGGACTTAATTTAATTTATCTAAATATTAGAGACAAGGGTGTGTTTGTAACTTTGGAAACATTTCAGATAACATTTCAAAAATTTTAAATGGCAATACAAATACAAAGGTAGATTTAGAATTCTACAATACAACGAGAAAGGAAGATCATGTTTCTCGACAAATGCTGGAATTTAGAAATAACTTTGTACATATTGTAACGCAGTTACCTATTGTAACGCAGTTTGCATTGTGCAAAGTTGTAGAAGTTATAATACCACATACAAATATCATACTTCGCCATTTAGAAGTAGAATAGAGTATCGCCAGTAGATCAGTTTGGACAAAAGCCGTATGTGTTTAGCTATATTATATTCAAAATGTTTTCGTCTGATTAGCTAAACAATTAATAATTCTAAACATTATCATTTATTTAAAACCCGTGCAGATATAAAGTTGACTAATTTTGTAACAAGGTTATAACATCTTCCAGTGACTTGAAAGTCGTCTTCGCACATAAAATCTGCTGGTGTATAACGCAATGGAACCCCAGAATTGGATGTTCAACATGCTGGGAAAATAGAGCCATTTTAGTTAATTTTCATTTAAAAAAATTCACTAATAGAGAGGTATCGATGGTGAGACTTTGCAAAATTTTTTTCAGATGAGCGCGAACTAGGATCCCTAGAACCCATATCCGGGGTCAGTTTCAATTTTTATATGTTTATATATATATATATATATATATATATATATATATATATATATATATATATATATATATATATATATATATATATATATATATATAATATATATATATATATGTGTGTGATAAAAATGATTAACCGTCGATGAAACTCGGCAAGTGCCTTTCTCTTATTAATGGCTTGGATGAGTTCGTTAGCCAGGAAAATCTGACAAGGTTTTCCGGAAAAACTTTTAGTTTCCTTTCGAAAAATGGTGGATACGTTGCTTTGGCAAAGGCCTTACTAGATACCAAAATTCAACTTTCTAAGTTTATAGAAAATTGAGTTTTTCAAATTTCGAATTTAATTTGGAATTTTTTTTCTCCGAAAATTACAAAGCTATTTTAATGACATTCGGCGGACGTGTTGCTTTGGAAAAGGCCTTACTACATACCAAAATTCAACTTTCTAAGTTTATTGAAAATTGAGTTATCCGAGTTTGAAGCATTTAATAAAAATTCACTACCATAACGCACTTGCTGCGTCCCGAACTTTCTAATCCCATTATTACTAGCACCAGCAAGTTTTCGCGTGCCGGCAAATTTTTCATACGTGCCACCTCCGGCACGCGTGCCATAGGTTCGCTACCCCTGCATAAGGGGGTTTAATTAAATTTGTTATTTTATTGATTAAAATACAGGCTGGCGCATTGAAAACGAAGCGGACCGATTTCCGTCCAGAATTTTTTTTACGAAACGCTGAATCACGTCAATTTTAATATTGAGGGGGACATGTTTTGACATAAAACTCAACTTTGTCACATCAACCACTTAAGGGTGGTGATAACAACCCTTATATTTTAAATAGGAAACATGGGTCAAGTGTTACATTATTTGAAAGCTCTTTCTTTTCTGAATTCAACACAGTAATTTTTTTGTAAGTTTTATCAACTCGTTTAAAAATTATTTACAGTTGGCGTTGCAAGAACGTATTTCATTCATTGTGATAAGAAATGCACTAATTAATCAATTTTTCGTAAAAAACTAAAAAACAAAACCAAATGTTCAAAAATGTTTATTCAGTTAAGTAAGTGTTCAAATTGTTGACCACCAGCTTCCATACAAAAGTCCAAATTTTGTTCTAACCGAGCTCTGACATTCTGGAGCATTTGTGGGGTTATTAGACAGCATTCTTCAACAATGCATCGTCGTAATTCTTCCAGAGACTCCGGTTCTGTTGCATAAATTCTACTCTCTAAATGGCCTCATAGAAAGAAGCCTAAAGGAGTTACATCCGGTGATCTAGGGGGCCACTCAATAGCACCTGGAAACTATCTGTTCAAAAACTTCCTAACACGTTGTGAAAAATGCGGAGGACCTCCATCTTGTTGAAACACTAATTGATTTTCTTGATAGCGATCATCATTTTCAACAATGTCAATTAGTAGTAACTCCAAATACGTTTCGCCACCCAAATTGCCATCAAGAAAAATTGGTCCGATTAAACGGTCTCCAAAAATGCCAGTCCAGACATTCAATTTCTGTGAAGTTTGAGTGTGGACTTCGTGAACATTTCTTGTATTATTATATGCCCAATAACGACAATTATGACGATTGACTGTACAGTTTAATAAAAATATACACTCGTCTGAAAAACAGATAATGGACAGAAAGTTCCCGTTGTCAGCTATTCGTGCAGCCATAACTTTACAAAACTGCAGTCGCCGATCAAAATCATCTTCATTCAGTTGTTGTACAAGATGAATTTTATACGGGTGAAATTTATGATGCTTCAATAGTCGCCGAATAGTTCTTTTTTTGATATTTGAAACAGTGGCCAATTTTCTCGTGCTCAAAGTTGGGTCTGCAGCAATTTCTCCTAAAACTTCAATCTCAGTAGTCTCATTTCTAACCGGAAATTCACGTTCAGGATCTCGTTTTTTGTTGGCTACTGAACCACTTTGTTGAAACTTTGCAACTAACTCCAAAATGTATTTTCTGTTAACATGTCTGTTCGGATGTCGTTCATTAAACAAATTTGCGGTACGGTTGGCACAGTCATCGTTTTTGAAATAAAGAGTAATTATTTCAACTCTTTCTTCTACAGAATACACCATTGTGAAATTAATTTTCGGTAGTACTATCAAATATCAAAACGACCGATAAACTGAAATAATAAACCGCATTTCTCTCATTCCGATAAGAAATGCTCTGATAGTCAATTTTTTGTTTACAAACGAACAAAACATTGACTATCAGCATATTTCTTATCGGAATGAGTGAAATGCGTTTTTGCATCTTCAACTGTGAATAATTTTTAAAAAGGGTTGATAAAACTTCCAAAAAAATTAGTGTGCTGAATTCAAAAAAGAAAGAGATTTCAAATGATGTAACACTCGACCCATGTTCGTGTTCGTGTTTCAGCGTTTCTTAAAAAAATTTCTCTGGACGCAAATTGGTCTGTTTCGTTTTCAAAGCGCCACCCTATATATTTTTCATCTGAAGAAATTTTTAGCAAAAGTTTTGTTTCAATTTTATTAATTAACACCTTTATTAATTATAGAGCAGACTGCCTGCTGCTCTTTATAAAAACAACATAAACAATTATTGTTTTATATGTGGTGGCATCCCTTATATATATATATATATATATATATATATATATATATATATATATATATATATATATATATATATATATATATATATATCTTTATCTTGCGTGTACAAACCATAGAGGGTACTCTATAGTTGGGTAAGTATTTTATCTGGAAAACTTTGACTATTTAAAAATTAATCGCTGACGGTGCTAATTTTCCACTACGTGCCTGAATGTCTTCAGAAATCAATGAAATTGTATTTATTATTTTCTAGGGCAAAAAAGCCGGTTGAAAATATAAAGACAAACTGTACAAAACCAATATCTAACAATATTAATATGCGACAATTTTTTAAATTAAAACTCTTCAATCAAGAAAATAAAAAGTGTACATGGAAGTCAAGAACCAGCTGTGGAGATTTTGCTAGTAATTAATTACTGACAAACAATTTTTTTTAAAATTAAGTGATGCCTGAATTGATATAATTAAAGAGTATTGATCTTCAAAAATACTGTGTAGATATTAAACGCTGTAATAACTCATCTTGTGGTAGGTGGTACCAGATCTTTGACCCTGAGATTGTTGAACTTCATATTTTACCTAGGCGTTTGTACTACCAACTTGAGTAACGCTGAGTAAGCAATTTTTTTCGTTAATTTATGTATTAATAATATGCAATAGCAGAACATACGAATATTTTTTCCTAGTTATACCACTAATATTAAATACATGAGGTTTTTTGAGAGCCTGTTACCGAAAATGATGTTACTGCCATATACGTAACGAGTTTTTTATTATTGCCCACGGTATTTTAGCAACATTTCTTTTTTTACTTCAACTGACGACGCAACATAGGCATTTGCATGCAAATTTTTAAATGCTCAAATATTGGCTTCCATGATTATTTTAGCTCCGCTATGCCTCATCGTAGTGGGTAAAGTGGGATGCCCAGTGGGGCAATGTGGGATATAGGTTATTTAATGACAAAGTATTTTTTTACAGAACACCTAAACCAAAAGGGACAAAAATATGAAATATTATGTACCTTCTCGAACTTTAATGAAAAAAAAAAATTTTTCACGTCAGGTTAACCAACAAAGACAAAAATATAAGACAATAGGTACATTCTGGTACGTATGTATGTTAATAAATTCAACTGCACATAGCACAAAGACGCGAAGCTCAATCATCCTCATATTCTTCGCTGGCACACGAACAGTCAGTCCAGTGACTGCACTGTTTGCACCTAATCCACCCTACATTGGACTGATACCATAGGTACCCACAATACAGACATTCAGCATCTTCATCGTCGTCAGATAATGAGTTTTCAAGGTGCCTTAAAGTAGTTTTCCCTTTTCTTGTTTTCTTAGCCTTGGTTTCTTGTGATTTAACTTTAAAATTCTTCATTACTTTCTTTTGCATGCCTTTTTCTTTGTTTCTTGTTGAGCAGCTAGTTCGTTTTTATACGGTGATTCTGTAACTATAGCTGTTTTTCCTCCTCGCTTTGTAGTTCGCTGCGTTGTTCGTACTTCTTTAGGTAAGGGCATTATGACCTCAGGCGACAGTACAAACGCAGGTCGTTTTAGCTAGTTATTGTTGATTGCTGAGTATTCAGCTTGCGGAGTGCTTGGTCGTAGAGATGGTTCAAAAGTCCTCTGTTCACCTCTTGGGTTACTGCTGTTAATTTCTGAGCATCCAGGTTGGGGAGAGCTTGGCCAGGGAGTTGGTTCAGGAGTCCTCTACTCATCTCTTAAGCTACTGCTGTTTATTCTTGAGCATCCAGTTTGCGGAGAGCTTGGCCGGAAAATAGATTTAGGAAACCTCTGCCCATCTCTTGAGTTACTGCTGTTTATTTCTGTGCATCCAGGTTGCGGAGAGCTTAGTCGTAGAGCTGGTTTAATGTCATCTCCTCATCTATTATGTTAGAAGTTATTGTCTGAATCGAGGTCGTTTCTGCAGTTTGATGGATCTTTTACTGTTAGAATGTCTTGATTATTAGTGGTTCAGGCTGGTGCAAAATCCGCATTTCTAAAAATGTTGGGTTCGAGAGGCCAAATTCCTGTTGCCTCTAAACGAATTTACAGCCTTTGCCATAGTGTCTGCAGCTACAAACGCCTGTCCAAATAATCCAGCAGTCTGAAATTGGGTAACCTCTCGAGCTGGATGTGATCGCAGCCATTTCTTGATTTCACTGCTGTAATAGGTGCTTAAGGGCTTCATGAAACGAACATTCAGTGGCTGTAGGCGGTGCATGCAGTGAGGAGGAAAACAGAGGAGGACAACACCATTTTCGCGGGTCAAATCAATAACTTCGATACTTTTTACATGAGTAACATGTCCATCAAACAACAAAAGTACCGGATCTTCTTTGGTTGCATGCGACCATTCTATAAATCTCTTCAACCACAAAATCAATAAATGACCTTGTATCCATCCAGACTCATTACATTATCCCCAAGAACCAGTCAGTGTCCCGTCTAGCAATTCTGGGTTCATTCGTTTCCGAGGGAATATAAACATCGGAGGCATATAATTTCCGACAGCACTGAAGCAGACAATCGTCGTAATCAACTTTCCTCTTTCTGCATACCGTAGAGTTCCGACCTGGAGTTTACCAGTTGATGCAAAAATTTTCGAATTACCCGGACCCGTCGATACGCCGATTTCGTCAACGTTTAAGTCCGTTGTGGCGTAATTTTATATTGATCGATTGCTTTTTCAAGTAACTTGAAAAAATTGTTAACTGCAACCCTGTTGAATCCCATCGCTTTGGCTGCTGATGTTGCTTCAGGTTTTCTATAGGTGTCTTCCCCTGCCATGTAACCTCTTCTGTTGAATTTGTGGGCAATATTATTCTTTTCAACTAGCTGGAACGCCAGCTTTCTGAGTTCAGCAGACGTTAGGCCGTAAAACCGCGCCTCCATTAACTTTATATACGCTACTAAATCTCTTGCTCATCAGTAAATACAGTTGCGTAATGGCCCAATTTCTTTGTCATTGACATTACATCAGTTCCCCTGTACTTCAAGACATACCGTTCCAGGGTGGTTGGTGGCACATTGTATTCTTGCGTAGCCTTTCTGCAACCTATTTCTCCGCAAATATAACTATTGACGGCTCTCTGCATTGATTTCAAAGACCAAGAAGGCTGCTCTGTTTTGCGTTTATACGTCCGAACCATCGTACTGTAATTAAACACATTTTTAGAGCGAATTCTTATACATTAGATATGAGGCATAGTGGGGTACCAAATGTTATAATGTTCCCCATTTTGCCACAGTAGTCCACCTCGCTTTGCCTCAAGTGACGTAGCTAAATAAACATAGCTGTGACTCTTACCTTTGTTAGAATTCGGTGGTATTATTAATACGAAATGTAGCCTGTGATACATCTTAATCTGTAAGAAATTGTTGGCGGTTGTATCACAAATACTTCATACGTGGTTTAAACCCGAATGTTCACAAAATAAATAAGAAAACTGCGTTTTTTTTTTGTCAATACTTTGTAACAACAAATGCCGGCGTCTAGCAACTTTAATTCACACGGAGGTTGACTGGTACTGCAAGCCGGTCGCAGCGCCATTACGCCGGTGTTCCAGTGTTGTTCCTGCCATGATATTATAAGTGCTGAATTTAGGGACGTTTCGGTGCTAAATTTACGGTTTGAGTGCTAAAATATCCCCAGATTTAATTGGAACCAAAATTAAGAGAAATTTAACTCTGCGTTTTAACGCTAGAAGGTCTCATGAAAGAGGGGAAAATTATGCATATTTATGATAATAAAACGATAATTAAACCGAAAGTTAAATATTTTATTTTTTTGAAAATTAACAAAAGAAAAATAAGTGTCTTTGAAATAAATAAAAACAAATATATTCGCTTAGAAAATAAAATAAAAATCCGTAAACATTTGAGGATTTGACGTAATTGTTGACAGTACGCAATACGCAAAAGTAGAAAAGGTATGCCAATCTATAATAATGAATCTAACCATCGGGTAGACGGGGTAGGTAATGCGCATGCGGACAACGGAAACTACGAACGCGGTTCATGAATGTGTTATGTTGTTTGTTTTATATCCATGTCTGACTTGAGAATGGCGCGTAGTTTAAAAAACTAAAATGTGCCAGAAAAGTGTAAAGGGGTGCTAGAGTGCCAAATCTGAAGACAGAGTGCTAAATCTGGTACGATCGTGCTAGCAGGAACAACACTGCGGTGTTCTGCGGTCATCATTTCTAACTCTACGAGCGCAACCCCACTATGCCCCGCTCCCTACTATGCCCCGATCTCTCCTACTATTTTGTTTTATTTTTGACATAAATATAAAAAAACAATATTGAACAAGAACAAGTACACAGTCTCGAAGTTTATTTACAAATCCAAGCAAAGACAGAAGTGCGGACTTAAAGTTAAATAAGATGTTTACATAATCCCCCATCAGCTGCTAAACAATATGCTAAACAATTGTAAAGATCTAACATTGCGCAATTGTTATTGTGTGATTCTATTGTATTCTGCCGAAATTGCGTTTTTACGTTGCTGGAGGTTTTCAAAGCGAACGTTACTATAAATTTTTAAGCTAATGTGGCCGCAAAGTAAAAGACGTTTGGTACGAGATCTGGAGATCCCGGAGGCCATATAACTTTAAGGTTTGGCCCAATAATAGGATATTTAAAAGTATTGCGTAAATATCCGCACTGCAATGGTACTGTGTGCAGGACATTCGTCTATCTGATACCAGATCACTGGATTTTCCCTAGCACACGGTTAAATGAAAATCCTATTCTATTCCGCAATAAGCCTAAATAGCCTTCCCCATCTAAATTTCCATCAATAAAAAAGGGTCAAATAATATTGCTGATGAAAATTCCGCATCAAACATTGACTTTTAGGGGACACTGAGTTATGGTTTAAATAAATCTTCGTTCATTGATCGGCTCCAACACCTACAGTTCTGAACATTGGGCTCGTTATTCAAGGTGAACGTACTCTCATCGGTTAAGTAAATGTTCTTTAAGAAAACTTTATCATTATTTGCCATTTCCATCATTTGATAAGGAAAGTGCTCTCTATCACCATGACTCAATATGGCAGCTGGATTTGAATGACTTATTAGCGAATTTTCATTAAGAAAAATTTGTTATTAGAGAGGTCACGATGAAAAGCTTTTGAAAAATTTCTTCAGATGAGCGCGAATTTGGGTCTCTAGAACCCAAAACGTAGGTCCGTTAAGATTTATATATATATATATATATATATATATATATATATATATATATATATATATATATATATATATATATATATATATATATATATATGTATATATATATATATATATATATATATATATATATATATATATATATATATATATATATATATATATATATATATCTGTGTGTGTGTGTATCTATCCGAGCGATTACTCAAAAAATACTAAACTGATTTCAATCAAACAAACAAAATCTTGTCTGGGCGAAAACCGAGGTCAAGTTAATCGGCCTTAATGCTCAAGTTTTTCCGGTGGAAAATCGGGGAAAACTTTTTGAAAACGCTATATTTTTGTAAGTATCAGAGTAACTGCTATGATATTTTACATGTGGCTAGACATAGTACAAATAGACATATGTTGTGAATTTTAAGTAATTTGGTACATTTAGAGTTTTTTCCAAATTAAAAATAAAATTCCAAAGAATATAGCACGCGATCTGCAGCGTAAAATGTAAGAGACAGGACTGAAGGCGGGCTGGCTATTTATAACCTTTTCACTCAGGAGTGGCTCTATGGTCTTTTAGAGCTGACCTGCAGTTTTGCTGACTCAGCTTCTCACGGTTTAGTTTTACTTCACTGCATTGTTCCCAAGGTGTCATCTACTATGGTGGCTTCAAGGTGTCCTCAGATAATTATGCTGACTCATATATCTGCGCTCTTGGATGGCTACAATATTGCATAATGGCCTATGTTGTCGGTCCATTTATCTCGCGAGATATGCGTTGAGACGACTTAGTGGTTAACGTCCAATTCCTGACAGACAGGGTAGTTAACTGGCACGCGTAGATTGATTCATATAACAAGTATAAACCACATACCAACGGTAACCAAACTAAATATATACCAGGTACAAAACATACTACCCGAACAAACAATCGTGAAATCTCGGCCGCAATTATGAAAAATGACAGACGACATGAAATTTAAAATTTTCCAAGTGATTGTTATTTAAGGGGTGGGGGGGTGGGGATTCAATCAATTATTACAATACACTATATTTGTAGCTTTATTAACAGCCCCAAATACAGTCAGCGCATAGATTATGTCGCATTATATAGCAGAAATGTAAACAAATCCAAACCAAGTCCTTATAAAAATAATTCTAAAATAGTTTTCTTTATCTTTAAACTTATACATAAGACGTCATATAAGACCGAAACAGGCGTGGGATGTGTTTCAATGATAATTCTACTAATTGTTACGTATAATTTGAATATAATATCCCGGGCATGAAGCCGATATAATGTATGACGTAAGCAAAACGTTATTTTACGTATGCCTATATGGCTGATAGGCGTCATGCTTGCTTCATAAGCAGAAGGTTACGCGATCGAATCCAGCTCGATGAATGTATGTTTTTTTATGTTTTATTTTGATGTTTGGGGTAACAATGGTGCACAGATTTCATACGTTTTGAACAAGATCTCATTATTGTTTAAAACGCCTAAATAAGTTTGTTACCTTTGAGTCTGAAATTATAATTTTGTTATTTTTGATATAGAAAAAACCGGTATGATTAGTTTGACTGAAACGAAATCATAATGGCGATTAATAAGGAAAAATAATTTTACGTTTATAATTTGGCAGATACTTTTCTAAATATGAATTAAGTTTTCTTCTGGAAATCTTCTGTATAATTGTAACGAAATGTGTAATACAAGTTACTTTTAAAGATACTTACACTATCTACGGATATGGCAAAATTTAGTTCTTTAGTTTCATCGAAAATTGAGTTTTGGGCAGTTTTCTCAAAAGGAGTTTTTTGATAATAGAGATATATCGAGGGTAACACTTTCGAAAGAATTCTTCAAATGTGCGCGGACTAGGATCTTTAAATCAATCTTCAAGGTCTGTGTAAGTTTAAACTATTAACTTTACTAATATGCCGTATAATAATAATGTACAATTATTATGAAAATTCGCTACTATACGCACTTGCTGGGACCCGAAATTTTATTGTTAGCTTACAGCAGTTGTTTTTACTAATCAATAGTGCTGGCCGTACTAACTATTAAAGTGAGACGATTATAGTATTATTATAAAAAATTAGACACGTTTGGTATTTAAATGAAATTCAATGCTTTTCAAAAGGATTCAAAAATTAAAAAATTCCGTTTTCCTCAGTAGTGAATATTCGAATTACTCAATAAACCTCTACTTATAGTGTACCTAGAGCTGTTCTGAGATAGAAAATTAGTCAGCAATTGACAAAGATGGAGAAGAATCCACGACATAAGACGAGAACCAATAGTTTTATTTTAAAATTTACAGCCACCGTTTGTGCTAATGACAAAACGATGTTATATACAAAATAAGTCTAAATTAGCTCAAAAAATGCTTTTCCCACCAAGGTCCCAAGTTTATGACCTACGAAGTAGGAAAGAAATAAAAATATTGTTTTTTAGTGAATTTTTATTTTAAAAAATTCACTAATAGAGAGGTATCGATGGTGGGACTGTGCAAAAATGTTTGCAAATGAGCGCGAACTAGGACCCCTAGAACCCATATCCGGGGTCAGTTTCAATTTTATATATATATATATATATATATATATATATATATATATATATATATATATATATATATATATATATATATGAATCCGTCTGATAACTCAAAAAATAATTAACCGATTTCGATGAAACTTGACAAGTGGCTTTCATTTATTAATGGCTTGGATGAGTTCGTTATCCAGAAAAATCGGACTAAGTTTTCCGGGAAAATTTTGAGTTTTCTTTCGAAAAAAGTAACAAAGCTGTTTTAACGAAATTTACTATGTATATTGCCTTACGAGAGATCTTACCACACACTGAAATTAAATTTTCTAAGTTTATAGAAAATTGAGTTATTCAAATTAAAAATTTTCTTCCAAACATTTTTTTTCTCCGAAAATTACAAAGTTATTTTAATGAAATTTGGTGAATATCTTGCGTTAGGAAAGACCTTACAACATTCCAAAATTAAACTCTCTAAGTTTATAGAAAATTGAGTTATTCAAATTTGAAGCATTTAATAAAAATTCACTACCATAACGCACTTGCTGCGTCCCGAGATTTTTTTATTAAAGGTGTCGATTGTGTAGCTACATCAATAATTTGACTAACAAATTTGTCTGTAGATCGAAAGTTTTTCTTTTTTACATTTACTAAAATAACAGGATACTTTGGTTATATAGCCTTATTAAATAAACATTAATTAATCTTCTTTCTGGCATCTTTTAAATTTGCATTTAGACGTAATTTCCACAAATAATCCAGGTAACACTTGGTAGTATAAAAAAATATTTTGTTTTGATATAGCGACAAGAATGTAGACTAATAAAATCAAGAATTTGTATGATTTACAGATGCGGTCATCTTCTATTTTATTTTGAATAACCAGATGGTTGGTAGATAATGTGTAAAAAACTAACAATCGTTTTGATTAAATAGCGAATATTTTCCTTTTTCCATTTTCAGTAGTAGCCACGAGGAAATTATTTTCACTAAAATATAAATAAATTTAAGAAGTAAAAGTCTGGACGCAGCAAGTATGTTATGGTGGTGAATTTTTATTAAAATATTTCAATTTCAAGTATGTCGTTTATTTAATAAAATACATACATTTGGTATCAATAAAACATTTATAGTAGAAACAAATTTCCATATTTCATTAAAATAACTTTATTACTTTATTGCTCGAAAAAATATAAAAATTTTCCGAAAATAAATAATATTGTCTGGATTGCTCATATTTTGAAATGGTGCGAGTCGCTCAACCGCGACTTAACTTTAGGGTTAAGACGTATTACTTTTTTAAACAAATATTTATTGACTTATTACATAATGATTACTTAAGATAAAAATAAATAAAATAATTAAATAATTAAAATATCAACATAAGTGTGATACAAGGATATAGCACGCGATCTGCAGCGTAAAATGTAAGAGACAGGACTGAACAGCTCGCTGAAGGCGGGCTGGCTATTTATAACCTTTCCACTCAGGAGTGGCTCTATGGTCTTTTAGAGCCGACTTGCAGTTTTGCTGACTCAGCTTCTCACGGTTTAGTTTTACTTCACTGCGTCGTTCCCAAGGTGTCATCTACTATGGTGACTTCAAGGTGTCCTCAGATAATTATGCTGACTCATATATCTGCGATCTTGGATGGCTACAATATTGCATAATGGCCTATGTTGTTGGTCCATTTATCTCGCGGGACCACCGTATATAATAGAAAGCCTGAACGCAGCAAGTGCGTTATTGTAGTGAATTTTCATAGAAATGATCTGGCACAAAATATTTTATTATAACTTTTTTTCTTCTAAAATAGAAATATAAATTTTTGTGTATAGTTTAATTTTTATATCATAAACATACCTACCAAATTTGGTTATTATAACTTTTTTATTTTTTGAGATAAATTTTTTTTGAATGAAAACTCAAAATTTTCCCGTAAAACCTCGTCCGATTTTCCTGACTAACGGACATATCCAAGCCATTTATAAAAGGAAGGCACGTACCAAATTTTATTAAAATCGGCCCATTATTTTTTGGGTTATCGTTGTGATACATATATATATATATATATATATATATATATATATATATATATATATATATATATATATATATATATATATATATATATATATATATATATATATATATATTCACCAAATGTGATCGTCATCGGCGTATTATTTTTTCAGTTATCGGATGGACACATAAATATATATATATATATATATATATATATATATATATATATATATATATATATATATATATATATATATATATATATAAACATATAAAAATTGAAACTGACCCCGGATATGGGTTCTAGGGGTCCTAGTTCGCTCTCATTTGCAACATTTTTTTCAAAATTCAAAAGTCGGGATCTCCCCATTAGTGAATTTTTTCTACGAAAATTCACTAAAAGGTGGATATCCCGTGATGGTCTTCAGTTATTTATTTTTAATATGTAACGTCATTTTAGATGCACTTTTGAAAATATTTTAATCAAATGAGAATAGTTAAAACATAAATCTAGAACTTTCTAAAATACATTTCTTGCAATATTTACCATTCATAAACCCCATTAGTTATAGAAGCTTTATTTAAAGATTGTCAACTTTCACGCTTCAAATGTCCACTTTGACATTTACAGAAGATAAACTATTACATTTTAGAATATTTTTCACCTTTTTGAGCCAAAAAAATATCTGTAATATTTTATAGATTGTTGTTTAACACATTCATACAATATTTTAGTTTTGTGTCATTTTCTTGTCACCACCTATAACTTTTTTTCTTCTGGCTTAGATATCCAAATTTTGGTATGTGGTACACTCTTTATAGACCTACGTACCAAATTTGAAAAAATTCCCGTAAAAACTGATACGATTTTCCTGGCTAACGAACTTATCCAAGATATTTACGAAAGAAAGGTACCTGTCAAAATTTATCTAAATCGGCCTTTTATTTTTGAGACATATAGAGGTGTCCGGAAATAATGAGCAAAAAAATCAGGGGGTTATGTTACTCGAAAAACTAGTGTCACAAAAATAACGGAGTTCCAGGGTCTCAATTTTTTTTTCTAATTTTGGCTGATAACGTTTCTGTCGCGAATTTATTCTCTTTAAATTTGGTACACTCGTATAAAATACAATTTTGTATTTATGTTGCAAATTTGATGTGGATCTATTGTAATCTAAAGGTCGAAACTGCCCTTGGTTAACAAAGCTTTCTTGCAGAAAGGAACAAATTCGGCAAAATTTCCAACATAGTAAGGTGAAACTGCTCTCTGGTGTCGGTTATTATTAATTGTTGTGGAATGAGATTGACAATAAAAAAAGAAGGAAAAATATTTAAGTGATTATATAGTTTAATCGTTTCTTAAATTGGTCGCGCTTAGGTCCCCTCAGCAACTTACCATAAAATGATAGAACTTGGTTTCAAATTTCGCAGCTGAATAATGATAACGATTTATAATATTATTATGTATTTACAAAATCAAAATTATACTAAGGTAAAAAAGCCATTGAAATGTAACCTTGAATTGGAAAGGAAGCCTAATGAATGGCAGTTGAGGCAAATTTTTAACGTAAAGATGGGGAATAAAAGTTGTTCTATCTCTTGTTCTCATTAATCTAATGGCAATATGTATCTAGCCGTACCCGTTCATTTTTAAAATTATTTTCAAATTCTGCTTAGCGTTAGCAAAGCAGATAAACCAAAACTAGGTAGAAAAATTAGAAAATTATACAAACATTACAAATGAACCTTATTTCTGTGTGTATGTGACAGAGATAACCACTCCTTTTATTGTCGATCTTACTAGTGTCTCAGAAAATCGATATTGAGAGCACAGCCAGGTCCCTTTGAGCTGCAAGTTACATTTCAATGAAAAGAGATTTATCATAGATAACAAATAGTATCTCTATGATTTCGCTAGAAAAACTGTTCAACATAGAAAACGATTATCTATTTGAATTTGTCATTTGTCTCTGAGTAAAGGTTTTGTTTTTTCCAAAAAAGTCCCACAGAACATTGTTATTTAAACATTCTAACGTGCAAAGAAGCTATAGAGTCTTATTATACGCTTTTTTATTTGGAAAAATTAATATTAAAAAAGCCTGGACGCAGCAAGTGCGTTATGGTAGAGAATTTTCATAGAAATGATCTGGCACAAAATATTTTATTATAATTTTTTTTCTTGTAACATACAAATCTACATTTTGGTGTATAGTTTACTTTTTATATCGTAAACCTACCTCCCAAATTTGGTTATCAGAGATTTCTCTATTTTTTGAGATAAAAATTTTTTTCGAATAAAAACTCAACATTTTCCCGGAAAACCTCGTCCGATTTTCCTGACTAACGAACTTATCCAAGCCATTTACAAAAGGAAGGCAAATGCCAAATTTTATCAGAATCGGCCCATTATTTTTTGAGTTATCGGTGTGACATATAAAAATTGAAACTGACCCCGAATATGGGTTCTAGAGGTCTCAGTTCGCGCTCATTTGCAAAAATTTTTTTTAAATTAAAAAGTCGGGATTCCCCCTTTGTGAATTTTTTCTACGAAAATTCACTAAAACTGCGCTCTTCAGTCAATAAGTCGATAAGTGTAACCACTTGTAAAAGTTTGGACGCAGCACGTGCGTTAGAGTAGCGCATTTTTATATACATTTTTCTTCAAATTTTAATAACTTATTTTCTCTAAGCCTAGAAAATTCGATTTTGGTATGTCAGAAAATCTTTACAAGGAAAATATATATGTATTATTAAACAAAATACAAATAATTTAAGAAAATGTTTTTTGGGCTTTTTAGTGAATTTTTCGTAAAACGAGGGGGATCTGTATATATATATATATATATATATATATATATATATATATATATATATATATATATATATATATATATATATATATATATATATATATATATATATATATATATATATATATATATATATATATATATATATATATATATATATATATATATATATATATATATATATCGTATGGATAACTCCAAAAATAATAGGCCGATTTTAATGAAATTTGGTACGTACCTTCCTTTTGCAAGTGGCTTAGATCGTGGCAAGTTCGTTAGCCAGGAAAATCGGACCAGTTTTTCCGGGAAAATTTTGGGTTTCTTTCGGAAAATTTTTGTATCTCCGAAAATAACAAAACTATGACAACCAATTTGGCACATACGTTTTTACCCTCACACTTACCCTACGTGCCAAAATTTAGATCTCTAAGTTAAAAGAAAAAAAAAGTTATAGGCATTTTTAGAAAAAAAATTTGGGTGCCACTGGTGATCAGAGGAAAGCACAAGAACAAAATATTTTGTGTGATTAACAAAGCCAACTGAATATTACATCCAACGGTTAAATTTTCTTGACGCAAAACATCAAGAAGTAGCAGAAAAAATATTTTGAAAATTTGATAATTTTTCTTCTTGAAACGTCAAAGTCGCGATATGAAACGTCAAAATTTGCATATTTCAGAAAACGAATTCGAAGCAAATGCGGATTATGTCAAAAATATATCGTAATAAATGTGTTTCACAAAGCCTTGAGTTTCAGCTTCAACCATCATTTCCTTCATTTTACTAAAATATTTTCAGAAAATGCATCTTACAAGCTTATTTTGACAATCACAGGCTGGCCCATAAGTTGTTGGTGATACACACTTTCTTTTTTTAATAGAACACCCCCTTATATTATTGCATTTTTGTGTTTTCCGTTGAATTATAATGCATCTTTGTGAGGAAAAAAAATTGATATCGTTCATCGTTTTTGAGTTATTTCAATTGTTTTCATCTTTTTGGCAGATATTTCAAACACACATCACAAATTGTGAAACGGCGTTTTTATCAATAGATAGCGGAGCCCCATGGAAATGACGCATTTAGAGAGCTTTTTGTTTGTATCACTCGTCAAAAAAATCGAGCAGCTGTATACGGGCACGCTCAAATAATGGCTGAATCTTAAAAGTTTTCGCAGAAATGTTTTTAGTGTTTCTGTGGAACTTATTTTTGTGATATGTTGGTAATTAATAATAAATGTTTAGTACGTTATTGTAAAAAAAAGGTGTCGCATTTTTGTGAAAAATATAATTTAGTGTAACATTATTGAAAGCAATTTCTGTAAAAGAAATTTCTGCAAATTTTCAGATTTTTTTTCAATTTTGGTCCTAAAGTTGTTTGTGAATAATTATATCCTGGCAGGTGTGTAAACAGCTTAAAGAGGCTCGTTGGTCAGGAAAATTGGACCAGTTTTTTCTGGAACTTTTAAAGTTTATTTTCGGAAAATGTTTGTACTTGTTGAAACAAAAAAGCTATTTTACTGAAATATGGTACATTGTTACTACTATATAGGTTATACTGCTAACCATTTAAAAACAATACATATTTGACATTAAAAACATTTTTACGAAAATTCGCTGCCATAACGCACTTGCGGCGTTCAGACTTTTCTTGATTTGGCAGATTTTTTATCCAAACTTCTTTCCATAATAAATTTCATGATATATGATAGATCTTTTTGCTTCTTGTTAACGAAAACTCAACAGCTGCAAATTTTAATCTACTCTTTGTATGGCGTGGTGACATTTTGTTATTCGCTTATTTTTAATCGAATTTCTTTTCCTCTCTTTGGCAGTGCCAGTTTCAGCGCTCCTTTTAAAAAACTTAATTGACATAATTTGTCTGTTTTTTTTAAGTTAACTCCACAATTATAATGAGAAAGTGGATTAATTTAAAATGACGACCACTTATTTTTCCTTATATATTTGTGTAAACTTGACAAATGCCGCAGCAGAGAGTTGGCGTTCTAGTGCGGCCGATATTCCTTAACAATATTTGTTTTACCCACGCTATAAGAAATCAGCCTACTCTCATATACAAAAGACACAACAAATATTTTTATATGATACCATTATCTTGGCGCTTTAAGGATAATATGTACTTATTACATCAGGACAGGTCCGGATTACCGTAACAAGGCAATATCGGGCATATGTGAATATGTCTGAAGATAATAATGTTAGAACCGATCTTTTCACTATAAACTATTTAAACCATTACTATACAAGATTATGTCAGCACTAACATTAAACTATGTATTTTTATATACAGGGTGTTTCAAAACATGTGTCGGAGAACAAAGGGCACAGTTTCTTGTCGTTTTCTAAGAAAAAAGAGTTCCTACTAACATGGATCCGCAAACGCACGGTTTTCGAGATACAGGGTCTCAAAAAAATATTATTTTTTTTCCTGACGATATCTCAAAAAAAACTCTGCGCGCGGTAAGTGCGTTATGGAAGTGAAGTTTCATAAAAATGTTTTTAATTACAAATATATCGCTCAAATGCGAGCAGGCATCAATTTGGTTACCGGTATAACCTATATAGTAGGAACAACGCACCATATTTTATCAAAATAATTATTTTAAAATGTACAAAAATTTTCCGAAAATAAACTTTAAATGTTTCTGAGAAAACTGGTCTCCTAGCCAATTAACCTTGGGTTAATAGCAGATTGAGTTATTGAAATTTGAAATATTTAATGAAAATTCGCAACCAAAACGCCCTTGCTGCGTTCATACAAAAATTTTCCGAAAATAAAGTTTAATGTTGGTTTCCTAACCAACAAAACTTACGTTAAAATATTTTTAATGTTAAATATGTATTGTTTCTTAAAGGACATTTGGTTGGCAGTATAACCTATAAAGGAGTAACAATGTACTACATTTCATTAAAATGGCTTTGTTGTCTCAAAAAGTACAACAATTTTCCGAAAATAAACTTTAAAAGTTCCTGAAAAACAGGTCCGATTTTTCTGGCCAACGAACCTCTTTAAGCTATTTACACACGTGGCAAGATATAATTATTCACAAACAGCTTTAGGACCAAAATTTTAAAAAAAATTATGATAATTTCTTTTACATAAATTGCCTTCAGTAATGTTACACAAAATTATATTTTTCACAAAAATTCGACAACATTTTTTTACAATAACTTACCTGTTATTGATTATTCATTACCAACATATCACAAAACTTTTACAAATAATGATTTCTACGAAAACACTAAAAACATTTCAGTGGAAACTTTTCAAATTCAGCCACTATTTGAGAGTACCTGTATATGGCAGCTCGATTTTTTCGACGAGTAATACAAAGAAAAAGCTCTCTGAATGCGTAATTTCTATGGGGCTTCGCCATCTATTATATAAAAACGCCATATCACAATTTGTGATATGTGTTTGAAATATGTGCCAAAAACGTGAACAGTTGCAAAACAATTGAAATAACTCAAAAACGATGAACGATATAAATTTTTTTCCTTACAAACATGCATTAGAATTTGATGGAAAACACAAAAATGCAACAACATAAGGGGTGTTCTATTAAAAAAATAAAGCGTGTATCAGCAACGACTTATGGGCCACCCTGTAATTGTCAAAATAAGTTGACAAGATACAGCTCGAGACACCCTATACTTTTTCCTCATATCTTGTATAATAACGGTTCTATTGAGCTTTACCCTAGAAATGCGTCACCTGTATATGTGTAAACAGGCAATAACTGAGACTGATATGGGTTTTAGGGGTTCTAGTTCGCGCTCATTTGAAGAAATCTTTTTAAAATTCATAAGTCGCGGTCTTCTTAATAACGAATTTTTTCTACGAAACTTTGCTAAAATATAGACTATTAAACAATAAACTCTATCGCGGAAACTATGGCCGAACCATCAGAAAGAGGGTCTATTGAAATGGATTTTCCGAAAACATTTCAGTAAAATGATGGACAGTGATGGTTGAAGCTCAAACTTAAGGCTTTGTGAAACACACTTATTAAGAGATTTTTTCGACATAATCCGTATTTGCTTCAAATTACAAATTTTGACGTTTCAAATCGCGACTCTGACGTTTCAAGAAGAAAAATTTTAACATTTTGAAAACATTTTTTCTGCTATTTCTTGACACTTTTGCGCCAAGAAAACTTAACCGTTGTGTGTAATATTCAATTGGTTTTGTTAATCACACAAAGTATTTTGTTCTTGTGCTTTCCTTTGATCACCAGTGGCACTCATTTTTTTTTCTTTAAATGCCTATAACTTTTTCTTGTTTTAACTTAGAGATCTGAATTTTGGTGTCTCGGGTTTTGATTTGATAGTACAAACGTATATGTCGAATCTGGTTGTCATACCTCTGATATTTTCGGAGATACAAAGATTTTCCGAAAGAAAACCGCAAATTCTTCCTGAAAAACTGGTCAGATTTTCCTACCTAACGAAATTATCCAAGCCACTTGCAAAAGGAAGGTACGTACCAAATTTCATCAAAAACGGCCCATTATTTTTCGAATTATCAGTGTGATATATATATATATATATATATATATATATATATATATATATATATATATATATATATATATATATATATATATATATAAATACAGATCTTCCCATTAGTGAATTTTTGGTTTCACGAAAAATTCGCTATTATATGTGGTTAACAACATCACTTGAGTAGTATTGACCAGGATACAGTTGTTTTTTTTTTGTGCAAAATGGCGAGGATGCACAGAAAAACCTTTAAAATTATTATGGTTTTTATTTAAAAAACGTCTCAACCGGCGATTTAGTAAATCCACATTGGTGATTCTTATCCACATTTTCTGAAACAAATACGAGTTATGGACAACAAGTGTGGTTTAACGAGACCATGGATTTCTGTTTCTACAGCTATTGTCCTTCATTCAACTTCAATATTTGTAGACAATTTAGCGATGTTTTGGTAGCAGTTTAAATTAAAGAATTTGTGACTTAAACGTGATACATTATTTTTCATTTGGTAAAATAATATTTAAAAATCACTCTTCAATCAATAAAGTGTACACGCAATGGACAGACAACACGTATCCGGTAGTAAAATTTCCGAGCAGCAAATGCGTTATGTTAGCGCATTCTCATAGATTTTAGTGAATTTTCTTTTTAAAAAAATCACTAATGAGAAGATCACGACTTTAGATTTTTGAAAACATTTTCTTCAAATGAGCACGAACTAGGCTCCCTAGAACGCATATCCGGGGTCAGTTTCCATTTTTATATGTTTACACACACACACACACAATATATATATATATATATATATATATATATATATATATATATATATATATATATATATATATATATATATATATATATGTCACACCGATTTTGATAACATTTGGTGGGTACCTTTCAGCTTATCTGGGTAGCAGTTATTGCATATAAGTGAGGTGTCATCAGCATAAGAGGTGCAGTGACTCTGTGAGATGAAATCAAACAAATCGTTTATGTAGACTATAAAGAGTAGAGTCCTCAAAACAGAACCCCGCGGCACTCCACTTCCCACAATCCCAACACTCGTTAAAACGTCACCGAAATTATCCAATCTGGCATGGAATTATTTATTCCACGTACACAGAAAACCTCTGCAGCTTCTCAAAAGCCCTGGTTCTCTAAATCCTGTGACAAGGCCAGACTTAAAAAGGTCAAAGCTCACAAAAAGCTTCTACACAATTCCAGTCAAGAAAACCGTCAAGCATTTAACGACGCAAGAAACCGCTATGTCCGCATTCTTTCCGAGGCAAAAAACTCGTTTAATAACCACATTAAAAACAAAGTCCTATCAAGCTCCAACGACAGCAAACCCTTCTGGGCTCTTGCCAAATCTATTGGGAATAATTTCTGCAAGAGCATGTTCCCGCCTCTTGTCTCAGGGGATGAAATTATTTCTACCGCTCTGGGCAAGGCTGAACATTTTGCCTCGTTGTTCGCCGGCAATTCTACTCTCAACCCACCGCCAAATGTTCAACCACCAACAGTCCCCAATGTCGCGCATAAAATGACTGATATCATTTTCAAAACACAAAAGATACGAAAGATGCTCTCTTCTCTTAATACCAGGAAAGCCTCTGGCCTTGACGAGATCCCAGCAATTGTTATCAACAAATGTGCACCAGAATTTGCTCCTGTCCTGACTTGTCTGTTTCAGACATATTACAATAGAGGCATATTCCGTAGTGACTGGAAAACTGCTCGAGTACAACCCGTCCCCAAGAAAGGATCCAAAGCGCTTCCTAGCAACTACAGGCCTATTTCTCTCCTTTCAGTCGTCTCTAAAGTGATGGAAAAGTATATAAACACCGAATTACTAAAATTTCTTGAAAAACACAGTCTAATCCACGATAGGTATTATGGATTCCGTCAGCGCAGATCCACTGCCGACCTCCTTTCATTTGTCACCCATTCTTGGAACAAGTCTATGTAACTACACGGTGAATCCCAGATTGTCGCTCTAGACATATCCAAAGCATTCGACCAGGTCTGGCACGCAATGCTGCTTAATAAACTATCGGCCTATGGCCTACCACCAAAACTCTGTACGTGGACAGCAAACTTCCTCTCCAACCGGAGCATTTCTGTTGTCGTGGATGGCCATTCCTCTAAACTGTATTTAATTAATGCAGGAGTTCCTCAAGGTTCAGCTTTAGCCCCTACTTTGTTTCTTCTCCACATCAATGACCTCCTCTCTAGCACATCCAACCCAATTCACAGGTACGCGGACGACAGCACCCTTCACTCAAATATACAATATTCTAAGCCCGTCTCTTTAGCCCAATTAGATGAGGATCGCAGACTCATGGAGGGTTCTATCTCCGTGGATCTCCAAAAAACATTAGACTGGGGAAGTAGAAATCTTGTATAATTCAACCCCACCAGATCACAGTCTTGCTTTCTTCCTCATAAGAGATACACCAGCCCTAGACCCATCACAATAAACAACCAAGTTATTCATAGTAATGAATCCTTTTCACTTGTTGGCATTTCTGTGGATCGAAATCTCAATTGGCACCAACATGTCACATCAATTGCAGAAGCGGCTGCTAAGAAATTAGGTTTCCTCTTCCGGGCTCACAAATACTTTTCACCAGCTAATCTCTATACCTTATTTACTTCACAAATAAGACCAAACCTCGAATACTGCTCCCACATCTGGGGTGCTGCTGCCGCTTCTACACTCGCTATTCTGGACTCCATTCAGAATAGAGCTACACGTCTCATCGGTGACCTTACCCTCACCCAAAGGCTGCCATCCTTTGCCCACTGACGTGCCGTTGGTGACCTCTCTCTCTCTCTTTTTTATAGATATCTGCACGGGCACTGCTCAGCGGAGCTTTCTTCCATAGTTCCTCCACCTGCTGCCCCCAACAGATCTACCAGGGGAACAGAGAATGCATCCTTTTACTGTCCAGGTCACCAGACATAGAACATCTTGTTACGTCCGCTCTTTTGTCCCGAGGACTTCCAAGTTGTGGAATTCCTTGCCGGCACATGTTTTTCTTTCTCTCCCGTACCTACAAACCTTCAAGTCCAGAATTAACAAGTTGCCTCTTTTCTCCTTGTCGACACCCACGGTACGATAGTATTTAGGCTGTAAGCCCTCGTGGTAAAAAAAATTCTCCGCCACGAAATCTACCTTACACGTACCTGTATCTAATTCTAAAAGTTGAAGATTTTTCAAACCAAACAAAGCTGGAATTTTCCTCCGAGAAATAACGTAACAATACAAATAACTTTTATGAGAATGTTGTAAATCTAAAAGTGCATATTATCTTGTTTTAGCAAACATAAAGTTCGTTCATATATATCATGATGTTTGTAGTGTATTATGTACAAAGTCTATCTTGTTTACATTCTCTAGGTGTGGATGCACTTAATATTTGAACTTTCAAATGCTTCAGTTCATACAAACCGAACTATCCGACACCTGAGAGACATTGAATGTAAATTCGAAACCATCAAGATTAGAAATGTGTCAACAAAGAATGCACACCTGTACCGTTTAGTTTGATCGACTTGTAAATTATTTTTATAATAATATTCATGAATATATGCGCCTCCTAATGAAATAACATACACTTTAACTGGCTAAGGATAGTTTTGAGTTTCTCTCTTAATTGCATACTAATGAAATTAACTAAACTTTAATCACTCGGTGCGATTAGGCAGCAACACGTTGATGGAAGTTTTTTATATTTGAATATGCTAATAGCTTAATTATCTTAAACATAATTACAATCCAGAAATAATATACTGACGTTAAATATTTGTCTATGTCTTAATATAGCTGAATGTATATAATTACTAAAAGAATGTACAATAACATAATTCCATAATAGAAAATAAAAACGCTTAATGTAAAGTAATCATATAATAATAACAATAACAACAACAACAATAACAAAAATGATAATAATTTATTGACTCAGTTAATAACAATTACAAATGCCCGCTTGAGCGTAGAGCCAGTTACTACGATTACAAAAAAAAAACAAGCCAAACATATTAAAAACGATGTATGATTGAAACATATTTAAGACGATAGGTAAATACAAAATATTAAAAACTATGTATAAATAAAATACAAATAAATGTACATAAAGTGTATATATAAAATACAGAACATAAACCACTTTAAAACTACATACAAATAGGGGCACTAAAAGTGTAAAATATAAATAAGATATAAATAAAAATATTAAAAACAATGAATAAATAAAATATGAATAAATGTACAGGAAGTGTAAATATAAAATACAAAACATAAGACACATTAAAACTGCATAAAGTAAGTGCACGAAAAGTGTAAAACATAAAGCACATTACAATTGCATGTATAAATAGAAAACTATTTAGGCAGCATTTGCGTTATGGTAGTGAATTTTCATAAAAATCTTTTTAATAGCAAATCTGTCTTCTTTTTTAAAAGCAGGCATCAAATTTGGTTACCAGTATAACCTATATAGTGGAAAGAATCTACTATATTTCATCAAAGTAATTTTACTGTTTACAAATGTACAAAACTTTCCGAAAATAAACTTAAAATGTTCGCGAAAAAACTTGTTTCCTGGTCAATGAACCTTATAAGTTAATAGTAAGTTGAGCTATTCAAATTTAACGCGTTTAATAAAAAGTCGCTACCATAAAGCATTTGTTGCGTCCAGAATTTTTTTACTCACAAACATGCATTATATTTCCATGGAAAATGCAAAAATGCAATAATATGAGACGTGTTCGATTAAAAAAAAAAAATTGTATCACCAACGACTTATGGGCCACCTGTGATGGTACAAATAATTTTGTAAGATGCAGCTTCAAGACACCCTATAATTATCGTATACAAATTTTTCTCGTATGTTGTATAATAACGGATATATTGAACTTTATTGATTTTTTTACGAAAATTCGCTAAAAATTATATACCATTAAACGATAAACTAAATGACTGCCAAAGCATCAGAGAAGGGGTCTATTTGCAATGAATTTTCTGCAAATATTTTAGTAAAATGAAGGACAATGGCGGTTGAGGCTGAAACTTAAGGGTTTGTAGAATACGCTTCTTGCTACATTTTCTCTACATAACCTGTATTCGTTGCGGGTTCTTTGCCTAAATGGTGCCAATTTTTACGTTTCAAATCGCGACTGACCAAATTTCTTTTAAATGCCTATAACGTTTTTTCTTTTAAATTACAGGTTTCAGTTTTGGTACATAGTTTACTTTTTAGTGAATTTTCTTACAAATATTCACTAATAGGGAGATCTGTGTTTATATATATATATATATATATATATATATATATATATATATATATATATATATATATATATATATATATATATATATATAAATATGTATGATATTAAGGGCAATTACGACCAACGATTGAGGGCTATATCTAAAGAAAGTCACTCTGTACTAAAACTCAATATATTTCGCAAGGAGTTCCTGGCATCTTCAGGAGCAAGCACTGAAACTAATTATAAAAGCAAGGCCTAAACATTGAAAACAGTGTAGTTCTACCACAAGACATGCTAAAAAACAACAATGCAAAAAACATCCTTAAAATACATGTGAAACTCACGCGAACATTTCTACTTCCAAAACATTCAAAGCTAGTCATGAAAAAGTATAAAAAGTTGTCATTAATGTTAAAAAACTAAAAAAGCTTTGAAAAATTCGCGTGTAACAAAATGGACACCTAAATATATATATATATATATATATATATATATATATATATATATATATATATATATATATATATATATAAAAGCTTTGAAAAATTCGCGTGTAACAAAATGGACACCTAAATATATATATATATATATATATATATATATATATATATATATATATATATATATATATATATATATATATATATATATATATATATTGGTTAGCCAGGAAAATCGGACCAGTTTTTCTTGGAAAATTTTGTTTTCTCTCGGAAAATAACAAAGCTGTGGTAACCAAATTTGGTATACTCGGCTGATTTTGATGAAATTTGGTAGGTACCTTCCTTTGTAAGTGGCGTGGATAAGTTCGTTAGCCAGGAAAATCGGATCGGTTTTTCTTGGAAAATGTTGAATTTTCTTTCGGAAAAAAATTTTTGTATCTCCGAAAATAACAAAGCTATGACAACTAAATTTCGGACTCAAGTTTACACTATGAAACTTACCCTACATGCCAAAATACAGATGTCTAAATTGAAAGGAAAAAATTATAGACAATTTTAATAAAAAATTTGGGGGACGCCCTCGTGGCGCAGGTGGCTAGGTGCCAGCCTGCTAAGCGAGAGGTCCCGGGTTCGATTCCCGGGCGAGCCAATTTGACTCTGTCTGGAAAATTAAAAAATATATATTGAATGATGGGAAAAATGTGCTAATGGCCTGAAATGCCGCAGCCAATAATATAAAAAAAAATTTGGGTCCCATTGATGACCACGGAAATGCACAAAATCAAAATATTTTGGGTGGATAATAACATCTATTGTATACTAGAGACAAACGTTAAGTTTTCTTGACGCAAAACGGTCAAGAAATAACAGAAAAATAACTTTAAAAATTTTATAGTTTTTCTTTTGAAAATGTCAAAATCGCGATTTGAAACGTCAAAAATTTCAATTTTTAGACGAAGAACCTGAAACAAATGCGTGTTATGTAGAAGAAATGTCCTAATAAACGTATTTTACAAAGCCTTAAGGTAAAGCTTCAACCATCATTGTCCTTCATTTTACTAAAATATTTGCAGAAAATTCATTTCAAATAGACCCCTTCTCTGATGATTTGGCGGTAGTTTCAGTTTAGAGTTTGTAGTTTATAAGTCAATACTCTTCCGCGAATTTTCGTTGAAAAGATTCGTTACTGTTATAGTTATATTATTCGTCAAAAAATTGGAGATCTCATATACAGGACGCTCTCAAATTACTTAGTCAGTCTTTGTAAAAAAAAAATGGAGAATATTTATGAAACAACTTGTTTATAAATATTCATGCAAACATTGTTTAAATTTCTGTCAAAAGCTTTCTGTGAATAAATGTATCTTGGCTGGTGTAGTTTTTGTGTAAATTAGGTGGATAGGTTCGTTCGCCAGGAAAGTCAGGTTGGAATTTTTGGGAAAAAGTTAGTTTGATAAAATACGCTACATTATTTCTACTATAAAGGTTACACTATCTACTAAATTTCATTTCTTTCTTAAAGAAAAAACATATTTCCAGAAAATTTATTCCAAATAGACCCTTTCTCTGATGCTTTGGCTGTCGGTTTAGTTAGAGTTTATGGTTTAATAGTGTATAATTTTTAGCGCATTATCGAAGAAAAAAGCTCAATATATCCGTTACAAGATACAAGAAAAAATTGTCTATGTTAATTATAGGTTTTTTGGAGCTGCATTTTGTAAAATGAATTTTACAATCACAGCGTGGTCCATAAGTCGTTGGTAATACAAGTTTTATTTTTTTAATGGAACACCCCTTTTATTATTGTATTATCGAATTATAAGGCATGCTTGTAAAAAAATTATATCGTGCACCATTTTCGAGTTATTTCACCTTTTGCACACATTAAAAATTGTGATACGGCAGTTTTTACCAATAGAAATCGGAGTCTCGTGAAAATGACGCATTTAGGGATGTGTTTGTTTATATTATTCGTCAAAAAATTGAGATGCCATATACAGGCGCTCTTAAATAGTGGCCTAATTTGAAAAAAACTTAATTACCGTACTTCATTTTCTTTAATGGAACAGTTTATGTTTTAGATGTGAACGGAACGCCCTCTGCTCCAACTGTATTATACCCTTATATACCTCACTTAGTTTTGAGAGGCTGGCTACCATAGCCGTATTACTTTATGGATGTATTTTCGCTGCAATTAGTATGCCCTTCTGACGAGCTCTAATTAGAGCCAAACTGGTCTACGGTTCTAATTGTGGTGAAAATACAGCTAGTCATACTTTGTCCCTATATTATGGTAGAAATGGGCCAGGGCTGACAATTTACTAAATTGTTAGTTGGTTGTATACAGTCTCTATTTTTTAACATTCTGTGTTATTTGGAGCTGCCGTGACAACATATTACTTGATTCGGCAAAAAAATAATTTTACTAGATGCAGCTCACACCACCCTATAACTTATATAATATTGTTCCTTATGTTGTATAATAACGGATAAATTGAGCTTTACCGGAGAAATGCACCACCCTGTATATATGTTAACATGTAAAAACTGAAATTGACCCCGGATATTTCTCGTAGGTGGGCTAGGTCGTGTTGATTTGAAGAAATATTTTCAAACTACCAAAGTCGAGGTCTCCCCGATAACGAATTTTTTGTACGAAAATTGGCTAAAAATGTTAAACTATTCAACCACAAACTTTATAATTGAAACTACTGCGGATTTTTCTGGCTAACGAGCTTATCCAAGTAACTTGTAAAAGGAAGGTACTCACCAAATTTGATTAAAATCGGCCTATTATGTTTTGAGTTATCGGTGAAATATATATATATATATATATATATATATATATATATATATATATATATATATATATATATATATATATATATATATATATATATATATATATATATAGGGAGATTCATTAAGGGTGGCGACCGGCTGTAGCTGGAAAACCGTATATGTGGACAATGATGGTTGAAGCTGTCACTTAAGCCTTTCTAAAACACTTATTACTACTTTTCTTCTACAAAATAGCAAATTTTGACGTTTCCAATCGCGACTTTGACGTGTTAAGAAGAACTATAAAGCACACAAAGTTTTTATTTTTAAATTCTTATAACTTTTTTTACTTTAAGCCTAAGGACCTGAATCTCGGCAAGCAGGGTAAGTTTTATAGTCTAAACCTGAGTACAAAATTTGGTTACCCTTTGTTATTTTTGGAGTTTCCGAAAGAAAACCCAAAATTTTCCAGGAAAATCGGACCCGTTAATAATGAACTTATCCAAGCCACTTTTATCTAAGCCACTTGTAAAAGGAAGATACTCACCAAATTTGATTAAAATCGCCCTATAATTTTTTCAATTTGCTAAAAAAATGGTTAAACCGCAAAGTCTATAACTGAAACTACTGCCAAATCATCAGAGAAGTGGTTTACTTGAAATGAATTTTATGCAAATATTTTAGTAAACTGGAGGACAAGGATGGTTGAAGCTATCACTTAAGCCTTTGTAAAACCCACTTATTACGACATTTCTTCTACAAAACCCGCATTCATTCCAGATTGTTCGTCTTGCAAATTTTGACGTTTCAAATCGCGACTTTGGCGTTTTAAGAAGAAGAACTATAAAATTTAAAAAGTAAATTGTTTGCCATTTCTTGGACTTTTTGTGTTAAGAAAACTTCATTTCTATCTGTTATATACAATAGATTTTGTTATCCACAAAAAATATATTGGTTTTATGCGTTTTTCTGGTCATCAGTGGCACCCAAAGTTTTTATTTTTAAATGCTTATAACGATTTTTCGCTTTTAACCTGAAGATCTAAATTTTGGCATGCAGGGTAAGTTTGATAGTCTAAGCGTGAGTACCAAATTTGGTTGTCATAGCTTTGTTATTTTTGGAGTTACAAAAATTTTCCGAAAGAAAACTCACCATTTTCCCGAAAAAAAAAAGGTCCAATTTTTCTGGCTTACGAGCTTATCCAAGCCACTTGCAAAAAGAAGGTACTTACCAAATTTGCTCAAAATCGGCCCAGTATTTTTTTGCTATTGGTGTGACACACACACACATACACACACACACCTGCGCGCTCGCACCTATACATATAGACACAGATCTCCCCACTAGTGAATTTTTCGTCCTAAGAAAAACTCGCTAAAAGACTAGAGAAGAAAGGTGCTTGCTGAAAGAAACTGAGAAAAGGAAGGCAACATTTGTCGGACTCTGAGATATAATAACTTTATAACAACTATATTGGAAAATACTTGGAAAAAATAAAGAGGTAGGCCAAGAGGAAAACTTCTTGAAACAGAGCCTAATAATTGATGAAGTGCGGAAGCCACAATAAAATGAGAACAGCTGCTAGAGAGTCATGGTTTGCTACGATAAGACGACATCATGTTTTAAACTGTGAGGATGCTTTAATTTGTCGTTGGAGTTCTGTTTCTTAGTAAGTCACTAAAAAACAAACAGCAAAACGTTTACAATATTCTTAATTATAAAATACTGTATACAACAGTCCAATACCAATTCAGGTATGTTAATTAATGCTCTTGTTACACGAACAAGGAGCAAGAATCATTTACATCTCCTTATACGTCCGAATAAAGAGCGATATATTAAGTAGCCGAAGTCAGGTTCAAGCAATAAAGATTCCACAGCAATGGAGATAATGCGATACGTTTTTTACACTGTAAAATATGTATTATTTTATAGATCCAATCTCCGTTTCGTAACTGGAAGATAATCGTGCAGGTGTTTTGTACCGAGTGTTGTGTGCCTTATCGGTAAATAATAAACAGTAATTACCGAATATATTTAGTGAATAAGAAAGTACATGTTCGCTCGGTTGTGCTTGTTATTTACAAGTCACGTATGTTGTAAATTAACCTGTTGCGGCGCATATGGAATTATCTGAGTATGTATCTAAGAAAAGGAAGATATCTTAATGCTGTGTTGCCAAGGGAAATTAACTTAAAAACACAGTGGTTTGTGCAGTATTTTTGTAATTCGGAATTGCTTTGTGGTTTTAGCAAGATAAAAGCAAAAAGAATTTAATGAGAGATGCGATATAACAATTAACTTGTAATTGGAAACATAATTTTAGGACTGAGATCTGACATAGTTGGTAGAAGTTCCTGGTTTTATACCAGATATAAACGACCATACAGCTATAATCTTTAAGTCTTTCTGACGACCATCCCCGAAAACAACAAATCGGTACCGTAATATGGGGCTACTTGGACACCTTCTGAGCACTTAAAAAAATGCTTACTATGTTTTTACAGGCGATCAAAATATATGGATTATAACGATGTAAGCTGTAGGTAGAGACTGAGACCTCGGAGACGATATCCTGTGAGATTTAGGGAATAGGCCGATGGAGGCCCCGTACTCGAACTACAACAACGCAACACCGCTCTAAAGACTAGGCAAAATGAGGAATTAGAGTTATTTTTATATATTCTTAATCTCTTCAGTGTGGCTCCAAAACAAGAGCTGAAACGTCAAGTTTTAACAAGTTCTTGACACCAGGAGCACCAAGTATTACTCTCCTCTCAATATCTAAAATCGGGCAAGGAATTACGCAGGTTCTTCTCTAAAACATGCTCTATATTTGGCACCTACTTTGGTGCTTCTTCAGGAGCCTATCCATCGCTCTAAAGACTAGGCAAAATAAGGCATTAGAGTTCTTTTTATATATTCTTAATCCCTCGAGAGTTGCTCTAAAATAAGAGCCGAAACGTCGAGTTTCAACAAGTTCTTGAGGCCACGAGTACCAACTATTATTCTCCTATCGAATTCTAAAATTTGGCAAGGAATCACGCAGGTTCTTTGCTAAAACATGCTGCATATTTTGCACCTACGTTGGTGCTTCTTCACGAGCTTGTCTACCGCTCTAATGACTAGGCAAAATAAGGCACTAGAATTATTTTTATATATTCTTAATCTCTTGAGAGTGGCTCTAAAAGAAAAGCCGAAACGTCGAGTTTTAACAAGTTCTTGAGACCCCGAGTACCAAGTGTTACTCTCCTCTCGAATTCTAAAATTTGGCAAGGAATCACGCAGGTTCTTTGCTAAAAGATGTTCTATATTTAGCACCTACTTTGGCGCTTCTTCAGGAACCTACAAAAATACATCTTTGGTATACAATACATAAAGATCTTAAAGTTTATTACCAAAAGCTGAACAATGAAAAAAGCTTTCCTGCTTAGAAACATAAAAAGGAGAATGTGTGACATCGCTTAAGCTCGGAGACATATCACATCTAAAGATACACAAAACAGAACACTTTAAAAAGCCGTGACTAGGTGGTCAGAATTATAAATGCATTGTCAAAAACTTAAAAAGCGAATACAATTTTCACGTGCTTTCCTTGAAGGATATCTGCCTTTTGTGTCGTCATGTATGACATATAAGCTCAGGAGTGCCAGCAGAGGGACGTCAGATGAAGAAAAGCGCCCAGAACCAACAGAGTGTATGTGCTCACAGAATAGACATCACATTTAAGGATGAAAACAGGTTCTTGGAACAATTTACTCATGAAGATACACCAACCATTGACTAAAGAAAGGGAGCTTTAAAGTGCAAAAATGATCTCACACCAAATCTTTTTTTATAACTTCTTTTTCTTGTAACATAGAAATATAAATTTTGATATATAGTTTCCTTTTTAAATCGTAAACTTACGTACCAAATTTGGTGTTACCATAGCTTTTCGATTTTTTGAGATAAAAATTTTGTCCAAAAGAAAACCCAAAATTTTCCCAGGACACCTGGCTCGATTTTCCTGGCTAACGAACTTATCGAAGCCACTTACAAAAGGAGCGTATTTAGATAATATTTTTAATGAATGTCTCCACTGGCAGGAGGGCAACTTTAATGTTTTCGGGAAAATGTTGGATGTTATAGCGAATTTTTTTTTTAAATTCGCTAATGAGGAGATCTGTGTTTATATGTGTATATATATATATATATATATATATATATATATATATATATATATATATATATATATATATATATATATATATATATATATATATATCCGACCGATAACTCAAAAAATAATGGACCAATCTTGATCAAATTTGGTGAGTACCTTCCTTTTGCAAGTGGCTTGGATATGTTCGTTAGTCAGGAAAATCGGACCAGGTTTTCCCGGAAAATTTTGTGTTTCCTTTCTAAAAAAATTCCTATCTCCGGAAATAACAAAGTAAGGGACGCGGGTTTGTATTATAAAGAGTGAACTCTGTACCAAAATTTAGATGTCTAGCTTTAAAGACAAAGAAGTTATGGGCAGTTAAAGAAACAAATTTTGGAGTTTTCCTCAAAACGGCAAACAATTTTAAACGTCAAAATTGGCAATGTTAAGGCAAAGAACGTGAAACGAATACGGATTGTGAAAAGAAAATGTTGCAAGAAGAGTGTTCGCAAACCCTTCAGTTTCAGATTCAACCATTATTACCCTTCATTTTACTACAATATTTACAGAAAATTCATTTCAAATATACCCTTTCTCTGATGCTTTGACTGTCGGTTTAGTTAAGTTGATGCTTTCGCTGTAGGTTTAATGAAGTTTATGGTTTAACGGTCTATAATTCTCTTTTAGCTAATTTTCGTAGAACAAATTCGTTAAGGCATTTTTGCATTTTTTATCGAAATATGATGCGTTTGTAAAAAATAAAATCTGGACGCAGTAAGTGCGTTTTGGCAGCGAACTTTCGGTAAATTTGCAGTTTAGCTCCCGAACGCTTTTCAAAAAACTGTTTTCAGAAACCTGTCTAGACACCCCAACAAACCCCCCTCCGCCCTTGGATCCACAAACCCCAAGAAAAATTTCTTGTTCACACCCCCCAAGGAAGTGACGGGACCAGGAGTGAGTAGTGGTGTTGGGCGGGGTAGGCAGTAAAAAGGAAATATGAGCAGAAAATTCAAATAAAACGGGCTTGAAAGCTGTCTTTTTCACATCTTGAAGCCATATCCCCCTTAAACCTTGCCTACTCCGCACAGCACCCTTATCCCCCCAGGTGCCGTAACTTCCTTGGCAGGTAGGAGCAAGACTTTTTTTTTTGTGGTTTATGCAGTGAGGGTGGTTATATGCATGCAAGGGGGATGGAAAATCCCCACGACGAAGCAGCCACCACCAACCCCCCACCCCTGCCGCAAGTCGAACCGGGGGGGGGTCCTACTTCATCGTAGGCATTTGCCTTCCCCCCTCGTGTGCATACAACCACCCTCGTTGCATAAACTACAAGAGAAACTTCTTGTTCATATCCCGCAAGTAAGTTACGTGACCTGGGGCAAATAGGGATGCTGTGCGGGATAGGCAGGGTATAATGGGGATATGGCTTCAAATAGACAGCTTTTAAGCAGTTTTCCTCGCATTTTCTGCTCATATTCCCTTTTTAGTAACCACCCTGCCCAGAACCCCTATTCACCCCCAATCCCGTAACTTCCTTGGTGGGTGTGAACAAGAAATTTTTCTTATGGTTTGTGCATCCAGGTGTGGTCCTAGTAATGTTTCTGAAAACAATTTTTTGAAAAGCGTTCGGGAGCTAATCTGCAAATTTACCAAATTTTCATTAAATCCTTCAAATTTCAATAACTCAATTTGCTATTAACGTAAGCTTTGTTGGTTAGGAAACCAACATTTAGGTTTATTTTCGAATTTTTTTTGTATATTTTCAAACCATAAGTAATTTTTATAAAATATAGTACATTGATTCTACTACATAGGCTATATCGGTAATCAGATTGATGCCTGCACGCATTTGCTATTAAAAACATTTTTATGGAAATTCACTTCCATAACACACTTGCTGCATCCAGACTTTTGAAAAATGTTTATATATTTTTAAACAATAAAGTTATTTCGATGAAATATGGTACATTGTTTCTACTATATGGGCAACCAAGTTTGATGCCTGCTTTCATAAAAGAAAGACATTTGCTATTAAAAATATGTTTAAAAAAATTCGCTACCATAACGCGCTTGCTGCGTCCAGACTTTTTTTGGTAAATTTTTTGTATCTTCGAAAATAACAAAGTTGTTACTATATAATCGTAGAATATGCCATATATTAGATCTCTTAATTAAAAAATTGAAAGAAAAAAGTTACAACGATTAATGAAAGAGTTAGTCGCACTGGACTCTACAAAAGTTGCTAAAAGGGCGCAAATACAAAATATTATGTGTTGTGAAAAATACTATCAACATTTGAGAGTTTTATTCTAAAAGCGTCAAATAAGTCCAGTTGGAGAACCCAAATCTTCTAAATACCTGATAATCATGTCACTAACAACGTTAGCCTCATCAGAGGATGAAACATTCTAAAAATCCTCTGGTGACGCTAAATTTGTTAGTGAAACGATCGTCAGGTCTTTAAAAGATGTGTTGTGGTGATTTGTGTTCTCCAAGTGTACTTATCAGTGCCCATCACAGGTTCCAATCTTCACTTAGTGAAACGTTACAGTTGGTAATTCGTAAACAAAGATTCTGAAACTAATGCAGACTTGGGTAAAAGCCACTTTACCAAAGCGGTGTTTTTTAACCCTGGTGATGGAGTCGCTAACTCTAACACGCGTCAAATGTTACAGACACCGTTGTCAGGAGGTGGGTTTTGCATAAGTGTTTCACATGTTAGACAATGTCTTACAAAATTGATCAAAATATGCGTACATAACAAATGTGGCAACTGTGTTTGTAAATCTGTTGTATATCTTCAGGTGGTACATAAGCTGTATACAGTTGGACACCTGTGTATACAGGTGCGGGAGGGCCAGAGGTCATATAATGCAACAACTCTTCGTGCTCAAGCTTGCATGTTCTCTCTTCTTCAGGAGATATTCCACACTTTATCTTTTCCATGTAATCTCTGCTACAATTTTCTTGCTGGAATGTCCAAGAATTAAACGCTCTATCATAATGTTATCTGTTTTGTATGTTGTTTCGTTTAAAGACACAAGGAGAGTATAAAATAAAAAATTGAGTCAAAATAAATAGGCAGCAGTCCTATCGCCACAAGAAACGCTGGTGACATAGAGCTGATAGTTATAGCTTATAGAACATGGGTTATAGGAATTTATTCTTTTCTTCTAGGAAACAAAGAGAACACTAGTTCAAAAGATTTTGTATGATGAGCAATTTATTCAACTTCACTCTTAAAAAACACGTCAAAGAAAATTCGCCCGAAAAAAGAAAGTTTCGACAAGAGTACTCGCCGAAAAACTTTTGTTAATAGAGAATTTGCAAAAACGGTTTTTTACGAAGCTTCAAAACACCAATTTATATGAAACTATGCTAAAAGCAGTTACTATAAAATTCTCCAATAAAATTGTTGCCTCAAAAATTTGGCGACATTTTTATTAAAAAAATTCTCTAATAGAGAGGTATCGATGGTGAGACTTTTCAAATGTTTTTACAAATGAGCGCGAATTTCCCTAGAACCCAAAACCAAGGTCCGTTTGAGTTTCTATATGCGTATATATATATATATATATATATATATATATATATATATATATATATATATATATATATATATATATATATATATATATATATATATATATGTATGAGACATACTTGGTTCTCTGGTTAAACCGCGTCCAGAATTTATGAAAACTCGACGTTTCGGCTCCTGTTTTGGAGCTATTTTCAAGAGGTAAAGGAAATATGTAAGTAGACTCTAAGGCCTCAATCTGCCTACTCCTTAGAGTGGTGGACAAAGGTGGGTAAAGGAAATATGTAAGGACACTCTAAGGCCTCAATCTGCCTACTCCTTAGAGCGGTGGACAAAGGTGGGTTGGGTTGTTGTAGCTCGAGAGATCTCTCTGAGGCCTAGGGTTGAACACACTGAGATCTCACAGACGATCCCCGGCGAGATTTGGGGAGTAGGCAGGTTGAGGCTATTCAAATGTGTAGCAATTAAACAAAATTCGCTACCATAACGCACTTGCTGCGTCCCGATTTTGTTGATTGTTTAGGATTATGATCTAATTTTGTAGTTTCATTCGAATCTGTTTCTACTATTATTGAAAATGAATTGTCGAAGAACATATTTCGATATCACGGTTAAATTTTAACCAATTCTCAATATCTATTTATATCACAATATACATACATACATTTATATATATATATATATATATATATATATATATATATATATATATATATATATATATATATATATATATATATATATATATATATATATATATATATATATATATATATATATATATTAGAGGTGTGCGAAGCTTCGAAATTCCGAACCGAACCCGAACTCGAACCGAACCTTCGGTTCGAAAATATGTTCGCACTAGCGATGTTGAAATAGTTCGAAGTTCGTTGCTCAAAAATACTTCGAAATTTAACTTTACAGGCATTGAATGTTGCCAAAAGTAACGAAGTGGCGGCCCCTTTAACGCGGTAGCGGCGCTTTAAACTCATTGAGTCGATAGCGTAGTTTCAGGAGATTTCACTCATGCATATTTTTGAAAGTAGATGGGACACATTGAGACACGACGAAGCCCTTTAGCAGTCACAGAATAACTTTTCTTGTATATCCTAGCCTCCCATCACCTATTTCAGTAACAACATTATGATGGCAGTGTTCAAAGGCGATCGGTAACGTAAATGTTCAGAATTTGAGGATAATTACAGATTGCCTCTGGAAAACACTGGTTTCAACATTCTTTATTACACAGTGAGTCAAAACAGTTAAATATTCACAATCAGGAGACAGTTCAAACTTGTAAGTGGTTATTTTATACCTATCGTGCTCATTTTGAACCCTCCCAATCTGTTTGCTAAAACTGCCTAGCGAATACCAAACAACAACATATTTATAATTGAGCTTATCTATAGATCTAGAAATCTAAAAAAGTTTCAAATATTTTGAGTTTTCGATTTAACGTTGCCCCATCTCCACAACGATCAGAACCGGAAGGCATTTTCACCCAATCAACCTGCAAATTTATTGAATCCTTCCTTTTTGTAAAAAGAGTTGGAATCTTTTACATATCAAATATTGTATGTTACAATATTCCAAAATTTTGTATATAAGGAAATGATATATGAGCACTGAAGAATTTTTGGTAGTTCGATGTTCGATTTTGAATTTCTAAGAAGTTCGAAGTTCGACTGTGAACCTTAGACATACTATTTCAGAGGTTCGAAGTTCGAGGCAACATATTTGCTTGGGTTCGTTCATAGTTCGTTTCGAACAAAACATGGGTTCGCACACCTCTAATGTATATATATATATATATATATATATATATATATATATATATATATATATATATATATATATATATATCATATATATATATATATATATATATATATATATATATATATATATATATATATATATATATATATATATATATATATATATATATATCATGTTACAAAGACTCTATTAAACACAAAGACGCATAATAACCTTTTAAAACACTACCTTATTTATATTTCCTTTGCTAAAACAAAAAATTGTAATCCAGTGAGCTCGCATATTTCACTTGACGTTTATTTATTTCACATTTAGTAAAATTTGAAATCAAATTGTGTCTGTTTCTTTTCATATATTTATCTCAAGTTGAATCTTTTTAAAGTCACTTTATATGTACCTAAGTATTAACCCATTTTTATGATCTTATGTAGAACGAAATTCTTTCTTTCCACGTTGTAGCTTTGATATAGCAATATCAAATTCCGGAAGCTAGGCCATATAATACAGTTTTTATCCCACTACTGATGGCCAATCCACAATTTGTTAAGAAATATATAATATATGAGAACACCTGTATATTTGGGACATACTTTTAGAGTATCTGATCCAATGAAGTCTCACATTATGCTTGTAAAATACGTTTTAACTGCATAAATATCAAAACTACAACAAAAAATTCTTATAACCGTCACTTTTAACTTTGATGAAACTCCAGCTTCCAAAAACATAGTTGCTCTACCTGCCAATATTTTTTCAGACTGTTTATAAGTTTCTCTCCACTCTGTGTAAAAATTGTCATTGTTAAATGTATAGTTAACTTTAATTTCTTACACTCATTTTTGACACTTTTGTTCGACAGACAAAAATTATATATGTGTTTTGAAATATTTAGTGTGAGAGAAACTTAGTTCCTGGATTGAACCGCGTCTGGAGTTTATTAAAACGTTTCAACTCCTGATTTGGGGAGATTTTCAAGTGGTTATATAAATATAAAAAAAATTAACTCTAAGGCCCAAATCCACCTATTCCTTAAGACGGTGGATACGGGTAGGTTGTGTTGTTTTAGCACGATTACGGGGCCTCAATCTGCCTACTCCAAAAATCTTACTAGAGATCGCCTCTAAGGTGTGTTCAACCTTAGACTTGAGAAATATCTAACGGTTTGTCGTAAGCCTTCTATTATTAATAGCGTGACGTCTACCTAGCTCGTTATCAGTGTAATTAGTTGGACAGGTAAGGTTAATTATGTCAGGTACTTTCGTAGCACTACTTAGCGGATTAAGCGGCTTAGAGGCAGCTAAATCGGCATCTAATTTGTCCGTTTATTGGTCATTTTGTGTGTTTGTAGTGAGGATATAATATGTTTACAGGCAATCGGAAGCCGCACACCAGCATCTCTATAGCGTTGTGGATAATTTTCGTTTTGAAGTTGTAGAACGGCGCTATTGTTGAGATCTATTTTGTGTCCTGTATAAATATGACGCATGGCCAGTTCGGATCAGGGGTCAGCTTTTCTATCTGCGATATACTCTATTGTAGATACGTCTGTTCTAATCTAACTACAACAACGAAACCTACCATTATCCACCACTCTAAGAAGTAGGCAGTTTGAGGCAGTGGAATTTGAGTGCTGCCAAGTATTGCACATATATATATATATATATATATATATATATATATATATATATATATATATATATATATATATATATATATATATATATATATATATATATATATTTAAATGGACCGTAAATGTGGATATAAGGGGCTCTAATTAGCGCTAATTTAAAGCATTTTCCAGTAAGTTTTACTGTTGCGACCTGTATTAGTGAATTGCCTTGATGAACATTCACTAAAAATCGCTAAAAAAAAAACAAGATAAAAACTTCAAAAACTTATCGAGAACCTGACCCAATAGAAACCGAATTACTAAAATTTTTTGAAAAACACAGTCCAATGCACGACAGGTAGTATGGATTCCGACAGCGCAGATCAACTGCCGACCTTCTTTCCTTGGTCACCCATTCTTGGAACAAGTCTGTCTATGAAACTACACGGTGAATCCCAGATTGTCGCTCTAGACATATCCAAAGCATTCGACCAGGTCTGGAATGGAGCGCTGCTTAATAAACTACCGGCCTATGGCTTACCACCAAAACTCTGTACGTGGACCACAAATTTCCTCTCCAACCGGAGCATTTCTGTTGTCGTGGATGGCCATTCCTCTTAACTGTATCCAATTAATGCAGGAGTTCCACAAGGTTCAGCTTTAGCCCCTACTTTGTTTCTTCTCCACATCAATGACCTCCTCTCTAGCACATCCAAGCCAGTTCACAGTTACGCGGACGACAGCACCCTCCACTCAAATATACAATACTCCAAGCCTGTCTCTTTAGCCCAATTAGATGAGGATCGCAGACTCATGGAGGGTTCTATCTCCGTGGATCTCCAAAAAATATTAGACTGGGGAAGTAGAAATGTTGTACAATTCAGCCCCACCAAATCACATTCTTGCTTTCTTTCTCATAAGAGATACACCAGCCCTAGACCCATAACAATAAACAAGTTATTCAAAGTAATGAGTCCTTTTCACTTGTTCGTATTTCTGTAGATCGAAATCTCAATTGGCACCAACATGTCACATCAATTGCAGAAGCGGCTGCTAAGAAATTAGGTTTCCTCTTCCTGGCTCGCAAATACTTTTCACCAGCTAATCTCTATACCTTATATACTTCACAAATAAGACCAAACCTCGAATACTGCTCCCACATCAGGGATGCTGCTGCCGCTTCTACACTCGCTATCCTGGACTCCATTCAGAAGAGAGCTATACGTCTCATCGGTGACCCTACCCTCACCCAAAGGCTGTCATCCCTAGCCCACCGACGTGCCGTTGGTGACCTCTCTCTCTCTTTTATAGATATTTGCACGGGCACTGCTCAGAGGAGTTTTCTTCCATAGTTCCTCCACCTGCTGCCCCCAACAGATCTACCAGGGGAACATAGCGAATGCACCCTTTTACTGTCCAGGTCACCAGACATAGAACATCTTGTTATGCCCGCTCTTTTGTCCCGAGGACTTCCAAGTTGTGGAATTCCTTGCCGGCACATGTTTTTCCTTTTCCCCCGAACCTCCAAACCTTCAAATCCAGAATTAACAAGTTGCCTCATTCCTCCTTGTCGACACCGACGGTACGATAGTATTTAGGCTGTAAGCCCTCGTGGTGTGTTGTTGAAATTTAAAAAATATTACAAACAAATGAGGACTACTGGAGGCAGGGGGGCACGGTTGCGAGGACCAGGCAACATCGCCTTAGATTGTGATAATAATGATGGTGATGCGTGGCTGGATTATTTCTTTGTTTTGGTGACTGGCGATGACTGCTAAGATGAGCACAATAAGGTTACAGTTCAATACAAAAATGCATCATAGTATTTCTGGCTCTGTCAGCTTGTCCACTATTATTAGCATGGTCAGAACTTAAATAATGTTGCTTCTGTTTCCATTTGGTGTTACCGCAGCATAAGATGTTATGCTGTGGTGTTACTAATACTTGAGGTCACATTTTCCACGAAGGTGACTAGACAATATTGTGTTCTTTATTTATCATTTATATATGTATGTCCCTGGTCCTTAACAAGCGTTGTGGGCCAGTATTATTGGCGTGGTCCAGCACACAAAGCATCAGCATCTCACGACACACATAGATGCAGGTGTTATCCAGACTCGCTGGCGCCGAAGTTAAATTCTTCTCGCTCACCGGCGCACACGTGCACTTACAGAGAGCTGACGGGCGACGGGACGATGACGATGACGGTATATACATTCACACAAGGCGAAGGCGGCCACGTAGATCCGGTCCAGTCTCTGTACTCGGCCACTATAACCACTAGCCACTATGCTACAGGTGTTGTCAAGTTGGACTGCTTGTCACAATATCTGGAGGGTCAAATAATAAACATCTCACAAAGGATCCTCGTTTTGAAGTAATTTTACAACTTTCTTCGGCTGCCAAGTGTTCTGGTGTCACTTCTTCGACAGTACGTCCGATTTCTTTAAATCTACCAATAGTTCTCTAAAAGTAGTACCTAGAACATACGTGTTTCTTAACGGGCTCCTTTGTTTTTCCTAACTGATTCTAAATCAATTGTCAACATTAAGATGTCTTTATCTTTTTTAAGATTCCTTGTGGAAGAACGTATGAAAGTAAAATAAAACATTTTAAACAGATTCGCTAATGAGGGCATCGCAATTTTTAATTGTAAACAAACTTATTAAAATAAGCGCAACCTGGGACCAATAGAAACCATATTTTTGCGGTTAGTTTCTCTTTTAATATATATATATATATATATATATATATATATATATATATATATATATATATATATATATATATATATATATATATATATATATATATATATGACATACTTGGTTCTCGGGTTGAACCGCGTCCAGAATTTATGAAAACTCGACGTCTCAGCTCCTGTTTTGGAGCCATTTTCAAGTGGCAAAGGAAATATGTAAGGACACTCTAAGGCCTCAATTTGCCTACTCCTTAGAGTGGTGGACAGAGGTGGGTAAAGAAAATATGTAAGGACACTCTAAGTCCTCAATCTGCTTACTCCTTAGAGCGGTGGACAAAGGTGGGTTGGGTTGTTGTAGCTCGATTACGGGGCCTCAATCTGCATACTCCCCAAATCTCGCCGGAGATGTGTGTCTGTGAGGTCTCAGTGTGTTCAACCGTTGCAAGTCTTGTCTTATATATGTCGTTCTGTCTACCTGCTTCGTTATCAGTGAAAGTAGTGGGGTCACCGTCAATTAAGTGGGGAGCTTTGGTCACGGTACTTAGAGAATGAGGAGGATTAAGAGGGTCACCGGCATTTGTTGAGGCAGATAATGGGGACATAAAATTGTCTGTGGAATTTATTACCTTTTTGTGTGTTTGTAAAGAAGATATAATAGGTTTCCAAGTAGTCGGAAGGCGAAGCCCATCATCTTTGTTATTTAAACAATCGGGACGTTTTTTCAATCTCGATTGTTTCGCGGATAATTCTCGTTTTGAAGTTGTGAACCGGTGCTATTGTTTTGGCATTATCGAAGTCTATTTTGTGCCTGTATGAATATGATGCATGGTCAGCGCCGATGAGGGGTCGGATTTTCTAACTGCGAGGGTGTGTTCATATATTCTATTGTGGATGCGTCTATTTGTTTGTCTTACATAAGTTCGGGAACAGTTGGAACAAGGAATTTCGTAAACTCCGTGGAATTCGTTTGGAATCGTATCCTTGGGAGTTTTTATCAGATTTGGCAGTTTTTGTTCTGTTGTGAATACGGTTTTGATACTATGGGTTCTAAAAATTCTACTGATTTTATCGGTTACACCTTTAATGTACGCTGTGTGTTGTTGTGTGGACTCTATTTGTTCTTGTATGCTGTGGTGGTTTGTTGTTGTGCGTTTCTAATGTTTCGTAGTATGTGATTGTTGTCGTATCCGTTTTCTAGCAATGTGTGTCTTAAAAGTTTAATTCTGTCTGTTTGTTGTTTTTGTCCGTTAGTCTAAGGGATTGTGTTATTAGTGTTCGAACCACGGAATTTAGTTGCGACGGGTGATGGTGAGATTGGGCATTAAGATAACGATTAGTGTGGGTTGGTTTTCAGTACACAGTGTAAGAAAATCCCCTGACTGGGTTTTTAGTGATGTGTACATCTAAGAAAGGCAAAGAAAAATTATTTTCTATTTCCATGGTGAACTGGAATTGGGGGTTGATGTTATTTAGGTAAGAAAGGAATTCGTCTAGAGATTCTTTGCCGTGTGGCCAGACAGCGAAAATGTCGTCAACGTATCTTAACCAACAGGTTGGTTTAAGTTGGGGTGAATTGAGGGCTTGTGTCTCGAAGTTTTTCATGAAAATGTTAGCCAATGCAGAAGAGAGAGGTGAATCCATTGGAGCACATCGAACTTGTTTGTAAAATTTGTTTTGAAAAAGGAAATAAGCGTTAGATGTGCAGTGTTCTACAAGAGCTAAGGTACCGTGGGAAATTTCGTGTTTATTTTTGAGAATGTCAAGGGTTTCAGATAGAGGTATATTGGTGAATAAGGAAACTATATCAAAGCTAACTAGGATGTCGTTTTGAGAAATGGTGTTATTTTGAAGAAGGTCAATGAAATGGGTGGAGTTTTTGACACAGGATGTAGAGTTTTCTACTAATGGTTGGAGAGTTTTGGTTAGATGTTTTGGAATTTTTTGTGTGGGTAAACGGTGGGCACTTATGATAGGGCGAAGGGGAATATCAGACTTATGGATTTTCGGGAGACCATATTTTCTAGGTATGCGAGATGATTTTTCGCGGGGGATTAGTTCTTTTTTGAGGTCAGGACTGAGTTGGGAGTTGTTGATGATAGTTTTGGTTTTCTTTTCAAGATAAGTTGTAGGGTCGTTAGGGATTTGTTTGTAGTCTGTGTTGTTTAGTATATTGTCCAACTTTTGTTTTGTCGAGTATGACTGTAGCGTTGCCTTTACCCACCTTTGTCTACCACTCTAAGGAGTAGGCAGATTGAGGCCTTAGAGTGTCTTTACATATTTCCTTTGCCCACCTTTGTCCACCACTATAAGGAGTAGGCTGATTGAGGCCTTAGAGTGTCCTTACATATTTCCTTTGCCCACCTTTGTCCACCACTCTAAGGAGTAGGCAGGTTGAGACCTTAGAGTGTCCTTACATGTTTCCTTTACCCACCTTTGTCCCCCACTCTTAGGAGTAGGCTGATTGAGGCCTTAGAGTGTCCTTACATATTTCCTTTGCCAACCTTTGTCCATCACTCTAAGGAGTAGGCAGATTGAGGCCTTAGAGTGTCCTTACATATTTCCTTTACCCACCTTTGTTCACCACTCTAAGGAGTAGGCAGATTGAGGCCTTAGAGTGCCCTAACATATTTCCTTTACCTCTTGAAAATGGCTCCAAAACAGGAGCCGAAACGTCGAGTTTTTATAAATTCTGGACGCGGTTCAACCCGAGAACCAAGTATGTCTCACATTAAAGACCGCGGAAATCTTTCTGAATATATATATATATATATATATATATATATATATATATATATATATATATATATATATATATATATATATATATATATATATATATATATAGGGTGAATTATACCAGAAGGCGAGAAATTAAAATTCGGTTATAAATTAAATTTTAAGCAAAAAATGAAGAATATTTTTTTTCCGATCGCCCTTTGTTTCGGATATATCGAGGCATGATGTTTGATCAACTTTCATCACTTTTATCGATAAAATGAATAATAGTAGTAGATAATGCTTGTCATTGTCAAAAGATATAAATTTCGCCAAAACTACAGTTCAGCAATGAAATATATGCAGATATCATTTTTGTTTACGGCTTTTGCAACAGAAATGCTCTAGAAAGTAGTCGGGAATATCGGAGAAGATTTTCAAATAGACGTCTGCCACACCGCCATGTATTTTCCGATGCAATCCAAAGACTGCGACAATGTGGAATCAATATACCGTCATACTGTTGGTGTAAATACGCGATACAATGCGACAAGGGAGGAAGAAGTAATTGGTGAAGTGCTTGACAATCCAGGTATTAGTACTAGGAAAATTTCCACCCATCTGCAAGTTTCTCTAAACTTCGTTTGGTGGACTTTGAAGAGAGAAGTGTTCCATCCTTACCATTACCAGCGTGTGCATCACTTGCAACCAGGAGATGAAGTACAAAGATTGGAAGTTGCACGATAGATTCTCGAACAACACGGGCATTATCCTACTTTCATCCATTTCATTTTGTGGTCCGATGAATCTATTTTCACTAGAGATGGTACCATTAATTATCACAATGGGCATGTATGGTGTTTACAGAATCCTCACGCATTTAGGAGACATCGTTTTCGACATAGATTTTCAGTCAACGTGTGGTGTGAGATTTTCAACGGTCGTCTACTGCCAATCAAAATTTTAATATGATGTGGTATCAACGCGATGGCGCGGCACCACATTCTGCTAGGGTTGTTGTACAATAGGATGGACGGCCATTTGAATGCAAGGTGGATCGGTAGTTTGGGTCCAGTTCAGTGGCCTGCTAGGTCACCAGATCTAAATTTACTGGATTTATACTTCTGGGGTCACGAGAAACAACTAGTTGCGATGGAAAGTCACAATGAGAATCAATTACGTTAAATGATTATTACTGCTGCACGTGAAGTTGAAAACGGACAAGATTTTTCTGTAGTTTATAATGCATTTGTTTTACGTTGCTAGGCTTGCATCGCGGCTGGCGATGGACTTTTCGAACATTTATTATGGGTTGAAGTAATTATTTTGCTTCTAGTGTAATAATTCAATGATTAAATAAAATTTTCTTATGGGCCACTAATTAATCTTTAAAAGTTTGAAGCACGATGTCGCCGAAACAAAGGCCGATCGGAATGTTATTCTTCATTTTCTGCTTATAATTCAATTTGAAATCCCAATTTAAGTTTTTCGCTTTCTGCTATAAATCACACGATCGATTGCGGGAAAACTGTCAAGGAAAAATCTGAAAATTGGATATTACACCAAAGTCGTTGGGGGCCACAGGCTAAAAATATTTTCAAGATTGCGGCACTTCCGGTTATACCGGAAGTAGATGTCGATTCGCTTATTTTAAATGAAATACCCTGTATTTTATTGCAGTTTCGGATTCCACAATAAACACTTTTTGTAAATAATATTCTATACCTATCATCAACCGTCCAGAAGATATTTAGACTTTTTCAAATTGGAACCCCCTTTTTTTACAACACTGTTGTGTTAAGCTCAAAAAATCACTGATACTTTGTATGTAATTACCTATACCTAAATCAACCGGTTTTCATTTTAATTTGAAAAAAACTCATTTCAAAGCCTGATATTTTGATAAATTTCCTACCATAAGCGTTAGCCATGGAAAATAAATTGCCGAGTGTGTTTCTATGGAAACTTTGACAGTTTGTTGAATAACTAGCTAATAATGGCACGGTTCAATTACACACACGAAGATTATTTAAATTTTATTTACTGTTTATGGACAATATAATAAAATAATTTCGCGAACGTGTGATACATTGCTGATAGATATCCAGATAAACAGAAACCGTCACGTAAAATTCTCAAACAAATAGTAGACCATTTGAAAAGCTGCGGATCTGTCACGAAAAAGTTGCATAGGGCTAAACCCGTTGTTGACAACGAACAAATTGAGACAGAAATTTTGGGATATTTTGCCGCATACCCTACAAAGCCAACGAGGCAAGTAGCACTGGAGTCAGGATTGTCTAAAACCTCCGTTCTGCGATTTTACGAAAACATAGTTCCATATTTATGCTTGTTCAGTTGTGCAACATTTAAAGGAAACTGATTTTTCCAGAAGGGTGGAGTTCTGTGAATTTATTTTAATGCGATTCCAAGAAAACGAACTGTTTTTAGATAACATCATATGGACGGATAAAGCAAAATTTTCAAAGAATGGACTTTTCAATCGTCACAATTCTCACTATTACCATTACCAATATTCATCCTTTTAGGGAAGGGCATTTTCAGGAAAGCTGGCAGTTTGATGTTTATTGTGCTATAAGGAATGACGGCGTAGTTGGCCTTGAAATATACGACGATAGTTTGAATGGTGAGAATTAATCCGAAATTCATAAAATACTTTGTGTAAACTCTATTTATTTACTTGTAGGTGAGCGTTATTTAGAAATTTTGCAAAATTTGGAAGTTACTTATTTGGACAACCTTTCATTGAGTGAATATAGGCAAATATTTTACCAGCATGATGGGTTCCCTCCTCATAATGGTCACCTGGTTAGCAATCTTTTACAATATCTATTTGCTAACCAATGGATTGTCAACAATGGGCCACACCTTTGGCCGCCTCGATCGCCTGACTTATCGGTTCTCGATTTTTTTATATGGGGTGCTATAAAAAATAAAATCTACAACACTGCAGTTTCTACTAAAGAAGATTGCATGCAGCGGGTTAGAGAATCCGTTCGTGAATTGGATCCGGATTCAATAAGAAGGGCCACACACGAGGGATTGACACGTATATGTGAAAAATGTCTTAACGCCAGAGCTCGTCAATTTGAACACTTAGGACGTTAATTTTTGTTTCATTTTATTCAGTCCATGTTGTATGTGAATTGTTTTTTTTTAATTTTCTATTATCTGTTTGATTGTTTTATATAAGGTTATATGGCAAAATACCAATAGAACGATGGCTGTCCCTCAATTATGCTGTAGTTTTTTAAGTCGCCGATCTTTCTTATTGATTTTTGTATAGAGACACATTTTCTGGCGAATTCAGATGTAGTGTTGCAAGCCCCTGGTACAAAGGATGAAGTCTTAGCCTATTGAACCTTTTGTATGGTTTTTAAGTACAATTTTTGAGAATTGTTCAAATTTATTCCCTGAGGATGACCTCTTGGAGGTCGAAACGCGTTGGGAAGTGATTAAGTGAATAATTGTCTGGTGAGAAGCGTTTTCATTCATCGTTTAGTGATGTCTATCCCAGACTGTGTGACGTTCAGAAATGAAGTTTTATTTATTAATTCTTCATCCACACCAGTGTTACAGAATATCTTCCAAGGTATTTATATAGTGTGGTGAAGTTTGGGTCTCCTTCAAAAGTCCACCGCTCATTTCAGAACCCTAAGTTCCATAAGTGATCTTGAAAATTATTAGATCATTTACAATAGACATTGGCAACACCGCTTAGTACTAGAAAGATTACTAATATCAGTTGCAAATAACACATGTTGCACGTCTGAGCTTATCTTGGATTTTCCTTCACCTCAGTCAGCATCACATTATTTCTTACTCATGCATAAGACCTCTATGTATATTCAGCCACAAACATAGAAAATGATAAGCAATACATAGTTATGTAATTCCTACTGCACACCGCATTTCCTGTTAGTTTCATGTTTGGCAGGTTGTCAACGATTAAAATGCATTGTAGACGTGATTTAAATAACAAAGTTTCAAAGGGACTGTCACTATTATAATCTGTCAGCAAAGTAGTATGGATACTTTGAAGATAGTTTAAGTTTAGGTTTATTCATTGTCATATAAAGATTATAAAATACACATTGAAGAATCTACATCGCGTCAGCACATTTTAGCAGTAGCAAATGGCTGTGTTTAACAATTATTGTATCAACTTGTTCAAGCAAATTGTGCTCAAGTACTCCTCGAGTACTTGCTCCAGCACTATTAATTTTTAAACGCCAACGCTGGGATCAGAACAAGTTGTCAATTGTCAATATTTTTAATTAATTGACATAACAACCTCCCAATTCTGTAAAAGTCTGAACGCAGCAAATCAGTGGCGTCTCCTGACCAAAATGTTCGGGTGGGCGGTAACGAGTTGCTGTTAGTGGTGGTTTTAAAAATTATTTACACTAAATGTACATATATATATATATATATATATATATATATATATATATATATATATATATATATATATATATATATATATATATATATATATATATATTCGACCTATATGGGAATGATACGTAGATAAATAAATTAATTTCCCACTGCAACACTAACAAATTAAAAAGTCACTTAAAACTTTAAAACACGAAAAGAACATGGAATTATTATCAAGCTCTTCTCTTCACACAAATTTGTGTTAGCGTTAGCACTGTCCGGAACGGGGTGAAAACTGTAAACATTAAAAGTAGTTCAATGTTAATATGGTACTAAATAATAAAATGTGTAAAAATTCTGGATGCAGCAAGTGCGTTATGGTAGTGAATTTTCATAGAAATGATCTGGCACAAAATATTTTATTATAACTTTTTTATCTTGCAACAGAAATTTTGGTATATAGTTTAATTTTTATATCATAAACCTACCTACCAAATTTGGTTATCTTATCTTTTTTATTTTTTGAGATACAAATTTTTTTCGAATAAAAACTCAAAATTTTCCCGGAAAACCTCGTCCGATTTTCCTGACTAACGAAATTATCCAATACATTTACAGAAGGAAGGTACATGCCAAATTTTATCAAAATCGGCCCATTATATTTTGAGTTATCGGTGTGATACCTATATATATATATATATATATATATATATATATATATATATATATATATATATATATATATATATATATATATATATATATATATATATATATATATATATATATATATATATATATAGTTTATAGTTTATTGTTATATAAATAGTACAAAGCATCTTACAAATAAGTCTAAACTTGTGACTGCAAATGATGCAATTTTGACTAAATTTTAATCTAAATGTCAATTGTTCTAAAGTTCTGTCATCTGATTTCTAATCTCTAAAATTACCTCACCTCATTATGTACCATTACAATTTCTAGAAATATGGATGGTACTTGAAATCAGTTTCTTCATTTTAATCAAAAATTTCTATATTTTAAAACTTGACTCAAATTAAATTCTTATATATAAAAATTGAAACTGACCCCGGATATGGGTTCTAGGGGTCCTAGTTCGCGCTCATTTGCAAACAATTTTTCAAAATTCAAAAGTCGAGATCTCCCCATTAGTGAATTTTTTCTACGAAAATTTACTAAAATGTATTATAGTCTTTGATTCTAGAATACTGTGGTCCAGGCAAGCGCAGTTGTAATGTTTGTAAATAATGCTATCACAACGCTTGTTAAACCGGCGTTCCATTCGTTTGTCTTGAGCGGTATTTTTACCGCTCACTGCAGTGTTAAAACGAATGGTATTTCCTTACTATTTTAAACACATGGGTGGGGGACTGTATTGTATACCAATACAGCTCTGTCGAGTGAAGTTGTTCGGAAATAACAACGCACACCTAACCCGAATTCATTCCCAGTTGCTATTGACCTACTCATATTTTCTGAATGAAGACGTGGTGCCTACTTCATTCCAAGTCACTATTAACCGACTATTTATGAAATCAAATAAGTAAATTAAATCGATTGTCATAAAATATGTAGTGTATTAAGACTAAGGGAAAAAGAAATAAAACATATTTAACTGTGCACATTTTAATTATATTTTAGGGTGTGCGGCGCACACCTAGCTCACTAGGAGAAATCGCCACTGCAGCAAATGCGTGATGGTAGCAATTTTCATGGAATTGTTTTCAATGTTAAATATGTTTTTTAAGAAAGACATGAAATTTAGTAGATAATGTAACCTTTATATTGAAAAACAATGCACCATATTTCATCAAACTAACTTTTTGTTTGAAAAAGTACAAAAATTTTCCGAAGAAAAATTAAAATTTCTCCAAAAAAACTATTCTGACTTTCCTGGTCAACGAACATATCCACATAATTTACACAAAAACTACACCAGCTAAGATACAATTATTCACAGAAAGCTTGTGGAAATAAATTTAAAAAATATTTACATAAAGATTTAGAAACAATATGTTTCATGAAATACGCCATTTTGTTTACAGAGATTGGCTAAGTAATTTGAGAGCATTCTATATATGCCAACTCGCCAACTCGATTTTTTTGATGAATAATTTAACTAAAAACCTCCCTAAATGCGGAATTTTCATTGGACTCCGATATTCACTGGTAAATACACCATATTACCATTTTAGTGAATTTTCTTTTAAAAAATCACTAATGAGGAGATTCCGACTTTTGAATTTTGAATTTTTTTTTAAATGACCGCGAACTAGGCCCCCTTGAACCCATATCCAGTGCCAGTTACAGTTTATATATATATATATATATATATATATATATATATATATATATATATATATATATATATATATATATATATATATATATATATATATAAAGGGTTTACCAAAATTTAGGTCTGTAAGTTTTAAGAAAAAAAAGTTAGACACATCTAAAAAAAGGGGTTTTCCTCAAAACGTTAAAAGTCGCGATTTGAAACGTCAAAATTGGTAACATTTAGGCAAAGAACCTGAAAGAAATACATATTTTGTAAAGTGTTCGGTAAACCCTAAAGTTTCAGCTTAAACCATTATTGGCCTTCATTTTAATAAAATATTTCTAGAAAATTCATTTCAAATAGACACTTTCTCTGATGCTTTGGAAGTAGTTTTAGTTAAACTTAGGGTATAACGGTCTATAATTTTTAGCTAATTTTCGTAGACAAAATTCGTTAATGAGGAGAACGCGGCTTTTGAATTCTAAAAAAATTTCTTCAAATAAGCGAAAACTAGGCCCACTAGAATCCATATGCGGGTTTACTTTCCGATTACATATATACATTGTGACGCATTTCTACGACAAAGCTCAATATAATTGTTATTATGCAAGATACGAGAAAAAATGTATACGTTACCTATAGGATGTTTTGAGCTGCATCTTATAAAATTATTTTTACAACCACAGGATGGCCCATAAGTCGTTGGTAATACCTACATTTTTTTAACATTTTTTATTGCATTTTTGCATTTTTCATCGAAATATGATGCATGTTTGTAGAAAAAATCGAGACGCAGTAAGTGCGTTTTAGTAGCGAATTTTCATTAAACGCTTCAAAATTCAATAACGCAATTTGCTATTAACCTAAGGTTCGTCAGCTAAGAAACGAGTTCTCTCGGAAATATTTTCAGCTTATTTTCGGAAAACGTTTGTAGATTTTCAAAAAAATTATGTTGGTAAAATATGGTACATTGTTCCTACTATATAGACTATACCGGTGACCAAATTGATTTCTGCATGCATTGAAGAGACATATTTTCTATTAAAAACATTTTAAGAAAATTCACTTCCATAATGCACTTGCTGCGTCCAGACTTTTTTATATGTGCCAAAATGTAAAAAGTTGCAAAACAATTGAAGTGACCCGAAAACGATGAACGGTAAAAAAAATTTCTCCCTAAATGCATGCATTAAAATTGGATGCGAAATTCAATAATGCTATAAAAAAAGGGGTCTCCCATTAAACAAAAACTTGTATCATCAACGACTTATGGGCCAGCCTATGACTGTCAACATAATTTTAGAAGATGCGGCTCAAAACACCTATAAATAACTTTTATAATATTTGCCCTTATCTTGTATAATTACGGATATATTGAGCGTTACAGTAAAAATACCCCACCCTGTATATATGTAAACATGGAAAAACTGAAATTGACCCCGGATACTTCTTCTAGGGGGCCTAGGTCGCGCTGCTTTGAAAAAAATATTGTTAATTCTAAAGTCGCGGTCTTCTCAATAACAATTTTTTTTCTACGAAAATTCGCGAAAAAGTATATAGCCTATTAAACCACAAACTCTATAACTGAAACTACTGCCAAAGCATTAGAGAAGGGGTCTATTTGAAATGAATTTTTTGCAAATATTTTAGTAAAATGAACGACAATGATGGTTGAACTGTAATTTAAGGGTCTATAAAACACATTTGTTACGCAATCCTTTTACATACATATATTTTCTTAATGAAAATTCACTAATATGAACAATAAGAAAATGTTTGCTGAAAATTATAATTTTAGACTCAAAAGGTGACAAGAGTTATCCAAACGTTTGAAAAAAAAAATAAGATTTTGGTCCAAACGTATAAAATCTGGACACTGTTGTTTTCAAATAGGAACGTTAGTGAAACAAAACAAAATGTTACATGCATCCAGCAGGAATCGAACCCGGCCCGTTTGCGTGCGACGTAATCATTCTCCCACTAACCATAGATGTTATCTACTAAATTGTTTGTTTACGTATTCGTTAAAGAGACGGCAACTTTCTGTCCCAGGAAAATTTAAATTATGTCCTCAAAATAAATGTAAGTAAACAGCTAATTAGAGAACCAATTGAATTGTAACATGTTCGCTGAACATTGAAACACACTAGACTATTTCGATCTTATATTATGTCTTATTTTTAAGTTTAATTATAAAAAAGTATGGACGCAGCAAGTGCGTGATGGAAGTGAATTTTTATAAACATGTTTTTAATAGCAAATATGACTTTAATGCAAGCAGGCATCATTTTCTTTATCGGTATAACCTATATAGTAGAAACAATATACCATATGTAACCAAAATAACTTATTGTTTGAAAATATACAAAAACTTCCGAAAATAAACATAATTTTTCTCCGAGAAAACAGGTTTCCTAGCCAACGAACCTTAGGTTAATAGCAAATTGAGTTATTGAAATTTGTAGCATTTAATGAACCAAAACGCACTTGCTGTGTCTTGATATTTTTTTTCTTACAAACATGCATCATATTTTGAAGAAAAATGCAAACATGTAATAATATGATGTTCGAAACAAAAATTGTATGTATCACCAACGACTTATGGGTCATCCTGTGATTCTCAAAATAATTTCATAAGTTGCAGCTCAAGACGCCCTCTAATTAACATATACAAATTTTTCTCGTATCTTCTATAATAACAATTATATTGAGGTTTACCGTAGAAATGCATCACCCTGTATATATGTAAACAGATGGAAACTGAACCTCGACATGGATTCTAGGGGCCTAGTTTGCACTCATTTGAAGAAATCTTTTGCAAATTCAAAAGTCGTGGTCACAATTTTTTGTACGAAAATTAGCCAGACATTATAGACCGAAACTTCAGAGTTTGTATAACATCCTTCTTGCCACATTTTCTGTACATCAACAGTATTCGTTTCAGGTTCTTTGCCTAAACGTTGCCAATTTTGACGTTTCAAATCGCGACTTTGACGTTTTGAGGAAAACACCATATTTTCTTTAAATGCCTATAACTTTTTGTATTTTAACTTGCAAACATAAGTTTTGGTAGATGGTTCACCTTTTACAACACAAATACGCGTACCAAATTTGGTTGCCCTTACTTTGTTATTTCCGGAGATTTGAAAATTTTCTGAAAGAAAACACAACATTTTCCGGGAATAGCCGATATCCCTGGCTAGTTAACCTGTCCAAGCCACTTGCAAAAGTAAGGTACTCACCACATTTGATCAAAACTGGCGTATGATTTTTTGAGTTATCGGTGCGATATATATATATATATATATATATATATATATATATATATATATATATATATATATATATATATATATATATATATATATATATAAACATATAAAAATTTAAACCGACCCTGGATATGGGTTCTAGAGAGCCTGGTTCGTGCTCAGTTGAAGAAATTTTTCAAAATTTTAAAGTCGTTCGTCATTAATGGATTTTTTTTAAAGAAAATTCACTAAAAACAAATTGGTTTAAAATAATTTTTATGTACGTAAGCTGACTTCTTTCGTATCTTCTCAGAATACGACTCTTACTTATTAATAAAATACATAATGTCATTGCATTTGCAAACATTAAATTTTTAGTGCGTCATCTTTAAGACAACAGCTGATTTACGATGATTACAGCAGTCGCTACTACCATTTTGACGAAATAAATAAGGACTTTCTTATATTACCTTTCTGTTTAAACTACGTTTTTATTTAAAATCCAAAAGACCTGAAATTTAGGAAACTTATTGTTCGATATATATTCCAGACAAAGAGTCTTTTTAAAACTGACTCTACCCGAAATTGCTAATAAAATTATAAAAAAGGCGAGGATGCGTGGAGACGAGTGGGGAAAGAAAGTAGAAGAACGCATCAGCGAGTTGCTGCATGAAAATATCGTCGATGTATGAAAATATCACCTGCATGGCTTCGTCAACACTCGGTGATGGGCGGAATCCTCTTTTCTGCGATGACTTAGGTGGATGGTAAAAACTTGCACGACATTTTTGGTAAAACTCAGCATTGACAGCGACTAAATCAGTGTTTAAATTGGGCAACTGGTTGATGCGCTCTTCTATTCTCTTCCCCCACTCGTCTCCACGCATCCTCGCCTTTTCGATAATTTTATTAGCAATTTCGGGTAGAGTCACTTTGACCGGAGCATTACGCCTTTCTAAGGGCAACTTTGCCTGTTTAGCTCTGAAATCATCAGTAATAGCTTCCTCACAAAAAATACGCATTGGTGAAGTCGAATTTCCGAACTTGTGACCGCCGGGTAGGTACAGGAGAAGGAACTTTGGATGTGTCATATCCTTGACGTGCAGAGGCAGCAATTAATTTCTCATGGTTGTACTTTGTTTGGCAAGCACTGTGCACTCTCACTTCACTCAACCCACGCAGGAACTGTTCATCTGCCGAAAGTTTTCTTTTTACACTTGACACCAACAGTCTGGCAACTCCTCTGGCTTTCACAACAGTTAGTTCATCTGCTTCAACTCCTCCTTTACAAATAAAACACCAATCTGATTGACTAGATGTAGGCGCCATCTGCAAAAGGTATTCGAATTTGCGCAAACACGGATGCACACCATGCTCTCTTGAAACTATAACAAATAACTGCACCGATTCCTTTCTGACGATTCACGATGTATGGTCAGCAATCATTCTTTATGCCTGTAATCAGAAAAAAAAAGGATATAAATATTAGTATGAACGTAAACATTTAGATAGTAAATGATGTAGGGGGAGGGGGGGGGGGGGTGGTGCGTGAGGGGCTTAATTTTTTAATCGGAAGAGTAACTAATATCAATACCAACATGGAGTGAGTATGGTTGGATTTTATCAAAAAAGAAAATTAGCTTTTGTGAATTGGGTTTGGGTGGGGGTTTCCGAAGTTGGCGGTTGTAACCAGAAATCATAATGACAACAACATTTCACAATAATTCGGGTATAACAGAAGAAACAAGGTGGAGTTCTGCATTCTTCGGCATTTTTTAGCGAATTTTGATAATTATTTTTTTCATAGCGCCATATCTCGCTAACCATTTGACATACAAACATGCTTGAATAGTCGAAATAGTGGGAAATTTAACGCTCTACAAAACAGTTTGAGATGTATTTGCCGCAGTGTGTAAGGGAAAAAGTTATTAAGGAAAAAGTGGAGAAAGGTCGAAAATTGTGCAGTGCCCCCCCCCCCCCTTTTTTTTTTTCCGCACAGTGTCCTCGAGGTCCAAAAGTTGTTAATGTTAATTGACCACCTCTGAACAACATCCCAACGTTTTATTAACTTCTGACCTTTTTCCACCTAACCCCACTTTTTCCAAACTGCCGACTAGACTAATAAGGTAGTAACTGTTTAGAGTGTTGTACCGAAGTTCGTCAATTAGATGATTTTTTTTTATGTTACTTTTTGTAATAGATTTTAAAATAATAGCATTCTTGAATAGATAATGAAGAAGAGATCATTCAAATAAGGTATCACAAGTCCCTACAAACAATTCACTAAATTAAGGGTTGCAACTGTTACTCGAAGGGGTTTTCGTATTTTAAATAAAAAATTGACCTGTTTCGGGATTTTTAGTGAATTTTCGTAGAAAAAATTCACTAATGGGGAGATCCCGACTTTTGAATTTTGAAAAAAATTTTGCTAATGAACGCGAACTAGGACCCCTAGAACCCATATTCGGGGTCAGTTTCAATATATATATATATATGTATATATATATATATATATATATATATATATATATATATATATATATATATATATATATATATATATATATATATATATATATATATATATATATATATATATATATATATATATATATATATATATATATATATATATATATATATATATATATATATATATATATATATATATATATATATATATATATATATAAACTTGGCACATACCTTTACCTTCCTTTTGTAAATGGCTTGGATAAGTTCGTTAGTCAGGAAAATCCGACAAGGTTTTCCGGGAAAATTTTGAGTTTTCATTCGAAAAAAATTTATATCTCCGGAATTAACAAGGTAAGGGAAACCAAATTTGGTATGCAGGTTCATATTATCATAGGTAAGCTACGTACCAAAATTTGGCTCTGCAGGTTAAAGGACAAAAAGTTACAGGCATTTAAAGAGAAATGAATTCGGGTTTTCCTCAAAACGTCAAAGTTGCGATTTAAAATGTCAAAATTGGTTATATTTATGCAATGAACCTGAAATTAATATGAGCTATGGAAAGAAAATGTCTCAAGAAGAATGCTTTACAAAGCCTGAACTCTTAGTTTCAATCGTCATTGTCCTTCATTTTACTAAAATATTCCCAGAAAAATCATTTAAAATAGACCCTTTCTCTTATGCTTTGGCAGTAGTGTTGGCTATAGAGTTTATCGTTTAATGGTATCATTTTTGTCAAATTTTCGTAAAAAATCATTAAAGCTCAATATATCCGTTATTATGCAAATTACGAAAAAAAATGGTATACATTAATTATGGGGTGTCTTGAGCTACATCTTAACAAATATTTTTACAATTACAGGCTGGCCCAAAAGTCGTTGGTGATTCAAATTTTCTTTTTTTAGTGAATTTTCTTAAAAAAAATTCACTAATAATCCCGACTTTTGAATTTTGAAAAAATTTCCTCAAATGATCGCTAATTAGGCCCTCCAGAAAACATATCCGGGGTCAGTTTCAATTTTTATATGTTTATATATATATATATATATATATATATATATATATATATATATATATATATATATATATATATATATATATATATATATATATATATATATATATATATATATATATATATATTATATATATATATATATATATATATATATATATATATATATATATATATATATATATGTATCACACCGATAACTCAAAAAATGATGGGCAGATTTTGATTAAATTTGGTGAAAAATTCCTTTTGCAAATGGCTTGGATGAGTTAGTTATCCAGGAAAATCTGCCTAGGTTTTCCCGGAAAATTTTGTGTTTTCTTTCGAAAAAAATTTATATCTCCGGAATTAACAAAGTAAGGGCAACCAAATTTGGCACGCAGGTTTACATCCTTATAGGTAAGTCACCTACCAAAATTTAGCTATGTAGGTCAAAAGAAAAAAAAGTTATAGGCATTTAAAGAAAAATAAATTGGGGTTTTCCTCAAAACGTCAAAGTGGCGATTTAAAATGTCAAAATTGGCAACATTTAGGCAAAGAACTTGAATCTCATATGGGCTATAGAAATAAAATGTCTCACGAAGGATGTTTTACAAACCTTAAAGTCTTAGTTTCATTCGTCATTGTCCTTCATTTTACTAAAATATTCCCAGAAAATTTATTTCAAAAAGACCCTTTCTCTGATGCTTGACAGTAAGTAGCCTTAGCTATAGAGTTTATCGTTTAATGGTATATAATTTTTGTCGACTTTTCGTAAAAAATCAATAAAGCTCAATATATCCGTTATTATATAAGATATGAAAAAATTTTGTATATATTAATTATAGGGTGTCTTGAGCTATATCTTAAAATAATATTTCTACAATCACAGGATGGCCCATAAGTCGTTGGTGATACAAATTTCCATTTTTTTTAATCAAACACGCCTTATGTTATTGCATTTTTGCATTTTCCATCGAAATATAATGCATGTTTGTAAGAAAAGAAATTCTGGACGCAGCAAGTGCGTTATGGTAGCGAATTTTAATCAAATGTTTCATATTTGAACAGCTTAATTTGCTATTAACCTATAAGGTTGACCAAGAAACGTGTTTTTCGGGAACACTTTAAGTTTACTTTTGTAAATTTTTGTACATTTCCACACAATAAAGTTATTTTGATGAAACAAGGCACATTGTTTTTACTATATAGGTTATACTGGTAACCAAATTTGATGCCTGCTTTCTTAAAGAAAAAACACACATATTTGTTATTAAAAACATTTTTATGAAAATTCACTACCATAACGCACTTGCTGCGTCCAGAATTTTTTTTAATCGAACACGCCCTATGTTATTGCAGTTTTGCATTATCCATCGAAATATAATGCATGTTTTTAAGTAAAGAAATTCTGGACGCAGCAAGTGCATTATGGTAGCGAAGTTTGATTAAATGTCTCTATTTGAAAAGCTCAATTTGCTATTAACCTATAAGGTTGACCAAGAAACGGATTTTTTCGGTTACACTTTAAGTTTACTTTCGGAAATTTTTGAGCGTTTTTAAACAATAAAGTTATTTTGATGAAACATGGCATATTGTTTTTACTATATATGTTATACTGGTAATAAATTTGATGCCTGCTTTCTGAAAAAAAAACACATTTGCTATTAAAAACATTTTTATGAAAATTCACTACCATAACGCACTTGCTGCGTACCGAAATTTTATAAAGATGCACAATAATTGATATATGTAGGTACTGAATTTATCCCATTTGGCTGTGTCACACTGTATACTTTTTCACCACAAACTTTTTATTGTTATTCCTTTTTGCTGTGTCAGGACTCTTTTGCGATACGCCCTGGTCGTTAACGAAGAAATTATACAATCAAAGAAAGACCTTTCATTTGTAACAGGCAAAACAATAATTTAATTTCTCTAAAGGTATAAAACCATGATACATTTAAAATAATTGCAACCATTAAAAGATACAGCCACAGCTAGGAGAATACAAACGGTCTTTAAACATATGGAAGTATTCTTACAATAGACTCCTGCGATATTAACATAGTGGGCGGGTAGTAAATTCATAAGACATTGATGACTTCTTATACGTTAGGAATGTTTATTGTAATTTAAGACTCAAGACACAATAAAGTATGACCGTACAATCAGTTCTGCTGTATGTGGGATTCGTGGGATGTTGGCAATCAACCTCTAAAAAGTGCAAGTGTTCGCGGTGGTTTCTAAACGAGCGTCTTATACTTTAGGTTTATGGTTCTGAGACGAAGAATCACGTCCAGACATTCGCTAAATCTAATAATAAACACTCTTACGCAAGCAATATCATTATTGTAAAAAATAATTTATTATGTCCTCCGGGTTGAAATAAAATAGCTCATATATCATTTAACACTATGATTTGAGTTTGTTGAAACATTTCATAACAACAATCCTTAAGCTACTTTAATGACAGGCTCAAATTACACTTAAAATTGTAATGTATTTTTTTATTTTTGAGTGACAATTACAAACAGAAAACCATGACTTTATGTCTTCAGCAGCCTTTCCAATATGCTGTAGATTTGGCACAATATACCGGGTGTTTTTCAAATTTTCCAATACCTTTTTTATTTTTTGAGATAAAAAAATTAAATTTGGTATGTTGGCATATGACATAAATCCAGATTGCCTGACGTATTTAGTTGTTTTAGGTCACACAAGAATATATAACAACTGTAAACAACAAGAAGCAGCATAAAGAATGGATGACTCAAGAGATATTAGAGTTAATGGATCAACGGCCGCAACTCAAAAACACGCAAAAAGAAAAATATAAAGAAGCTCAGGCACTTGTCAGGACTAAAATTAGAAATGTCAAAGAAGCATGGATGATGGAGAGAAGTAAGGAAATAGAGGAGATGTACCAAAAACATGATCTACTTAATATCCACAAAAGAGTTAAGGAAATTACAGGAAACCGTAAATCCCCAACATATACAAAAATAGTAAATCAAGACAGTCGTAGACACACAAAAACTGCAAAGTGTGGACAAATTATATTTCTGATCTTTTCGACGACAAAGGTCCCCCCTTTCGTAACCAACGTCAAACAGAAATGGGACCAAATATAATCACTGCAGAAATAGAGAAGGCTTTGAAGGGAATAAAAAACGGTAAAACAGCTGGACCAGACAACCTTTGTCCAGAATTCCTGAAACTTATAAATGAAGAAAACTTAAAAATCCTGACCAAACTATTTAATACCATCTATAACAATGGATATATACCTCAAGACTGGTTAAAATCTACATTTGTCCCTTTTCCTAAAAAAACCAGGCGCAGAAAGATGTGATGAGTTTCGACTAATTAGCTTAATGAGGCAGATATTAAAGTTGTTTCTAAAGGTCCTACATAATCGAATACATAGGAAACGCGAGCAGGATCTGAGCGAACTGCAGATGGGGTTTCGAGAGGGATTGGGACCTAAAGAGGCTTTGTTTGTGCTATCGGCCCTGCTGCAGAAGTGTCGAGATCAGCGAAAGGAAGTATACCTGTGTTTCATAGATTATGCTAAAGCATTTGATTGTGTCAAACATAGCACGCTGCTGAACATACTAGAAAGTAAATGTTTAGACTCCCAAGATCTAAAAATCATTCAGTATCTCTATGAACACCAGGTGGCGACAGTGCAGATTGAAAACACCCAAAAAAAAAAACTGTACCAATTAAACGTGGAGTCAGACAAAGCTCTGTACTGAGCGCTATGCTTTTTAACATGTACTCCGAAATTGTGTTCCAAAACGCACTTGAAGGTGCAGAAGATGGCATAAAAGTGAATTGAACCTTGATAAATAATCTACGATATGCCGACGACACAGTTATCATCGCAGACAGTTCTGAGGGCTTGCAGCGGCTACTTAACAAGATATCAGCCGAAGGAGATCTATTAGGCTTAAAAATCAACACCGCAAAAACAAAGATATTGGCGGTAAACCGGAATCCAAATCAACCAATACATATAAACGTATGCGGGACACAGATAACCAAGGTCTCTAAGTTTAAATACTTGGGCACTTGGATCGGCGAAGATCTGAATCCTGATTTGGAAATCAGAGGTCGGATTGAAATGGCTAGGGCAAATTTCTTAAAAATGCGAAGTCTATTAAGCGATAGGTCACTTGATATACAAATTAGATACAATTTTGTGAAGTGCTACATATATTCCACGCTTCTGTATGGGGTTGAGGCGTGGACGCTAAAGGCTGGCGGTCTAAACAGACTGGACGCATTCGAAATGTGTGTGTATCGACGAATGTTGCAAGTTCCTTAGACTGCTCACACCACAAATTTGGAGGTTTTGCATCGTATGGGCAGAGAACGTGAACTCATATCGAAAACATAAAAAAGCGAAAAACTGCATATCTCGGTCCCTCATGATAGAGGGTAAGATCGAATGTAGACGTGGACCGGGACGCAGGCATTGCTCCTGGCTTAAGAACATACGAGATTAGACAGGCTTGGGTTCAAACACTTTGCTGAAAAGGGCCCAAGACAGAGAAGAATTTGCCAAAATTGTTGCCGATCTTCGATAGGAGAAGGCACTCGAAGAAGAAGAAGAAGGTCACTTACGGTTTAACCGGTAACGTCTGCAACTTTTGATTTTTATATTGGACCTCCGGTTTTTTTTTGTTTATTTGATAGAAAATGACATTCTGAATACAATGAGACCTCATATGTCAACTTTTAACATTTTCGCTTAAAAAGGATAATATTTTAAATTTCAGTCTAGAGTGTCATTACTATGTTAAAACCATTATTTTGAGACGAGTCATAAAAAATAGATTTGATGATCTAATGTTTTTTGTCTCCTTTCCTGGCAGGTTAAAAGATCCCCAAATCGTATTTTTAATCATAACTCAATGTTTTCAAATAAAACGAAGGTGGATCATTGGCATATTCGGAATAACATTTTTCTACGAACAATTCGGTACCACACACATGGTATTTCGAGTTAACTTGTCGTTATAACCGTATATTTTAATTTCATATGGATGATAAGCGTAATGGCATTTGTAACAAGTAGGCCTGGAAATAACAATTCGTTGATATTTGGCAATGTAGTCAAATTGTTATTTCCAGGCCTACTAATTACAAATGCCATTACGCTTATGGCAAATTCCAATGTTGTAATCATACATCATACATCATACAGCATTTGAAATGTATTTATTCAAACAACTGATTATTCACACAGTGTTTATGAATTTATTTCAACAACTGATTGTTAACACAGATGTTCGAAGTAACCACCGCCATGCAATCATACAGGTTTTGTTCGATTTTTTTACGAACTGCCTGTAACATTTCCGGTGTTATCAGCCGACATACTTGGACAATTATTTATCGTAGATTTTCTAAACCGTTGGGCTTTGTTACATAAACTTTAGTTTTAAGAGGCCCCAAAAAATAGGACTAATGGTGTTAGATCTGGAGACCAAGGTGGCCACTCAATGCCCCTCCCCCTCAAGCAATCTATCTTTCAGGAAAAGTCTGATTTGAGTATTACCTTTTTCGCACATGATACTGCAGAAGAGCAGCGTTATGCTATCACGGTATATTTTTCCAGTCAATTTGTCTTCAATGCAGATAGGCCCTATAATATGAATTCCAACAATGCCCGCACATACATTTAATTTCTGCGTTCTCTGGGAATGATGTTTCCTGTAAATATTAGGGTTTCCATCAAACCAATACCTGCTATTATTGATATATCATTAAAAATCATTAAAAAATCAGAAAATACTTTGTATTGTACCTGCACTTATTTATATTGACTGTCCCGCAAGGACTGAAATTTATTACGGTCAGAGTCAAACTACACATATTTGCATATCTACAGTGGTAATTGACTAAGAACACACGTGGTTTTTATCCCATACCGAACTAGTTTTATAATTTTTTCTCACCAGTACTATGATATATTTAGCTTAAGCACTGTTAAAAGAAGGCTGCCTGTTGAAAATTCTTTCGGTAGCTCCAGCGAAATCATCATTGCCGTAGTATAGATTTTTTTCTTTTTTGATACAGGAGGGGGAAATGCTCATGCAGACCCCATTCAGGAACCCGTAGGTGTCGTGGGATATCGAGGTACTGTGAGACTGTACTCACCAAAACCCCTTCCCTGGGGGTACCGGACTTTAGTCCATACCTCCGTCGGAAAGATTTCACAAAATGACTTTTTGGGTATGAATGTTTCCATTCTGTTTTTGCCGCGGGGGCGTTAGCGGGTAAGTATAAGCTTTGGACGCTTATGCTTATGTGGAAGTTGCTCATCGTAGTCGGTGGCACTACGGAGAAGAGCATTTGGGTGAGAAGAGGATTTGCGAGTTGTGGATAGTTGAGTTATAAACTCAAGTATCGAATGCATTTCCAGATCAGAGTGAATCTGACTGTTTCGGACAAACCATGGCGCTCCGGTAACCATTCTCAGAATTTTGTTCTGGGTTATTTGAAGGGTCTTGATGTGTATTGCGGCCGCGGTGGCCATACAGTTTCCTATCTTGTAAAGAGTAAACAATTTTCGCGACACTGTCTTGCACTCCCGTAAACAGAATATCCACTAGCTTAAGACTGCAATTTTCTTAACTATCTTATCAAAAAATAATATCAAAAAAAAAGGTGAGAAGAAATAATGCTCTCCGTCGGGCAGTACTAAAAATCAGTTTAAATATTTAACACATGGCAGATACAATTAAAATGACGTTTTTTTAAATACATTTTTGATTTCGTTTCTAATACTTAAGAGCAATCTGAGGCATTAACATTATTGTTTTACCATAAAAATCAATGAAATACGCTATTGATATCAAAAGAACGACAGACAATTTTAGGATTTTCTCGGAAACTACCAAATCGATTTTACAAGCAAGGGGTCGGTTTAAAGATAATTAAATGCCATTTTAAGAAATATATTGACTCTATATTCCAGGGGTCGCCAATTTTTATATAAGATTTACTTTTTATCACAAAAATGTGTCGCGATCGACTTGTCATACCCGTAGTCTAAATAGGGGAAGAGGTGTGAAATACATACCTGTTTATACACTGTGTTTCAGTAAGAGATGCTAGGGGTAGATAAGCAAAATATTAATTCAAAACTGCTTTTTCTTGTTAAATCACTTATTAAGTTTGCTAAATAAAGCCTCATCAAAAAAATTACGAGTTCATTTTTAAAGGCGGTACCTAAAAGTTTATATTTTTCGACACTTTAAGGTAGATTTTTAGTAACGTAAAATAAAATTTAAGTTTTTTCACGAATTTTCACTAAGAAAAATGCTAATAGAGAGGTCACTATGAAAAGATTTCTTCAGATGAGCGCGAATTTGGACCCCTGAAACCCAAAACCAAGGTTCGTTAAAATTTTTATATGTTTTTATATATATATATATATATATATATATATATATATATATATATATATATATATATATATATATATATATATATATATACGATTGAAGGGAGAGTAACAGTCGTTACACGTTAGCGTGCTAAAATTTGTATACTTTTAAGGGCAGTTACGACCAAGAAGAGGGCTATATTTTAAAGAAAATCCCTCTGTACTAAAAACTCGATATATTTCGCTCGGGGTCCCAAGCATCTTCAGGAGTAAGCACTGTAACTAATTACAAAAGCAAGGCCAAAGCATCAAGACAGAGAAAAATTAGAATGTCATTCTAACGTGAAAAAATGGGGTTAGATGTCAATTTTGTTACACGCGAATTTTTCAAAGCTTTTTTTTATTTTTAACCTTAATGACACTTTTAAATACTTTTTCATGACTTGCTTTGAATGTTTTGAAAGTGGAAATGTTAGCGTGGAGTTACATGTAATTTAAAGATGGTTTTTGCATTGTTGTTTTTTGCATATCTTTGTGGCAGATTTTTCTCTGTTTTGATGCTTTGGCCTTGCTTTTGTAATAAGTTACAGTGCTTACTCCTGAAGATGCTTGGGACCCCGAGCGAAATATATTGAGTTTTTAGTACAGAGCGACTTTATTTAAAATATAGCCCTCTTCTTGGTCGTAACTGCTCTTAAAAGTATATATATATATATATATATATATATATATATATATATATATATATATATATATATATATATATATATATTTATATATATATATATATATATATATATATATATATATATATATATATATATATATATATATATATGTATCCGAGGGATAACGCAAAAAATACTAAACTGATTTCAATCAAACCTGGCAAAAATCTTGTTTGGACGAAACCCGAGGTCCAGTTCGTTAATCAGCTTTTACGCTGAAGTTTTTCCGATTGAAAATCGGGGAAAACTTTTTGAAAACGCTATATTTTTTTAGTATCAGAGTAATTGGATTGAGACTCTACATGTGGCTAGAAATAGCGCAAATAAACCTATGTTGTGAATTTTAAGTAATTTGGTACACAATATTTAGAGTTTTTTCCAAATTAAACTTAAAATCTCAAAGACATGCGTTGAGACCACTTAGTGGTTAAAGATGCCTGACAGACAGAGTAGTTAACTGCCGCGCGTAGATTGATTCATACAACAGGTATACACCCTACATCAACGGTAACCAAACTAAATATATACCAAGGATAAACATACTAACCGAACCAACAATAGTGAAATCGCGGCCGCAGTTATGGAAAATGACAGACGACATGAAACTAAAAATTTGGCCAGTGATTGTTTTTATTTTAATGAGAGAATAGGTTGTTTTTCGATTAATAATTTTAGTTTATATGAAAAGTTTAAATCATTGCCGAAAACATCAAGGTTGTTTGATCATATTAGTTGTCCCTAACCCTAACCTATAAAATAAGTTATGTTATCAAATTATTTCTTTCACACAGTAACAGTACGTATGCAATCAGAACGGTTAAAAATTGTGTAAATATTGCAAAATTCGAAAATAATTTCATTCTTTATTTAAAATCGAAAGTTAAAAATTAATAATGAATGTATAAAAGTTGAATAAATAAACCTGTCAAGCCACCGACGATAGCACGTTGACAATACCGATTGTCGTTGAAAAGGATTCCTAGAACAGCCGTGATAAAGCTGACAGCAATTATAAATAGTATGATGAAGCACAGCTACTTTCCTTTAATATGGAAAGAAGCGGTCTGCATACCAATGAACAAACCAGGTAAAAATCCACATAACCCGGAAAGCTATAGATTGATAAGCCTGTTAAACACCTTAGGTAAAATAGCAGAAATGGTAATCGCAACCAGGCTAGATAAAATTGAAAGTTCCACCTATCCGACAATAAATACCCAGTTCGGTTTTAGAAAAAAGCATAGTACAACACAACAAATAGCACGGATTGTTAACCACATATGCGTAAATTTTAATAAAGATAAATCTACAGTCATGACACCACTGGACATTGAAAAAGTGTTCGACACACTATGGCATCATGGCCTAATTTACAAACTGATCAAGGCTAACTACCCAAAACATCTAATACTCCTGCTATACTCTTATTTAAAGGGTAGAACATTTAGAGTTAGAATTAATACTATTTTATCAAGTGCTAGAATTATAAATGCAGGAGTACCACAAGGCTCCATAATCGGCTCAAAATTATTTAATATATATCTAAACGATATTCTACATTTTGAAAAAACACAAATGGCACTTTTTGCTGATGACACGGCCATATACGCTCATTCCTTTAGCCCCATAGTTGCATCAAAGCAAATCCAAATCCACCTAAATATTCTGGCTAAGTATTTTCAAGACTGGAAAATTAAAGTAAATTCTAATAAATGCGAGGCTATAATATTTAGCAAAAAATATAAAAACAACAAAATATTTCAGCCTATCAAACTAAACTCGGAAACAATTAAAATTAGTAAGACAGTTAAATATCTAGGTGTTTCTCTCGACGAAAAGCTAACATTTAAAAATCATATTGACAAAACAATCCAAAAGGCTTATGGTGTCATGAAAACACTATATCCCCTAATTAACAAAAAAAGTAAGGTGTCTGTTAGTAATAAAATTATTATATACAAATCCATAATGCGACCCATGCTCATTTATGCAGCACCCATATGGTGCGGCGCGGCAAAAACTCACACCAAAAAATTACAAATATATCAAAATAAATGCCTGAGATTAATCCTAAATAAAACTAGATATACAAGAATTAGCGAATTACATAAAATTACTAACATGCCACTTATCATTGATAAAATCAAAGAACAAGCAGAAAAATTTTACTCCACACAATTAGATAATAACATTGTTCTGCAAGACATTGAAAAATACAAGCAAAACACCATATATTTTCGCTTAAAACATAAACTTCCATATCAAGAATTATCGTTCTTTCTGAATTAGTTCTAAAAACGCAAATAATATTAATAATAAATTCTAGCACTTGCTATATCATAATCACACTTTGTAAATACAGCAATTAATAGATTAAAGTAGAAAAAACATAGGTTATTATATTTAGTCTTAATATAAGAGAACTATTGTTAATATAAGTCCCAGATATATTATAGTAAAACTAAAACATCTTTGTGTAGATGAAAATGAAAAAAAAAACGCAAATGAAAACAAGGGTTTTTTTACAATAGCTTTTTCCCTGTATAATAATAATAATAAATAAAATAAACATAGATAATGTTAGACCCTAAGTAATTAGGAAACTACCTCATAAGGAAATTTTACTAGACTAAGTTAGACGACAGTGTATAAGCTTCATAGCTGGAGCATTGTAACATATTTTATTTAAACTTGTACCTATTTTTGTATTTAAACTATATTAGATAATAAAGCTTGTTGAATTTGAATTTGATTTGATTGTCGTGCGATCTCCGAGGTTAAGCAACCTCGGGCACGGTCTTTTCTTGGATGGGGGGCCACCTGGGAGCATCGTGTACTGTTACCCCTTATTTTTTACAATAATAACAATGAGTCTAAGTGAAGACTGAAACCTGTGATGAGCACTGATAAGTACACTTGGAGAACCCAAATCACCAACACACATATTTTAAAGACATGAAGATTGTTTCACTAACAAAGTTAGCGTCATCAGAGGATGAACAATTCTAAACAACTTAAATACTACATATTATATTTATACTACGTGTTAGGTAAAAAAGCGATACAGGGAGGGAAGAATCAGAGGCAAATTTTCTGCAATTTATATTTTAACTGCCGGACGTCCTTTCTAGAATCCCGTTAAAGTGTACCTGCCGAGTTTTGGAAGATCCTTTATTACAGCATATTGAATATTTTTTATGGTGCAGCGTGGACAGCGAAGTGTCAATCATTATGGAATTTTTGCTATATATGGCCTTGAAGATATAAATACTCTCATAGGCGTCTAATTTCACCGGTTGTCTAACATTTTTGATAATTTTCAAATTTCAAATTTTCTGTGCTTATTATCCCAAATATGTTGCACGACGCATGACTTGTCTATATTACCGTATTTCAGCTGTGCCAGCTCAGCTGAAACCAGATTTAACGAACATCTGGCACAGCTGAGATACCGTGGTACAGACAAGTCACGCATTACGTTCAGTTACAATAATTGCAACACCTTTCATAAAGACATCTCGAGCGATCGACCAAAATTGGCTTTGCGATCGACCGGTCGATCACGATCGACTTGTTTGACACTCCTGCTATATTTCATTTAAAATTTTAGGTGCGAGTCCTACCCTTGGTACGAGGTTGAAGTTGCAGTGTTGAAATTGTAGCGCGAGGCAGGGCGTATACAAGAACTTGTATGTCAATTGCTATATCATTAAGACGAGGCCAATAAACTCCGCAAACAAGAAATTTCCTAAATAAACTAATTAAGAAAGTTGTTTAAAAAATGCACCTAGCAACAACCTTCTATTCACGCTTGCATACTGATATTTATAACTGAATACCAGCTATGATAATTTGTATCCAGCAGAAGGTATTTGTTAACGTTATAATCAATTCAAAAAGAAAAACAATGTTCACCTAAGTGTATATTGCATTTCTCCATAAATGGGTTTCATCTAGTTTCCTTATTTGCAGGCGCCTAGATAAAAATTGCAAATTATTAACAAATGCACTAAGAAATATGTAATAATAATCACCTAACAGTGAGACAATCTTACGTATAAAATTACATTTATACGTTATTTGTTTGTTTGTACATTAAGAAACAAGAGACCCGAGACAATATGTCAAGTATGACAGGAGAAACACAAGGCTCTGCAAACATTTGCTATTCGCAACTCCGTAACAGAAAAATAAGATACTGGTGCGACAGATAGCGATGAAGAAAGAGATATGTATAATCGTTAAGGCAAAAAAGAGATATCTGATGAGATAATTCTAACATCAAGGTGTTTCTTCTGCACTGGTTGATATTATAAAGTGAAACGGAATACGTCTTGCTTTTGTGAGAGTACGTGGGCTGTAGGTTTCTCAGAGTTACATTACTCTTGAAAAGTTCATACTTTTGGTTTACAGTTATTACAAAGCACTGTTTGATAAATGTTTCGTTGATGAACGTTAGTAAATATTATTTCATGAGAAATAAATATACTCACAATGTAGGCAATCATCATAATTCTCATCACAGTCTAAAGGCTATGTCACCTTATCGTCAAAATCATGACTTTCTCGCTACCTTTCAGCAAATTTTCGTAGAAATCATTTGATTCTTAGATGATCGCGATTTTAAATTTTTTAAAATTCTTCATATTTCAGGTTAATTTTAGACTAATATATATATATATATATATATATATATATATATATATATATATATATATATATATATATATATATATATATATATATATATATATGTATATATAAATATAGGGCTGCCCAGAAGTCCGAAATAAAAATTAATATACACTTAACCTTTAACTTTTATGGAAAACGCTCGGATACGTCAATTTAGTGTTATATATGCTCACATTTTGACGTTACTCGTTTGTTTTTTTATAGACATTTGTCAAAGATATGACCACATCCATATATTTTTAAATAGAAACATACAACTTATGATACATCATTTTAAAGCTAATATCTTGTGCAGTATGGTCGTAAATTTTGGCGCGATTCTGTCAAGCTATTTTAAAATAGCGACTGTTAAAAGTTTAAAAAAAATCCCTATGTAAATAAGCGGAAATGATAAATCATTGATGTGTTTTTACCTTTCTAGGTAAGAAATTTTGACATTGTAACTTAACAATACATAGTAATGGTTTATTTGTCATTTATTTTGTCAAGAAATAAATAAAAATGTAACGAAGCAAAACAAAAATCAAGAGAAAGGCTGTTTAACGTGGCAAATAGTGGAAATGTCCTTCACCCTCTACTTGACATGCTCCCAGACGATGGTAAAATCTATCGACGGAATTCTGAATGGTTTCATCCGGTATGTTATGTGTCTCCAATCTAATTTTGTTTTTCAAATCTTCAATATTATTTGGCCTATTTTGGTTAACTTTTTCCTTTAAATATCCCCAAAGAGGCGTTAAGTCTGGGGACCTCGGTGGCCATTCAATTGTATCACGTCGTCCAATCCAGCCACATGAAAATATCTGATCAAAATATATTCTCACATTGACACCAAAATGCGGGGAAGCACCAGCTTGCTGAAACCAAATGGTTTTATTAGGTATATCTGGATCTACTTCGTTGGGAAAAATTACAGCTAGAGCAAGCATCAACTCGAAGGTTGAGAAATCTAGGTACCGTTCAGCTGTGAGGTTTGCTTGAAAAAATAATGGCACTAAAATACGGTTATCAATGATACCTGCCCATACATTTACTTTCTGCGGCCGCTGAGTATGCGGTTCAAATATCGTGGATTTTCTTGACTCCAGAAACGATAATTAAGTCTGTTAACCACCCCGTTTAAATATAAAGTAGCTTCATCAGAAAATAATATGTTCTGTGGAAACCTTTTATTCTCGTCACACCGCCTCATCATTTCTTTGCAAAATTGCAAACGCCTGTCATAGTCATCTTCTACAAGCTCTTGGACAAGATATACTTTATAAGGATGGTATTTTTCTGCTTTGAAAAATCTTCCAATAGTACCTCTAGACGTATCATGATTTTGAGCCAATGAAACTTGAAACATGCGGATTATCCTGCAGAGATAATGCAACATCTAATTTTTCATCGTCGCCTAACACGTGACCGTCCATTTCTAGGCAAGTCCTTTACTGTGCCATGTCCATCAAATTTGTGTAATATTTTACAGTGCTCTGTGAAATTTGTTTTTCCGGATATTTAGCATTAAATAAAGTGCACACTTCACTTTGACATCTTATTTTATTTCCACATCCTAACAATATCAAGACTTCGATACGCTGCCTTTCCAACAAAACCATTTTTGTTTAGAAAATTGTAAAATAATATTTCCGAAATACCTAATTAATTTGACAAGTTCAAAATGTCACAAAATGACAAAACGCGAAACCATGAAAATTTCTTACCTAGAAAGGTAAAAAAACACATAAATGATTTATCATTTCTGCTTATTTAAATCGGCATTTTTTTCAACTTTTAACAGTCGCCATTTTGAAATAACTTGACAGAATCGCGCCAAAATTTATGAGCATACTGTATGAGATATTAGCTTTTAAATGATGTATTACAAGTTGTATGTTTCCATTAAAAAAATCGATGTGGTCATATCTTTGACAAATGTCTATATAAAAAAAAACGAATAACGTCAAAATGTGAGCATATATAAAACTAGATTGACGTATCCGGGCGTTTCCCCAGAAGTTAAAGGTTAAGGGTATATTAATTTTATTCCGGACTTCTTGACAGCCCTATATATATATATATATATATATATATATATATATATATATATATATATATATATATATATATATATATATATATATATATATATATATATATATATATATATATATATATATACTTTTGGTTTGCAGTTCTTACAAAGCACTGTTTGATAAATGTTTCGTTGATGAACGTTAGTAAATATTCTTTCATGAGTCCATTATTTGCAAAACTTGCTATTTGCTGGAATGCACTTGTTGGGAATTAAAAAAAAACGGCTAACATTAGTATACTGCTTTTTTCGCATTAAAAAAATATATTATTGTTGCTTATGGTTTATAGGAGCGGAAAGTAGAAGTTTGCATCCTAAAAGAGTTACATATTTAAAATAAAAAAATGTTTATTGCATATAGCCAGTTTTAAAAATAAATCTAATAAAAAAAAATAATAATGAAGGGATTTATTAAGAAAAAAATAACTGTTCTATTTTTATTAATATAAAAGAATATGCAAGTAAGTACTTATAAACATTAAAAAACAAATGGAAACTTTTGGGAACTTAAACAAAACAGGAGTCATCCTCGGCATTTTGGCAGCTTTCCAAACCATCAATGGTTTCTTCTACTTAGGAAGAGGAAAAACCTTTCTGCATGTGTTCTTTGTAAAAATCTAGTTCTGGAAGGCTGGTCCAATTTTCTCCATAATATTTTGCAAGGAGACAATTAATAGTCCTTTTATCCCCTTTTAGTGTTTTCCCAAGTGGTAATTGCCTAGGAGCCATTGAAGAAAGACAAAATTTTTTCTTACAAACACTTTTAGCTTTTCCGACCTCAACGTGATTGGGTTCACCTTGGATAAAAACATTGTGTTCTTTTTTGTAAAAGATAAACCGCTTTGCCTTATTAAATTCAAAGTGTCATGAACCAGGCAATTTAATGATTCGTTTTGTTTCTGTTCCCCAATCATACACATTCCAATCAATACCGATTTTTCGTACAATGGAATGCTTCCTAATTAAATCGCCATAGCAGCTTATTTCCACAGTAACAGGAATTTTTTGTATGTCCCTTTCTATTAGGCTGAAGATACGGTCAGGCGGAATAAAGGAGTGACCGACAGTGGGAAAAATCCACTCAACTGTTCTAATATGTTGCGGCGACTTTACAAGAAGCCATCGTGTTTGTATGTTTATTTTGTCCGCCACAACCATCAGTAAACAAACGTACTGTTGTTATACTCTTTTTCTTCCTCAGGGCTCCTCCGCGGCTTTGGCGCCCCGATAGCACTGCAGCCCTTGGCCTATTGTGCATCGTTGTTATACTTGGATCAAAATGAATTTTTTTTAGAGCATGATGCAAAGCCGATGCTATAGTACTAGAATTCTTTCAGAAGTCAATTTCAGTCCACAAGTAAGAAAACAGATTTCTTGGGTTAAGTTTATCTTTGGAGGTTCCAGCAACAATTGTAAAATTATTATAGTTTATCTGCTGGCTGTAATAAGCTGCTTGATCAGACAATCTAGGTAGCGCCAAATTTTTTTGGCAATTGAATGAAAAGTAAGCTATGTCAGGTGTTTTATTCTTGAGGCGTTTAAAACAAGCCTTTGCTTTTGTAATGTGAACTCGGTGCTCGGTCTGGAAATTTTGGGGAATATCTAAAGAAGTTGTTATTTTCAACTGCTCCTTTACCCTCAAGCAAGTGGAGCGACAATCAGTCATCGGGGTTTCAAAGACAATGTTGTAATTAGTATTTAGGTATTTTCGGAAATAACTAAGCTTCACGTGCATATTCTGAGGCACTTTCCGAAGATAAAGGACGAAAAGTTTCTCAAGATTCAAGCCACATAGCAAATAAATCCTCACGCTTGTCTTGCTTCTACAGTAATGAGTCTGAGTACAAGTAAGAGATTCTATAAATTTCTTGCTGGAGTTTCTTTTTTCGTCGTTTTTTGGACCCACTCTATTGCCACCCCTGCGTTCCCTGGGTAGCTTCCCTGTGACAACAAAATTTCTCACAACCCTTTGAATATGGTCCTTACTTAAATTTGTAATTCGGAGGAATGTTTGGCGCATACTCTAATCATTTAACCTTCACTTAAAGGTACGTGTTATTTTATCGACACTGCAGCATGATAAGATTTCCCTCTTTTCGGTTTTTGTCCTGCAAAACAAGCCAATATCAAAGAGTCCTGTTTGCTTTTATCTTTTTCCTCATCCAAGTAGGCATGAAAGTCTTTAAGATGCTTCATTGTCAGTTTGGTACAATAATAAGGCAACCCAGGTTGTCCCTTATGATTACAAATGGGAAAGGTTGGCAGTGATTTTGGTCCATTTCTGCAACAACAAAAACTTAGAGTTACTTAAAATAATGCGCACCTAAACCGGTATAAAACCTGAGAAAACAAATTAAACTTTTAAACAACTAAAGCGGCGGTCTCAAACTGATTAATTTAAAAAAAATAAGGTAAAGAATGTTATAGAACATACCTTGCAAGTTTTTCAAAGTTCCTTTTATGTTTTTCTGGCTGAAGCCGTCTCTCTTGTCCTTTTACATGTTGTAAATTTGGCAAGTACCTTTCTTTTGCAATTTTTTGGATAAGTTCGTTCGCCTGGAAAATCGCCCCAGTTTTTCCTGTAAAATTGTTTGTTTTCTTTCGGAAATATAACAAAATTATCGTAACCAAATTTGGTTCGCGGGTGTGTATCATAACGTAAACTATGTTCCAAAATGTAGGGCTGTAAGTTAAAAGAAAAAAAGGTATAGGCATTGAAAGAAAGAAGTGGGTGCCACTGATGACCAGAGAAACGCACAAAAATAAAATATTTTGTGTGGATAACAAAATCTTTTGTATATTACAGACAAAGATTAACTTTTTTTGCGCAAAAAGGTAAAAAAATGACAGAAAAATTACTTTGAAAATTTTATAGTTTTTCATCTGAAAACGTCAAAGTCGCGATTTTAAACGTCAAAATTGGCAATTTTTAGGCTAAGAACCTGAAACGAATACGGGTTATGTAGAGAAAATGTCCCAAGAAGTGTATTTTACAAACCCTTAAGTTTCAGCTTCAACCATAATTTTCCTTTATTTTACTAAAATATTTCCAGAAAATTCATTTCAAAGAGAATCTTTCTTTGATGCTTTAGCAGTAGTTTTAGTTATAGAGTTTCTGGTTTAATACTCTATAATTTTCAGCAAATTTTCGTAGAAAAAAATTCGCTAGTGAAGAGACCGCGACTTTCGAATTTTGAAAAAACTTCCTCAAATGAGCGCGAACTGGAACCTATAGAACCCATAAGCGGTGTTAGTTTCAGTTTTTATCTGTTTACATATATACAGGGTGACGAATTTCTACGGTAAAACTCATATTAGCGTTATTATACAAGATACTAGAAAAAATTGTATACGTTAATTATACGGTGTCTTGAGCTGCAGCTTATAAAATTATTTCGACATTCACAGAGTGGCCCGTAAGTCACTGGTGATACAAATTTTCTTTTTTTAAATCTAAAATCCATATATTTTTGTATTTTTTTAATTTCCATCGAATTATAATGCGTTTTAAAAAAAAATTGGTAGAGTTCATCGTTTTCGAGTTATTTCACATTTTTGGCACATAATATGAACAATTATGATACGCGTCGTTTTTCCCAAGATATAGCAGAGTCTCATGAAAATGACGCATTCAGAGAGGTTTTCGTTTAGATTATTCGTGAAAAAAATCGATTGGCCGTATAAATTTTTTTGTGTTTCCGTACACATTATTGTTCGTAACTTTTTTGTAAAATTTTGTCAATTAATAATAAACGTTTAATAAGTTACTGTAAAAAAAATTTTGGATTTTCGTGAAAAAATTGCAACTTTTCATGAATTTTTTTTGTAAGTCTTGTCGAAAAGCTTTTTGTGAATAATTATATCTTGGTAGGTGGGTAAATAGCTTGAAGGAGTTGGCCAGGAAAAGGGTACCAGTTTTTGCGGGAACATTTTAAGTTCATTTTCGGAAAATTTTTATACTTTTTTAAACAATAAAATTATTTTGATGAAATATGGTACATTGTTTTCATTGTATGTATGGTAGTGAATATACATAAACATGTTTTTTATTACGAAATATGTGTGTTCTTTTCAGGCATCAAATTTGGTTACCAGTATAACCTATAAAGTAGAAACAATGTGCCATGTTTCATCAAAATAACTTTATTGTTTGAAAATGTACAAAAATTTCTGAAAGTAAACTTAAAATGTTCCCGAAAAAACTGATTTCCTGGTCAACCTTATAGGTTAATAGCAAATTGAGCCATTTAAATTTCAAGCATATAATGATAATTCGCTACCATAACGCACTTGTTGCGTCCCGAATTTATTTTCTTACAAACATGCATTATGTTTCGATGGAAAATGCAAAAATGCAATAACATAAGGCGTGTTCGATTTAAAAAAAAAATTGTATCACCAACGACTTATCGGCCACCTGTGATTGTAGAAATATTTTTTTAAGATGTAGCTCAAGACACCCTATAATTAATGTATACATTTTTTTTTTCGTATCCTGTATAATAACGGATATATTGAACTTCATTGATTTTTTACGAAAATTCCACAAAAATTATATACCATTAAACGATAAACTCTATAGCTAAGACTATTGCCAGAACATCAGAGAAAGGGTCTATTTGAAATTAATTTTCTGGAAATATTTTAGTAAAATGAAGGACAATGACGGTTGAAGTTAAGACTTCAGAGTTTTTAAAACATTCTTCTTGAGACATTTTCTTTCCATAGCCCGTATTAGTTTCATGTTCTTTGCTTAGATGTTGCCAAGTTTGACGTTATAATCGCGACGTTCACGTTTTGAGGAAAACCCCAATTTACTTTTCTTTAAATGCCTTTAACTTTTTTGTCTTTTAGCTTACAGATTTTGGTCAGTAATTTACGTTTACGTTATGATATAAATCCGCGTATCAAATTTGGTTGCCATTACTTTCTTATTTTCGGATATAAATTTTTTTTCGAAAGAAAACACAACATTTTCCAGGAAAACCTGGCCCTATTTTCCTGGCTAACGAACTTGTCCAAGGCACTTGCAGAAAGAAGGTATTCACCAAATTTAATCAAAATCGGCCTATTATTTTTTGAGATATCGGTGTGATTAATAACATTTATAGGTAAATTAGCAGATTAGCGTATTGTTCGTTTTTTGAAAAATTATTTCAGAAACATGATTAGAGGAACCCCTTCATGCATTAACCATCTGACAAATGCTGTGATCTCAACTCCACAATACAGTTAAGAGACCTAAAGCAAATTTGAGATTCTGTGCAGGGTTAACATACTACAACGGAGACAGAAATGTAAACTGTAAAAACTCACCTTACAGAAGTCCATAGAAAGGAGAAACTCCTTACCAACACCGTTTCTCCATAAAAATCTTCCACTTTTCCCAATTAAAAAAAAACGCTAAATAATAACGTAATCTGATTATTAGAATTACATAAATAACTGAAACTGCTACCAAAGCATCACATAAAGGGTCTATTTTAAATAAATTTTCAGCAAATAGGTTAGTAAAATAAAGAACAATGAAGATTGTAGCTGAAAGTTAAGGCCTTCTAACTTCTTACGACATTTATATTGCATAGCGGTATTCATTTAGGTACTCTATCTAGAACATGTCAATTTTGACGTTTCGAATCGCGACTTTTTTGACGTTTTAAGAAGAAAAACTTAAAAGCTTATAACTTTTTTTTATATTTTAACGTAGAGATTAAATTTTGGTGCATGGTTATCTTTATATGATATAAAACCTTGTACCCAATATGGTTGCCCTAACTTTGTTATTTCCGTAGATATAAAAATTTTCCTTAAGAAAACGCAAAATTTTCCGGGAAAAACTATCCGATTTTCCTGACTAACGAACTTGTCCAAGCCACTTGCGAAAGGAAGGTACTCACCAAGTTTTATCAAAATCGGTCCATTATTTTTTTAGTTATCGGTGTGACACATAAATATATAAACACACACACATATATATATATATATATATATATATATATATATATATATATATATATATATATATATATATATATATATAAACATATAAAGTCAGAAACCGACCTCGGATTTGGGTTGCAGGGGTCCTAATTAGCGCTCATTTGAAGAAATTTTTTCTAAATTCAAAAGTCGGGATCTCCTCATTAGTGATTTTTTTGAAGAAAATTCACTAAAAGAACAATTTATATAATTCACATATGATTATTGTACCAGTTAGCGTTTAAATCATTCTGTGCATTCTACACGCACTCACACATACACACGCTTAAGCGATGAGATGCTTAACGTCAAAACATCCCGCCTAAGGAGGGCTGTAAATAATCAGATACAGGTGGTCAGATTTAATTCTGTCAATTTTCCATGCCGAGTTTCGCTTTCGGTAATTTGCCAACTTAATTTGAATGACTTGATAATTGACAAATTATTTGGTATTACCAGACATTAACAAATTATACTTCATTTTGGACAGGTTCTGAAAACTCGCTAATTATAACTATAAACGGACGAGTGTTGAAGATTTGCACTTAACAAATTATGCTAAAAGAAACAAAACATTGAGGTATCCAAATTACAAATTAGCCAAAACAGTGTAAAGTTGCGGTCTGTGTTTTTGTTCCATGCAAGAATATCTTATGAATAATGTTATTATGATAATAATCGATATGTTAGCTACTGAGAAAATTAAAATGTAAATTGTTCTCTCTATAAGAGAACAATCAAGAGGATTATCTTGAAACATTCCCAAAAATAAATTTGATTGATTTATTTCTTAAGGTAGGCATTTACCTTTCACCAATATTTTTGCTAAAATTTGTTTGACATTTGCAAACATACAAACGCATTTTTTTTTAATTTCATAATAAAAATTTAATCATTTTACATCCACATCGTTAATACGCGATAAACATTTCATTTTTTCCGCTTAAACGTCGTCAAAACTGCCAAAACATGTAGAAAACATAATTTGGGAACGAAATTTTTTTGTGTCTGTCGGTCTGTCAGTCTGTCGGTTTGTCGGTCTGTCGGCCCGTATCTCTGTCTGTTTGTAGCCACGATAACTTTAGAACGAATTGAAATTTTTTCTTCAAATGTGGTATACAGTTAGCACCCGGTAAACGAGCGTTTCGGATTGTTTTTGGATAAAATCGCTCCAGGGAGTAGGGGATGAATGAGGGATGATTTGGTGAAAATTGATATTTTTTAGTTAAAACTCGAGTAATATAACGTTTTAGGGTTTGTTTATTAGAGAACTTTCAATTTCATCAAATATGTGATATTTTGTACTCAAATTAAATAAGGGCTTGAATGTGTGGGGGTGGAATATCGGTAACAGAAGTTTCGGTCTTTTTTGATAAAACGGCGTAAAGAGTCTCACAACATATAGAAGGGCTCACAGCCTAAATACTATCGTACCGTGGGTGTCGACAAGGAGGAAAGATGCAACTTGTTAATTCTGGACTTGAAGGTTTGGAGGTTCGGAGGAGAAGGAAAAACATGTGCCGGCAAGGAATTCCACAACTTGGAAGTCCTCGGGACAAAATAGCGGGCGTGACAAGATGTTCTATGTCTGGTGACCTGGACAGTAAAAGGGTGCATTCGCTCTGTTCCTCTGGTAAATCTGTTGGGGGCTGCAGGTGGAGAACTATTGAAAAAAGCACCTCTGAGCACTGCCCGTGCAGATACGTATAAGAGAGAGAGAGAGAGAGAGAGAGAGAGAGACTGAGATTTGGTGGAGTTGAATTGTACAAGATTTCTACTTTTCCAGTCTAATATTTTTTGGAGATCCACGGAAACAGAACCCTCAATGGGTCTGCGATCCTCATCTAATTGGGCTAAAGAGACAGGCTTAGAATATTGTATATTTGAGTGGAGGGAGCTATCATCCGCGTAACTGTAAACTGGGTTGGATGTGCTAGAAAGGAGGTCATTGATGTGGAGAAGAAACAAAGTAGGGGCTAAAGCTGAACCTTGGGGGATTCCTGCGTTAATTGGATACAGTTGAGAGGAATTGCCATATACGACAACAGAAATGCTCCGGTTGGAGAGGAAATTTGCTGTCCAGGTACAGAGTTTTGGTGGTAGGCCATAGGCCGGAAATTGATTAAGCAGCGCTGCGTGCCAGACTTGGCCGAATGCTTTGGATATATCTAGAGCGACAATCTAGGATTCACCATGTAGTTCCATAGACTTGTTCCAAGAATGGGCGGCAAGGGAAAGGAGGTCGGCAGTTGATCTCCACTGACGGAGGCCATACGGCCTGTCGGGGATTAGACTGTGTTTTTCAATAAATTTTTAGTAATTCGGTGTTTATATACTTTTCCATCACTTTAGAGACAACTGGAATGAGAGAAATAGGCCTGTGGTTGCTAGGAAGCGCTTTGGATCCTTTCTTGAAGACGGGTTGTACTCGACCAGTTTTACAGTTACTAGAAAATATGCCTCTATTGTATGATGTAAACAGACGAGTCAGGACAGGAGCAAGTTCTGGTGCGCATTTTTTGAGAACAATTGCTGGGATCTCGTCAACGCCAAAGGCTTTCCTGGTATTAAGAGAAGATATTATTTTTCGCATCTTTTTACTTTTGAAAATATCTGTCGCTCGGCCGATCTGTCGGCCTGTACGTCTGTCTGTTAGTAGTCGCAATAACTTTTAAACTAATTTAGATATCATCTTCAAATTTGTTATCCAGTTAGCATCGGACAAAGGAACATTTCGACTTGTTTTTGAGTAAAATTGCTTCAAAGAGTAGGGGCTAAATGGGGGGTGATGTAGTGAAAATTGATATTTTTTCATTAAAACTCGAGTAATATAACGTTTCAGAACTTTATGGGTGCAGGAACACGAATATTTTCTTTGCGGTCAAGTTATGGACCCTAAATTAATTTCATGAGAATTTCATTCTGAGGAGAGTAGATTATCACAGCTATGTGGAAGTTGTGATTTAATTTGCAGCGCTATTTAAAAAAAAACATTACTTAAATCTTGATGTAGAGATTTTCATCAATTGTTGTCGTCCTTACTTCGAGAAACCATTCCATACTAAATATAGACGTAGATACTACTTCTTTGGGTTCACAATTGTTAGTTTTCTTCAATGTAACCGGTTTCTCTGGTTGATGACGTCATCAGACAGAAGAAAATTGAATTTATTTATACGCAGTCATGACCAAGTTATGGTGCTTTGATTAAAAAAAAATTCAATTAAATTTTACCTGTCTGATGATGCCGTAAAGCGGCAAAACCGGTAACAGAATGACAACCGAACAATTATGAGGCCAGCGAAATAGCGTCTACATATAAATTAAGGAGATATTTTCTTTTAGTGGATTTTTATTGAGAAGATTCAGTAGTAGAGAGGTCATCATGGTGAGTAAATATGTTGTGTGAGTAATAAAATCTATTGTATACTACAAGA